>JAUCRC010000007.1:16706319-17061901 GCA_032399595.1 Tetragonula carbonaria
CGGAGCATTCGTTCAAGAACAGGTTAGACAGGTTGCGTTTGGATCTTAATTAGGTGACAATTAGACAATTGGATAATTATCAAATTGGCCAACAAAGGTAACTGCGTTTTTAAAGGCGAATTTTTAGGTGATACAAAGATTTTCATCTTTTTAGGTAAAAGAAAAAAAATTTCCCAAAAAAGATTTGTTAAGAGACCCTTATCAGCAGTGAAATTTAGCAAATCAATTCCGACACTAGTAGTTTCGCAATTTTTTTATGAGCTTGCGGAAGTAATACAGCAAAATATGGCGAAAAGTTATGGACTTTGAAACCAACGCCCAAACAAATCAGTGTCTTTTTCTTTTCTTCTAAAACAAGATTGAATAATCAGGTATCAGATTACACGATGAATCTTGTGTGCGATTTAAAATGAAGTTATTCTCGCATTTTAAGGTATATTTATACGTATATTTACTTTTTGGTCAACCCAATGCTTTACGTACATTATTTGCCAAAATTTTGAATACATCTGTCACATTTCAATCAGTTTAATATTTTCGTTAAAAATCAGCTTAACATCTTGTTCTATATTTTTCTATATTTTTTTGATAGTTGTACTATAGTGCTTCCTCTTCGCTCTTTCCTCATAGTGGAAATCCTCATGTTGAGAAAATAATTCGCAATCCAGCCTCGATTTTCAACCGTGTTTGTTAATTCCATCGCTCCAAATTGAACTGGTTGTAAAAAGTGAACAATCGCGAGTCGAGCGAATCGGTCGAGATCGGTGGAGCGATCGTTTCAAAAAACCGAGAACGTTTGACTGCACGCTCTCGTCGGCGTTCCGCTTGAGAACGGCTTGCTGCTGTCGATTCTTGCAAACTTTCATCTTCTTTTTCTCGGCGTGACGTGTTGGATTCAAATCGGCCGGAATCGTCTTGTCTCCATAAACGAGCTGCTCGAATGCTCGTGCTCCTTGGATCACGATTCATCCGTTTAACATCGATCATGCGAGTCAATGGACGCGCTGGCGAGCGTTCGTGAACGCGAGCGCGAAAATGGCACGTCCGGAATTCCTCTACGTGCCATTTCTTTCTTTTTTCCTTACTCGGCTTCAGACTTTCGTTTACGTTCGTGCAGTATTCCGGATCGACGTGCGAATTCCTTTGGTATCTAAGAATGATATTCGTGAATGACGATCGATTTCACTTGGGTAATATTTAATTAGCGATTAGCGTGTTGTGAATATAGTGAGTTGTGTGACAACGTTGGAAGATTGAAGCAATTTTTGAAGCATTTTCTCTGTGAAACGAGTATATTGCAACTAAGATTTCTCAAATTTATTTATTTTTTCAAAGGTAACGCAACTAATCCATGTCTCGATGTTAAAATATTTATTTACTCGAAGAACTTCATCTTCACGTTTTCTACATTTTTCAACAGTGTACATTGTACGTGGATAGTAGAATGTACTTGTACAATTATGTACAATTTTTGGATAGAATTCATACAATTTTGGAAGCAATCCACGGTGAAATAAAAATGTTGTAACTTCGACTTTTATTTTGAAATATAATGTAATTAATTCAAGTCTCGGTATCAAAGTGTTCATTTGCTTGAAGAAATCATCTCAACTCATGTTCTAAATTTTTGAACGCTCAACAATGTATATGAATGGTGGAATGTACTTTGATATTCGCAGAGAAGTTTTCCGTGCAATTGTATCTTTGTAAAATAAAAATGTATCTGCTTCTTTTCGTTATTCGATGTTAATTTCTAAGAAAGTTACACGCAATTAGACATAAATTTCTCAAACGATTAAAGTGATTTTTGATGTAATATAAATTCAGACAACTGACAACTGAGTTTTATAGCTGCGCTATGAACTTTTCTTTCAGATTTTCAACGCTTCAAATGTTGAAGAAAAAAATCTTGATATTTCTGTCCTCGAATATATGTAGCGCAGGAGATATAAAGAAAGAAAAGAAAATAAATGAGCAGAGAAATATCCTTTCGGGACTTGACCCGTGCCTACTTTTATTACGGACAGGGCCACTATTAAGTATATTACGGATACCCTATTTGTCTCCTTTTATATTTTTTTGCTTTATTTACGTTAGACGAATTCTCCTGATTCGCTGCGAATATTGAAGGAAAAAGACGAACGTATTTCGGAAAAATGACGGAAGTCAGAATATACGGAAACAATAATTAATTTACTTTGACTCTTTTCCAGAAATTAGAAAGAGAAGAGAAAATGGAAAAACCGAAACAAATTTGCAATTACTATTGCTAGATTTCTGTTTGATGTCATCTGTAAAATATAACCTGATAACCTAGAATTTATACTTAATAAATTATTCCCGCTCGAACTTCGCGAAAATTATGATTATCATTCGCACGCGATAACAAAAATTCCTCGTTAATTTTCTTTCCGCAATGGTTATCGCCTCTTTTCGTTTTTCCATTCCGCTGTTTCAACAATCGTTCGATTAAACGATTTGCAATCAGTTTAATCCTTATCGATTCTTATCGGCCGTTTCTTGACTAGCAGTCACCGAAGCGGCTGTGGAAATTAGTTCAACGAGCATCGAACAATTAATTCACCGTCAGCGTGCGACATAATGAACGATAGATTAGATCAAAATCTGAACATACTGATCGTGGAACAGCCTCGAAGCGAGGACTGAACATCGAATGCATAATTCTACGAGTTTCGTAGATCGGATGATTATTCGGCTTTCAAATCACTCGCAGCATTGTTTGCCACTCAATCGAATCAGTTCGTCCGTAATTTCCTGAAACTCTCCGGCACCTTATAAAGAACGATTTTAGCCTTCGTTCGTTTTTATTGATCGATTCGTATAAATACACCGTGGGTCACGAATTTTCGTAGTGTATTTTGAAGAATTTCGAGTGAATTGTGACAGAATTTGAACGGGATTTCGATAAGAAAAATTTAATTATCATCTGTTAACATAATACAGAAGAACTTTTCTTAAAAGATTAAAAAAAAGTTCTTCTGCATGGTAAAAATTATTTACAGTGTCGACAAAAGTTGAACGAACCAGTTTCAATATAAATTTTAACTGTGCTCATCCTTCGAGACTCACACGTCGCAGTTATTTTATTATTTTTGTACCTTTAAGAAATTTCACGAGGAAAGTACGAAAAAAAGCATGCGGATAATAATGCAGCAAGTTTAAAATCTATTTACAAGTAAATATCGAAATTCGTTCAACTTTCGTCATTTATGAATAATAGGTATTCTCTGATGGTTCTCTGTTTTAATTGTCCAACTATTCCGGCATTTCTTTTCGCAGGCTAATAATAAAATTTGACGCACGCTTTAGTTCGCCGAGGAAAATATTATTCCTTTATTCGATATCTCTTTTCCTCAAGACTGGCTGAGAATTGAACTCGCAATTTCTGCACGCTTCCCCTTTCTCTCCGTGAATACGGCGCGAGAGTTCTAGAGAATTTCTGCATGAAAAAATTTCGATTACCTTTTCTTTGAAATTTCCATTGAAATTCTGCGCGACGTCGTGCCTTTTATTCTGTTAATGACGAGTCGAGCGCGTTCTACTCGGACGAATTATAATGGTTGCAACAATAAATTTTCTGCAACGTTGACCAAGCGAGAGAACTCCATTACAAAGAATCGCTTCAGCAATTTTAATGTAATTTTGATTTCGAATACAACGTAATCGCCGATGGTTCGAAGCCTTAATGAACGGTTATTTCAACTGTACGCGGACTGTTTCGCAAAATTACAAATGCTAAAGTAAGAATTTTATATTGAAATCCTTCTCGTCAAAGAGTCGTCGAAATACATTCAACGTTAACTTTGAATTCACGTCGCCAGCGGACTTCGTGACTTTGAATTTCTTTTAAATTTCCTCACATTTCGCGTGTTCGTTTCAATAATTTCTCTGTAGCAAAATGTTGAAATGTTATTAATTAAACACTGTTGTCTTGCAATTGTTATCGAAGCGTTTCTCTTTGAAAATCTTTGATTAAAGCATTTTGCTGTATGTATGATTGATATTTCCTCGATACCTTGTCAAAACAGAAAAAAAGACGTGCGAATTGGATATTAAAAAAAACTCGAGAACAGCGTAAAGTGAATTATAACCCGATCGACTCATCCGTTCGACTCGCCGCGTTACTGCAAACAGGTCACGCAAATAACTTTCCATAAAGAATGAGGTGAGCGAAGACGCGAAGTTAACTTCCTCGCGGTAAAAGCGTCCGTGAACTCGTAGAAAGAGAATTTACGCGAAACGGTACGGTTGTGCCCTTAAAGAATGGCTGGTTCACCTTAAAAAACGAATAAATACTTTCGTAGCCGTGTTCCGAGCCAGGCGTGAAAGAAAGGAGATTAGAGTTAAATGGCCAGACAGATGTTCGAATATTTCATCGACATCTACTATCCGGCGAAACAACGATTTCGATCGTCCAACAAAACGCACAATTTATTTATTACCTTTCTGGTTCCATAAATTCTCTTCCTTCCAACGTGGCGATTTCCACGATATTTAACGACGAGTTCAATTGTCCAAAATCATCTACGCGGAAAATATTGTACCGTTTGTTTCAATTTAATTTTCTTCCAGTGTCGTTGTCGACAAACTGTGTTTCAATATCTTTTCCTTATCGCTTTATCAGCGATCTATTCGAAGTTATTCCACTGGAACCGAATTTTTATATTTCACGACGATGCTTCGACACATATAGAATGACTTTTAATCGTAAACTTTTCAATGAAACTTTTGGCAGAGAATCGGAATATCGATAATATCTCAAATTCAAGAAACAGAAAAGAAAGATCCAAAATTCTTCGGGATCTGGTTGCAATAAAAATCCTATCAACAAATTTAACCCCGTTACACTTTGGTAATCTCTTGAACAGTCAGAGTTGCTTGCTGAAATTAATTTGTTTAAATGAAAAGTTAAAATTGAAACTAAAAAGTTGAATATAATAAATATTATATATAAATAAATTACATCCAAATGTTAATTATTATAAATTTCTTAATTAAATGTAATTATTTATACCGTATCTTGACGTAGCATGAAATCGAGACGAGAATAATAATCGTAGGAATAATGATTCCTCAAAAATTTACGAAGCTCGAGGGAACTTTTTCAAATAGGATTTGCTAATTTCAAGAAGAATTCACGATTTCTCGACGTTTCATTATATAGTTGAAGGATCAAGTATCTTGTTACGCGATCAACTGCGTTGGCGTTGCTTTACGGAATGAACGGAAACGGGTGGACGAATCCCACGAAAGGCAGAGACGAGAGACTTTAGGAGATCTAATCTCCTAAGTGGTGGCCAAGTTTCCATGCAACGATTCCAGCTTTACGTACGATGCCGGTTTTACGCGAACGATTCGATTTGCCGCGGGAATTCCGTGACACAATCGCGTTTCAGGAGGCCACGATGCGAAACGCGCCGCCCGAACGACACGTTTTCAATATTCTGGCCGCGCGAGAAGTCGACCGCCACGCCGGAAGTCGCTCGGTTTGCCGGCCATATTCGAGCTTCGTGTCGATCATCGAGCCGAGAGGAGACCACGGTCGGCATCACATTCCTGTTTTGTGGCTGCGCGGCGGCCGGATTTCCAGCTTCTCTTTTCTTGATCGTGTGTGCACGCGCCCCTTCCCCTCCGGAATGGAAACTTTTCGTGGCGTAGAACGTTATTTCAGAAAGTGGAAAAAGTAAGGAGAGAGAGAGAGACGTATAGGAAGACTCGTTTTGACGGATGAGCCACATTCTGTAATAATTTGTCACCCAACGGTAAAATTACTGACAACGTATTAAGTTTATTAAAATTATTGAAATTTAGTTGGATAAAATGGTCCAAGACGAATTTCACGAAATACTTCTGTGGCTATGATTTTTAATAAATTCGATGCTTCTATTTGAAAAAAGTTTACTGCACCCCTGAAATGTTGATCATTTTGACAGATGAACCATCTTTTGTAATAATTTATCAACGATAAAATTATTGACGATGTATTAAGTTTATTAAAATTATTGAAATTTAGTCGGATAAAATGGTCCAAGACGAATTTTGTGAAATACTTCTGTAGCTACGATTTTTAATAAATTCGTTGCTTCTATTTGAAAAATGTTTGCTGCACCCCTGAAATATTGATCATTTCGACAGACGAGCCATCTTTTGTAATAATTTATCAACGATAAAATTACTGACGACGTATTAAGTTTATTAAAATTATTGAAATTTAGTTGGACAAAATAAAAAAAAATATTACAATTTTGTGTTATAAAGTTAAAATATATCCAACTTTTATTCACTATAAAAAAATGTTACATTCAAATAATATCACATTCAAATAATATTTATGATTCGTTCTTCCCCCATTTGCGTATGCGGGAGGGATTTAAAATAATTATGGTGTGCAGGTAGTAATAAGTTAGTAATTATATCGTTGTATTTCAGTATTGCGATTGGTCTTACATTTTTGTACAGTACTGTCAATTTAATATTATTATAGTTTCTTGGTTCTCACCCGACGCGGTATTAAATCCATAGTTTTGAATAGTGCATCCTCATTCATTGATGTTTTATATGGTTCAGTTTTCAAAAATCGCATCCAACATATTTTAAACCAATTCACCCTTTCTTCGTTAGTATTTTTCAATTTTCTAAAAACCGCGTCCTCCAGAGTTACTTAGTTGAAACGAAACCCTCTATTTAATGGAATTATTTAAAAAATCGCTATCTGAGCCAATCGAATTACTACTTTAATAATAAAAAATACAGCTCTTGCCTCATTTAATTTTACTGCACAATATACTTCATCAGTTGGGACTTGAGCCACTTTCGAAATAAAAATCCTTATCTTTCCATGAGCCAGCTAATTTTCTGCGTACAAAATCTTAGTGATTTCAAATATATAGTTACAATTTGTTTAAAAATGAAAAGAAATGATAGAAATGTAAAAAAATATTAAAACAGCCAGATTTTTTTGAAAAATAGACTTGAAGCCATGGCTCAAAAAAAAAAAAAAAAAAAAAAAAAGAAAGAAAAGGAAAAAGAGGAAAAGAATCTGCGATCATTCCAGGATCATTCCACCCTAATTGACATTCGAGACTCCTCGAAGACGATTTCATCGGCGCATAAAGTTCCGTTAAATTTTCTAACCGGTTCTCTCTCGTGAAAACACCGCG
The DNA here is from genome assembly GCA_032399595.1 of Tetragonula carbonaria. Lineage (NCBI taxonomy): Eukaryota > Metazoa > Arthropoda > Insecta > Hymenoptera > Apidae > Tetragonula > Tetragonula carbonaria. The sequence continues at coordinate 16,713,501 of JAUCRC010000007.1, forward strand.
ACGTAATTACATCGTTTCAGCTGTGTCGCGGAGGAAAGGACGAGAGGAGGAGGAGGAGGAGGAGGAAGAGGAGGATGAGACGAGGCAGTGGTGGCGGCAGCTGCCGCGAAAATATTTCTTTCACTTAAAATACTCGGTACACCGGGCGAGTCGGCAAACACAAAGCACGAATTCAATTAGAATCTTTCCTTTTATGACCCTGACCACCGCGTCAAGCTACCCGTCACACACGATGCCAGCGTGACTCGCATACGTAATTAAGCCAGGATGACCACCGCACATCTCGCTTTTAATCCGTGTCACGTGTTGCCTAACTTTCCTCTTCTCCCGTTATCTCCTCTTTTTCTACCTTTTTCCCCTTTGTTTTTTTTTCCTTCCCCCATTCTTCTTCCCTTCGTTCGAGACTCTCTTTTTCTTTTTTTTTTTTTTTTACTAACCACAAGCCACCACGAAGCGTTCCCTCGGTGCTTTTACATTCTTGGTTAACTGGTTGTAACGCATCGACGCGCGACTATCGTCGATCGATTGTTTCATCGTCCTTTTTATGCGGATATAGAAGGTACGGTAATGATTGTTGGAAACATTGCAATATCTGCAGTGGCTACATTGAGGTCAAGTGGTAGATACAGATGGAGCTCGATACAATTGATGACAGACACAGAGACAGTTAGCAAAGGTACAAGTGAGGAACAATCTTCTCGAGTAGAGGAAAAAGTAAACTGCGTGTTGCGTAAGATATTCGTACAAAATGTTCATTAGAAAGCAGTATTTTTTTGAAATTATTTGAAGGAGACAGATCCTCACTTCTGTATAACTCATCATTTCAGTCTATCTCAATTCTATTTGTATCAGCTGAACGTTTACGTATAATCCACGTTCACTTTCGTCGAAACAAGCGTACGAAAGATAAGATAGCAAATAAATAAACAATATTTTTCAATGGTTTCCTATTATTTAACGCTATGTACTGAAGCACAGTCGAGAAAGTTGTCGGCTTTGCGAAGAAGTTTGCCGGACAACAATACAAAGAGAGAGTTTTTAGGTAGTTCATTCAGTACTATAGCGGACGCTCCTGGTACTTCGTCCTACTTTCCCGGCAAAGTACGTGCATCAGGTATAGTTCTCTCTCGAAAGATTGTTCTGCTTGTCATCCTTAACTTTACACACCATTCCAGCCTCCACTCGGCGCAAGGATCTTAGACCTCGCTTCGTTATTTCTCGCAATTACGATCTCCGTTCTCTCCGCTTCTGCTATAGTCGATTTTCAATTGTCGCCACTCGGTTTCGTTCTACTTCTCTTTCGTCGCGTTTCCATTCTCAAAAAAAAAAAAAAAAAAAAATTGAAGAGAGAAGCATCCACCCCGTTGCAAATTACTTGCCTAATCTTTTCAGTTTCGAAATTTGTTTGCTCGCTGCTCGATTCCCGACGTCAATTCGAAGTCGCAAGTTTGAAATATTGCCGGGTCATTAACGACGGCCGCTGACCAACTCCGAAATACCATTAGAGAAATTTTTCTCGTTCGTCGAGTCTGTTAAAAAGTCCGTCCAGTCGTTAGTGTAGTCCTCTCTCGCTCGATGTGTCTGCGCCGTTCGAAGATTTTCAACGGGTCTTTTGACGGGGCAGAAACCCTTTAAAGACCCAGCGCATCGCCAAGGCCACGTGTTATACTTGGTCCAACTGTTGATGCAATTTCAAATAACGTGATTCAATATCAGGAGAATGAGCATCCAGCGAATGAAGTTTCGTTCGAATTTTCATTAATGTCAAGATAAGGATTTGGGGGGAAAGTGCTGATTATTATATACGTATATATCAATTCGTATATATTTTAAAAGATATTGACACGTTATTTTATCATTCATTTAGGATTATACGTGTCACATACAGTTTGAAAATATTTTATCTGCATGGCACCTTATACGTGATATAGATGGCAAAATATTGATTTTCGACGAAAGAATTTGCGTTTAAACATGTATTTTATAAATGTCTATAAACTCGAATTTCATTACAACTACAAATTTGTTCGAGGTTTGAGCGTAAAATTTAAAAATTTACAACGGGATAGTTCAATTCCTTTTGTTTCTCTCGTTTTTTCAGAAGCAGTGCATTTACGTCGCTCCTTATTACACGGAGCACTAGCCTTCAACTGTTACGTCACTTTCCTTTCAAGCAACAACGTCGAAGAATCCTAAATTTTACTCTGGCGAAATTTGATTTATCACCGGTGACAAGGCTGTCGGCTTGTCGTTGAATCGACATGGTCAGCGTTTCGGAGCGCGCATATTCCTAATTAAATTGAGCAAAATGGCTGCCAGCTCAGCGAGTTGCGAGTCTAACGTAACGCCGCCTTGGAGCGTAAAAGAAGCGTAATTTGGCAGCGGGATGGCGTAGTTTTCGAAGAAGCTCGGCATCGTGCCCGGCAACGGATTCCAGACGCCGACAATAAGTTGAATCCTCTAATCCTGTCGGTGGCGTTTCGCGCAAGAAACCGGACTTTTGCTCTCCTTTTTTTTTTGCAACAAGTTCCCGCAGATACTTTCGCGGAACGCTCGCGAAACTATTTAAAGAATCGTTGCGACGAAACGTTGTTACCATTGTCTTTTCGGTCCGTCCGTCCCTCCCTCCCGCCGCGATGATATTTTTCGAAGCGGAACTGGCTATTTTAAGCCGGGACAATGATAGTTGCGAATTACTTCGAGCAGCCAGATAACAGTGTCTAAGTAAGCCGAGAATTGTGAAACTTTCGTATTTACGGGTTATTGCCGAGACAGTTTGTCGATTATTTTTCCGCCCAAGTTTCTCCGCTGAACCTTACAACGAATTATGATAAAATAGAGCCAAATGAAAGAGGCCGGAGATCACAACGCGTTTGATCATATAAAATCCTCTATCTCGGTCAAATATATTTTTAGGAGCGAATTCGACCAAGTTCCATTAGAATACACGTAGCGATTATCCACGATGAGATCAACAGTTTCGAAGAGATTAATATTTTAAATAATTTCGTGTACTTTGCAAAAAAGAAAAAAAGAATTCACCGTGCTACCGTGTTAAATCTAAAAGGGCAACATTTGTTCGAATCAAGTCATTAATGCGCAACAGTAGTTTATCTCTATGTATATTATTAAAAAAAACAAACATTAATTGGATTAAAACCGAAGATACGAAAGTTTACATTTCGGATGGTTAAATACTGACTGTCTTTTCCCCAAAGTCGCTCGTCAAACCAGATCAGATTTGAATTAACACGATGTACGGCCAAGGAGGCGTCAATGCTAAATAAAATAAAACTTCTCTCAGTTTTTTCCAACGAATGTGTCCTGATACCTACCCGTTACAAGGAAAATTTTTTCCAAAGCTCTTAAAACGTAGCAAATTCTCTCTCTCTCTTTCAGTAGCTATCAAAAATGAGGAAATTCAAGAAATATCCGCTTGCGGTGCGCGATCTAATAATCAGACAAATAGACCGTTTTTTTCGGACCCGGTGTCCGAACGTGTTAATCCAATTGAGTGGCAAGAGTCGAGGGCGCCGTTCCAAGCTACGTACGAGCGGAAGAAAAGACAACTGGCAAGTTAAAAAAGGGACGAACACGAGACAATAGTTGGATACAGTTGCATGGGGGTTCCGAATACGATAAAAGGGCACGCTCGACGTGGATGAATTTCAGGCCGGCTTCTTACAACTATTCGAAACCGTATAAATAACGGAACTGGCGTCTGAATCGCGTCTTTTTCCACGTGCACACACGTACCGCACACATACACACGGAGTGGGAAACAAATGCGCGGAAGCGCGGACGAAGAAAGTCGAAAAGATGGAGGGAGAGCGGGACAAAAAAGACATCTGGACGAAGAAAAAGGAACGATAATGTTTCTAGCGCGCGGATAAGATAAGAAAGACGGGTGCAACAGAGAAGGATGTGCGCGCGTACAAATGGAAACAGAAAGTACCGAACGTTCGAGTTTTAATAAAAACCTCGGTGAAATATCTTGGATGGGAAATTACGAGGCGACCGAACGAGCTGGCCCCGTCTCGCGAAACGGCAGTTTTCGCTAATAACGTTTCCCTTTTTATTTCGTCGTAACGCGACCATTTATTCTTTTCTTTTTCTTTTTTTTCTTTTTTTTTCCGCGGACCACTTAATGCGACGCGGCCTGTAATAAAGTTACGTTCGTTTCTTGATAATTTCATTCCGAGTTTTCCCTCTAGCCGCTTGTTCTCCAATGGTGTTCCGCGTCCGGTGGTGTTTGCTTGCCCGCCCGTAAAGTGATTCCCCCCCCCCCCCTCGGCGTCTCTCATTTGATTTTATTACCGGTTTCGTTGCAACAAAGTTATCGACGAGCCAGAGGGTAGCAAGAGTAATTTGAATTTCGTTTAATCGGTAATTTAAGAGATCCTTCAACAATTTCACTATGCTTTCGGTCTTTTGGAGGGGAGGGGGACAGTTCACTCTTGCTACAGATAACAACTTTCACTCTGTGGCGTACATTGCGAAGAAAGTTGACGAAGGAAAAGGATCGCATTATTCGAATGTAGTCCGAGGAGTCCAGAGCTGCTCTCTTTACAATTGTTTGTCGCTTGATATTGAAAATAGTCCCTAGAGACTGTTCGAAACGCTACAGTTTCATATGGTGAAATTATTATAATTCAATTGAATACACCAATCGTTTCATATTTACTCGAGGTGATTATTTCGTCGAAGCAAGATATGTGATCTTTGATACGTGATTTTCGCACAGAGACGCGGAACAGGTTCATGATTATAACAACATTTAATTAATTTATAGTACGATCCCGTTAATTCGGTGTCATCTCACGCAGCCCCGATCCATTGTACAGAGCGTTATCATATTCGCTCGTAATGTTTCATATCACTCGTGTCATATATTATAATTCATACAACAGAAGACGTTAAACAAAGTCGGAATGGTGAATGCAGTTCTGGTTCTGGAAGTGATTTCGTTTCGCGATAAATATTACGAACAGAGAAGAAATGCAGACTTTCTCTAGGAGGTCAATTTTTACTGTAGATAAATTTCCTTTCTTCCCCGCTGTAAATGTATTTTATCTTTTAACGATTCAGCACGTGATGCGTCATCTCGCGATTTGTGGTCACAGATTTGATTTTTATTTCGAAAAGTTTACGCCCATCACAGCTATATCTTTCTTTATGTTTCTCTTTCCTCGTTAGTTTATTACACTTATGTCGTTAAATCATCCCTGCGAAACGTAAAAGCACCGGCGAGTAATGGCCAGTATACGAAGTTTATGGAAGTCGCACGGAGGAATTCAGCATTCTTGATCCTTCTTTGGAAACTGTTGTTGAAACACGCCATATTACAATAGTTGTCATGTAACGACACTTTGTATGACGGGAGACAGTGTACGTGAAATTGAAATTCAAAGAAATTTAAGTAAATCTAAAATCATTACCCATGATATGAATGTATGTACATATATATATATGTAAATCTAAGCTTGAATAGTTATTTATCATACACTACTAGATAATAAAATTTTAGAATCTACAAGCCAGCAACGAAGACTTTTACAAAAGTAAGAGACTTGACGATAGAACGAATTTCACAAGTTTCAAACGAACTGAAAATGAAATTATAAAGTTCTATAACTCGACGAATTTCGTAAAAGGGAAAGAAAAGAGAGAGAGAGAGAGAGAGAGAGAGAAAAAGAACAGAATTTGATGGAACTTCAAAAAAAAAAATGGTACGAGTTACAAATGAAGAATTTCGTTGCCGAATGAATACATAACAGAAAAATAGGAGAGAAAAGATATATCTTGTCGCGTGTTTCTCTCCCGAAAACTTGGTATATCAACTTGCAACATAAAGAAAAGAAATAAAGAAGAGAACAGCTCGCGAAACGACCCAATAATTTTTATCTCCCGTAAAAATGGACAAAATTTTGAGTGTAACGAACCAGGCGGCGAGGGGGGGGGGAATGAAGCTGATCAAGAACCGGAAACATCCACGCAAAGTCACGTGCCGCAAGTTAGCGGGAATTGTGTGTAACAGCGCACGGACAGATTGTGTAGCGCTCGTAATTCCGTGTTACGACGATAGATTAAAACGATAGATTGTCCAGAATTACTCCCGCGACAGTGGATCCTTCTGACCCGGGGGGCGAAGATTTAAGACGATGCTTTAAACAGCAACGCAGCCGGACGACAGAAGGAGTATCCGCGATAAAAAATCCGCTGCTTCGCGGAGGGTCGATCGCACTTTTTGCCAACCGGAAGATAAACTCCGGCCGTTAATTCGACAGTGCTTGATGCTCGTGGCCATTTAAGCGAACAGGAACAGTGTGGAGGGGGGAGGAGGACGGTTTGAAAATTAATCGACGATTCCCCGTTTCACAGAAAAAAAGAAAAAACCCGCCGTTCGATGGATAATCGCGATGTTAATAAACAGAGGGATTCTATTGATCGCAATACCGCGGAAAAATATTTCGAATAATTGTACAAAGCGAGCGTTCGTTACGCAAAGGCTGGTATCCCTGAATTTTATTTAAATCTGTATTTTATTCGGCACTCTCGGCGGATGAAATATCGGTTTAAAAGAAAAAAAAAAAAAAGGAACAAAATCTGCGAATACATTTGCATTTGAATTCTTCGAAGTTCACTCTGAAAGCGCGGCGTGGAGACTTTTTGAGAAATTGACATTATTACGCGCCACTCACGTCGCACTATATATTAATTCGATCTCTATCTTTTTCCCCATTGAAAAACTTTACATTACTGTGATAATTCCGTTGAGACGTAACTTTAACGTTATTTGTAGTTTTAGCTTTCGTGCAATTTTGAGAAACGAAGAATCAAATCTTCGTGTATAATTTAACGCTCGGGGATGAAAATTCGTCCGGAGCAGAACTGAAGAATTCATAGTTACGAAGCGTGAATTACATTTTGAATCGCGATGAATGTTACCCTGCTTCTATTTTCATTCGATTTCCATCAATTAAAAATTTAGTCAGGTCTTGCGGATGACTCTTCGTTCGACAGCCAATAAAAATCGTTTGCATTCAATCGTTTCCCCGTCGTCGCGTTGATATTATTTCTCCCGTGATTATTCGTTTTAATTCTCGCGGGCTTGTTTTTTCAGCGAGGGGCCGAACGTAACGAATCGATATCCGTCTCGTGCAATCAAACGTTAATTCATTTTACGCATTACGAGTTGTGTATCAATTTCAACGACAGATTTCTCTTTCATTTCTTGAAGCTACTTTTTCTCTCTCTTTGCGTGTCATTCCCAATCGTTTTCTGCCCGTTTTGTTATCAGAAGCAGAATCTTTGTCTTTGTCGACATACAATTGAAATTCTCGAATTTCAAATGTCGAAACTGCGAATTTTAAATCCCGCGCTGCAATTAATTTCTTCGAGCGATCTTGAAGCAGGCACGTCTTTGAAAGAAAAGACTTTCCATATGCCTAGGAGGTTGCAAAAGAAAAATAAACGCAGCATTTTATGGAATTTAAATGGCGTTATAATTGCAGCGTAGTTGAGAAACGGAATAACACATCAGATTCAACGGTAACAGCTTCTTACAACAAACACAAATTGTAACGTCACAATTAAATTGCGAATTTAACTAGCCAGACGCAAGTATTTGATCTTCTTTGTATGCCCTTTAAATCGTGAATGTGTGACTTCAGATATGAACGTGTAAAAATTGACTAGTAATAAATCGTAAAAGATTAGACAAACTCGTAGATTGACAATCACACTGACATCTGCGAATGAAATAAAATAAATCCCACCAACAAGTGTGAAACAAGTCACACGACCAACCAGTTCACGATTACTTCTGATCTCATCGAATCAATCCAGGTATTGCCGTTGCATCACTGGATGAATGAACTTAACCATCTTAATGAAACAATTCAAGGGAAACGGATTCACGGATTCGCTCGCGTCTCGACGCCAACGTGTACTTCCTCGTTCGTTTTCAATTATTTTCGCACGCCTGGTAGACACGGCTTTAGCTCTTCCTCGAACGAAGAACGTGTATTTCTATTTCCATCGGCGATCGGTTGAGAAAAGAGGAGGGAAAGGTGGAAAAAAAGAGAGAAGAGGGAGGAAAAAGAAACACGGAAAAGGGGATGAGAGAGAGAGAGGGGCGGGGTAAAAACGAGAGAAATTGCTTCGCAGGGAATCTCGTTCGGGCACAAAAGAAATAGGAAACGCCGGCGTAGAGACATCAATCGTTAGATAGCAATGTGAAAGTTACGTTCGACTATCTCTTCTTCTCCTCTTCATGGTACATAACTGTTTCTTATGTAGGTGTCCCTCGTCCTCTTCTCACACTCTCGTCCTCTCTCTTTGTCTCCCCGTTTTCACTCGTTTGCTGCTCGTTCAGTTACCTTGCTATTTTCCGTTTTCACCCGGTTGCTTTTCCTCGCGACACTTCCTACCTGTCTGTCGTTCGCTTGCTCCTTTAATGATTCACTTCAGTCGAACTCATTCTTCGTGCACTTTGCAATCAGACAGCGATAGCAACGAGAACATTCGATAACTCGAATGCTGGCGCGCAGCTTCTCTCGGCCCGGCTGGAAAAACTTTCCACAGATTTCGACACGGACTTTTCAGACTTTCGAGCGAGACAGAAAGAGAGAGAGAGAGAGAGAGAGAGGAAGAAAATAAAAGTAGTAGAAGTACTGGACTTTTCCGAGCGCGATATTTTTGTTCCTGTCCTTTCCTGTGCCTTTTCAATTTTCGCGCAATTATACAATTTTTACAAATATACGGATGCACAGAATTATTTTTTACGAATATACATGTAAATATAAATTATTTTTACAAATGTACAGATCGTAGTAACACGGTTATACACAATTATGAATTTTACACAAATTATGGATCAAGTATCTATGTTGGATTGCCTGATAATTTTTATTGCCAATTCGGACGTTTACGCGAAAGTAAAAATTTTCGGTAAAACGATACTAATGTTCTTGTGTTGTAAATTTTTTTTAACAAACTTTTCCCTTTTCTAATCTTTTTAATTTTTAGGACTCGTAGAATTTAACGATAGAAAATTGAGAATTTAATTGTTGACACGTATCTTCTCTTCGAAATATCAAAATATATCGCACGATGAAACGAGGACAAGTATCAAAGTGTTGCGTTACGTAATCCAGCAAAGATGAATATTTTTGTGTTATTTAGAGGTTAAGTTCCAAATGACCCAACTACAGTCAGTCGGGGATTAAACGGGTATAATGAACTTTTGGCTTGTTCCGCGGAAGCTAATAAAGGGACTTTGGAGATTTCCCTCGGAGTCGTTTTCAGTATAGCAATTCCTTGAGATATTATTTGTAACATTACGCGCCTTTATCCTTTTCCGTTTTTAATTTGGAAGGCGAGAGAATGCGAGAGAGATTTTGCTTGCTTGAACTCTGCATCTGCAATGAAACGTAGAACAAAGATTACAAAGTAATCTTCTTCCCTGTGAAAATGCGAAAGAGACGCAAATATTTTGCTTTTCGAAATTTCACTGCTAGTATATATATATATATATATATATATATATATATATATATATATATGTGTAGAATTCTCTATCTGTTGATATATTTTTGCCAATAATTATGTAGCATCGAAATTATTGTGTGTAGTTATATTTTTAGTTACTTTTACTTTTAATAGATGGCCTGTTTGCTGGACGATGCGCGAACGAAAAAGTATGAATGTGATGTGAGAAGCACAGCGTTAGGCATCGAGCGTTTTTCTTTTCGAAAAGAAGAAAGTCGTGCGAGTGAAAGAGAACAGAGTCTGCAGAAGAGAGTCGGAAAAGAGTGTTGAATGAGTGTAGTCAAAAGAGTGATAATTTGTGTTGTATATTAATTGTGTCGTTTGAGTTTATTCGAATTATTGTTGTCTGTGTTGTCTATTTTGTATTTATTATTTGTTGTATATATTGTTTATTTTTGTTTCCGTTTTCTTTGTTATTTAATGTAATAAATCATTTAAATTACATCACTACAATTATGAATTATACAGCACGTCTCATGTAATTATGATTATAATTATAATTACAGTCATAATAATTGTGAATTATACAGCATGACAAATAACGACTCGATTATACACGATGCATTGAGTAGCAACAAGGAATTAATTTTTTTAAAAAACCTTCGACTACCAAAACTGATGTCAAAAATCGAGGAGAATTATTGCGCGAACTAGTTGTCTGTCGGACATATACCTTCACACGAATAATAAATATTTTATAGTCAAAATCGTTCGTAAAAGTATTTGTTTTATATTTCGCAGACGCAAATATAGCAAAACCGGAATTTTTATGAGAAAGAGATTTATACAGCGGATACATCGGCACAGAGCGTATTTATTTGAATAGTTGAATTTTCATCCATATTAAATTGAAAATAATGAAAATATTGCTATTCATTTCATGGTGAAATCCTTATTTATTTTTGCGTATGAAAGGGAACATGGTTCCATAAGAGTTGTTGTAACAAGTATCAATTGCTGTTAACTCTTAAGAGTCTGTCTCTCGTGGGATGAAATTTCTACCCAGGCGAACGTTGTTTACAATAAAAATTTCATTTACTTGCAACCAATAGTTTATTTATTCACCGTTCGATATTATATAACAACGAAACGTTTAATATTATTTTATTGGTCCCTTTATTTTGAGAAGAATAATCTGCTTCTTAAAACTATCGCCGACGAATAGAACGAATAGTAAAGATTTTGTAAAATTAAGGCTTCTCTTCAAGTTTTCTCTAGTAAATAATTTCCCTTCAAATGGAATCAAAGTTCTTCCAAAGTGAAATTTTTAACACGAGAGAGAGAGAGAGAGAGAGAGAGAGAGAGCTTTCAAGGGTTAAAAAGAAAGGGAAAATTAAAAACTTTGATTGAAAAGTTCCTCCGACTCGCCGATTTTTATATCGCGAACCGTTTCTCTCCAGAAGCTAGAAAGGCCCTCGCCAAATGTTGCAAAGTTGTCGTCTGCATTATTCCATAACTTTCGAGCGAGAGCTCGTGTATTCGCTTTGCTGCGCGAGCTGTCGAACAACGAAGAAGTAACAGAGTTAGCAAGCCCATATTTAATCATCGTTAAATAGAGGCGAATAACACTGTTACGATTAACTATTAGTTAAAGGGAACAGTTGAAGTTATGCGAGCGATGTAAAACTTTGACCAGCCGAATCGCCCGGCTACATGATACCGAGCCATTCGAAATTACAACTCCACATAGACCGTTTCCTGAAATGTTTGCCCAAAGTTCGCGTGTTTGCATGTTCCGTCTAATTGAAGGGATAAAAAACTGCCAGAGAGAGAGAGAGAGAGAGAGAGAGATACAGAGGACGGTGGATACTTCGTCGCGAGTTAGTCAGCTTGAAACTCGCGTGTCACAGGGAAACATTTTCGCCAAGCCGGTCCTTTCGATTCTTCACTTTTTTTTCTTCCTTTTTTTTTTATTATTTGTCGATATTATTTTTATGTTCAAGTTATTCTCGAGGGACGTTCTGCGAGTAGTCTCAAGGAAATTTGCTAACGTTCGAAGAGAATCTCCGTCTTTTATTACAAACGAATGTGTATTTTCGAGATTCGATTTCGAAGAAACTGATTTATCAAAACTATTCTCGTCGACACAGGCGCAGGTACAGAGTTTGAAACGGTTGAACTTCCAAATTGACAATAATTCCCTTTTCAAAGTTACCGTTGCTTGAATCACCAATCGGCTGAATTGCGAAGAAATTTGGAAAACTTTCGAACGACAAGTTAGCAGAACGATTACATTTCCACGAAAGTTATTTCGTTACGGCGATTGATCTCGATCACACGTTCTACTTTGGGCTCGACACGTTAAAAATGTGTTCTTAGATTACATACGCAAGAGCAAAATTCTGTCACAGTTGAGAATTTATTCAGTCTCGAAATTGTTCTCCCGATCCAATAAAGTAACTTCCTAATATATTTTGAGTGATATTTAACCAGGATCCATTGTCAGGATCCATATTTGCCGGAATTCACCAGCATTAGAATTCTAACGATCGACGTTAATGAATTTTCGATGTCCGACATAGCCTTACATAGAGCTATTAGCATACAATACAAACGTATTCATCAGCCGTGCGCGAATTACATTAGCTGTGCAGATGAATGAACGATCACGCCTGTGCGATCGGTGTCGGCCCTGTCAGAATTTCCGATCAAATATAATCGTTCGCAATTGGATGGGTCGAAAGATACGAATTGCCCGGCACTTGGCTGTACAATGAAACAGAGATATTCGATTTCAGCATCCGACACAGTCGAGAACTCGATAATATTGTCAAAAGAATTTTTCCAAAATTTCCAAGTCGTTCGAGTTTCATTAATGATTTCAGCAACGATATGCATATAACGTTTGTTCGCTGCGCTTGAAGTTTGAAGGATTCTCGAAATTGCAAAGCTCGAATTTCGTGTCTGAAGATGCGATGGTAACATTCTCTTTGGAGAAAGAATTCGTTTCACTTAGAGTCTCGCTTCCTTTGAGATGAATTATTATTTCGCGAAGATTCAGTTCTCAGAAACGGGACATCTTAAATTTAATTTAATTCGAGCGACGATGAGATTACAGGTTGCGCAGTTAAAATTCGAATTCGAAATTGAACGATTCCGAGTACAATCGCGTGTGAAATTTTCTAATTTCTTTCCCATGTTTCTTTGAAGATGTCCATTAACTATATTATTTTATTACAATATATACACACGTTATTCTATTATTTTATTACTAATAAAATTTATCATATTATTATATTATCTATTATATCTTGCAATTTCTTTGGAAAAAGGAAATCTTTAAAGATCTCTAACAGATCGGACGTTCGTTGAAGCTTCGATATCCAGAACTCGTAGTGATACAATCAACGACAAGTCAGTCGCGCCGACATCAATTTCCCAATTGAGAGAATTGCAGTATAAAAGACACACGCTGCAACTTTCTTAATTACTTCGTTCTGGACGATCGTTCTACTTATCGCGACGATCGTTTCGCAGTCAGGGAAATGACGAGAAAGAGAAAGAGAGAGAGAAAGATCGAAATTCGCGTGGTCATTTATTCTCGCGTCTAGGGAAAAGAGATCTCGGTACACGCTTTGTCGGGGAAAATAACGATAAGAAATAACGCGACGTGTCACGTTTGTTACCCGAGAGCACACGTGACTTTCGACCGATTTCGTTCGCGCCGCGAATGGCTAAAATTCCTGCTGAAATTCATCCCTCGAAAATCTTCCTCTGTTACGCTGCATTGAAATTATAATACCGTGGTCGAATTTGAAAAAGATCGAGACTATCCTTCATTTCACGCGGACAATTTTTTTAATAACGCGATTCTTTAATTAATCATTCTTAAATGAACTGCTAATTGAATATCTGAATAGTGGAACGATGATTTCAGGAACGATAAAATCTGAGATTCTTGATCTACGATTGAAACGAACGTGAAAGGTGAGGCATGTTTCATTCGTGACTCAAGTTTTACGAGAATTAATGGGAATTAATTCGAGGCGAGAATCTTTCGAGCAGAAAAATAATGAAATTTCAAATACAAGTCTGAAATTGTAAAGAAGATATTCGCGTCCGCCTAGAACACAGTGGGGAAATTATTTCTATGGGACAAATTAATATTCAGAGATGATGGTGTTCATTGGCGAATATAGGAACATCGTCGACAAGCATTGTATAATATTCCGCGGGCAACTGCGGCTAGGAACTTTACAGTAAATTAATGTCTCGAACGAAAATTGCAATTACGTTTCGGCTGCATTCCCGGAGTTGCGTTTAATTAAAGCGCGCCGGATTATATCTAATTGTTCCAAATATTGCGTTACAAATTATATTACAGTGACTGCATTGCCTAATTATTAGGTGTGTTATATTCTAGCCTGAATGGTTGCGAATGGAGATGTACACACTGTATTGATAATGGCCTTGATCAAACGTTGCGTTTTGCCGGGCGAATTTTGTTCTTAGGTAATTATTATAATTCAGAGATGACGTTTCAATCTCGTGTCTGAATCTCGAACGATATTTCCTCGAAGCGAAAAATCGTTTAGAAGAAAAATCTTCATTGTCAGTAAGTTAACAAAATTAGTCTAGTGTTCTGTTTTTATATCTTATATTGAAATGAATTTTTATTCGAAAACTAAAACTTCCTCGATTGAAACAATATATAAATGTTTTGCTCTTTCTTTCAAGAACTTCATGCCGTTGGTTCTTTTCTCGCTATTCCGTAAATAGTATTCAACAACTAAAGATTCACAACGTGAATTGAAGATGCGTGGAAAGAAAGTTTTATCAGTCGAGAGGTAAATGGATTGGAGAGTAGTTCACGTGAAAACTCTAATTCAGTGACTCCCTCTGGTCAACTTTCTGCTAGAGATACTCTCTCTTTGTTCTGGATTTGAAACATGCAAGTTTCTGAATCTAACCTCATGAGAAAATTACCGAAATATTCCTGAATGTTGATGACAGTGAATGATAAAATTTTCGATACTTTTATTAAACTTCAAGATGGAACGATAATCTCCGCGATTTCGAAATTGAATGTCCAATCAATATTCATCAAGCTAAGGCCACGTTTCATCCAGCAATTTCAATTTTCTAACTACGTTATATCATAAATAGTGAATTACTCTCGACTATCCAAATTATTATTTAATGCATACACCCTTGTGAATACATCAGTTAAATTATTAATGCATAATATCACGCAGCCAGATACATTATAGAGTCACTTTCATCAGTATAATGCTGGCATTCAATATGAATGCCGTTGAAAATATTTCAAGCCAATTGGCCGCTCACCCTTAATCAATACATCATCCAAATTGAATTTCAAAAATCGTTGAATTTCAAAAATTACTGTACGGACCAAAATTTCAGAAATGAAACACAAGCAGTGATCATTAAGCTAAGAGAAACGCGAATGAACAGGTGCAACATGTTTCGTAAATCTTTTTCATTGGAAATAAAATTCTCTCGCGTTGAAAAAATCGCGAATGTTGGAAATTTTAAGATCAGCTTTATGTCAGCTTGTAATTTATAATGAATCGTACAGTCAGTTAAAAAAATATCACCGTACTATTAATCGTATTAAAATTTATTTAGCATCGCGCCGTTCTGACAATGTGACAATTGTTAACAAACAAGTGTATTATAATAAAAACGTTACATTTCTAAATACATTTAGAATGTTACACGAATATTATTCGCTTACTATCGTTTTTAAAAATTGAAGTAAACAGGAAGATGTTAAACGTACGACTTGTCGATTTGCAGTTTGTTGCAAAGACATCTTTTCGGCCGACTCTCCTAGGCGCGCGCGAATTTCAAACATCACAAAGAAACAGAAAATTCCACGCGCATCAATTGCGACCTCAATACGCGCGCAGAAGCCACGTGCGATAACTTACGACGACGGATGATAAATCATTAGCTATTCGACGAGGGAGAGAGAGAGACAGAGAGCAAAGATATTTTCGCGTGAATTTATATTGGATGCTCCACGATAACCAAAATACTGCGCAGATGGTGCTGGCGTGCGTGACAATACGCGAATGTCACCGTGTAGAGTGAACGATAATTTCTATCGATATTCATCGGTTCGTTTCGTCGCTGGAAAATGTGTCAGGAATAATAAAACACGCGGCGACCGATAAATTTAGTTGGCCGCAAAACCGGGACACTTCATTCAATTTGCATTAAACGACGCGCCACTGGCCAGTTCCCATTTTTTTCGGTGACGATCGCGATTAAATTACTGGCCGCGATTCTTTGTGACTGTCGATGCTGTTGCGACTAGCAAGACTAGCTTCCCGCGTATTGTTACATTCGTTCCATCGTCTCTATCGAACAGGCGAACGTATATCCTGCACCGCTACGTCGTTTAATGAACCAATGAAATTTGAGAATTTCACCGGAAAAATTTGAAAGCGGAGAATGATTTGGTAGTTGTTGTTAATTTGCACGTAATTGGTGGAGTAGCGGAAGCTTGGGAAATAAAGTCGAAACGGGATCGACGAAATTAGTGACATCTATTAAAATAAATTTGCACGCTTGTTAGAAGAAGTGTCAGGATATATTTTGTTTCTCGTATTTTACTTGTCCTAAATGATAGAATCTTTCAATTAAAATATATTGTCACTTTATAGATTCCCTCTTTATAATGACAGATTTCAGTTTTGAAGACAGATGTGTCAATATTTATCCTAAGATTTCTGAGTGGGAAATGTGACAATAAAGTTTCACGAGTAACCAGTCTCCGAAAATTTTTATCTGAAGAGTCGAATTCATGCATTTTGGGAAAGTTACAATGGTCGTTCCTTTTTATTTTCATTGGTCAATTAAGTGAACTATATACTTACAATAAAGGGCTCGATTTCTTTCTTCTTTCTTCTGTCAACAAATTTCCCATCGCTACCCATCAAAGAATTGAAAAGAATTGAAAAGAGAGAGAAAGAGAGAGAGAGAGGAAATTGTTGAAAAGACCTAGGTCGTTTGTTAAAAAAATTTAACTAGAAAAAAAGGGAGGAGGAAAGCATGGCTGCGGCGTACATCTTAAATTCTAAAGATTGAACCGCTTAAACGGTGAACTTCCAACAACGATCCACCATCTCAATCGTAATAAAAAGCCAACACCCCGGCTAACATTTAAAATTCCATTTTAACTTCCGACTTGTTTCAACGCTCGTTTAACAGCGCTCGCGAGCCATAATATACCTTAAAATTCGATGTCTGCTAACGATATTTTATTTACGACTGCTTGTTACAGTTTCGGGATTAATTGTCTTGGGACGAGACCGTTCGTTGAAAGTTCCCGCGGATTGTTAACGAGAAACTGAAAATTTGCCTCGCAAGTTACACTAGCCACGTTCGAATATTAACGCTGGATTAGAATTGTTGGGACACGGGTGTGTAGTTTCAGATATATTTAGTTTCTCAATGTACTCTGTTGTTAAACTGACGGTTGTCTTTATGTTTTTGGAAGGAACATGTTTCTTCTTGACCTAACAATGAGTGATTATAAATATAATCGGCGTGGTAATTTGGACTATTTGGAATATTTTATCTATCCGTGTATCATCCATAAATGCATAAGTCACGGTTATGTTCATTATATAATTCGTACTTTATCTGTTTTTGATCATCAATTTGAGAAGATATTTATCAGGCGAACAGCCCGATAGAATGTTAAAATTGATGGATTTAAATGGCAAACGAAATGCAACTCGATGATAAGAATAGATAAATTAATTCACTTTATCTGTCTAAATATTTAAATTTGGTGGAAAGTATCGTCCAAGTAATTCAATATTGTTTGTACGTTCTGTCAGGGAAATAGAATATCTATCAGTCAAATCTCATTTATAGGTTACGAAGATTTATAACACAGAACTACTCTTAGTTTGGATTAAGTAATAATAACTAAAGAGCGGGACGAATTTAAAATTAACGCGACAACTTCGCTATTATTTCAGGAGCATCTTCCTAATGGATGAAACTGGTAAAGTGATTGACGAATTCAAGCAAATTGGCAATCTTAAAGCCTGAGGTGACACAGACGAATGGAAAGGCATCGAGAGACTTTCCCCTAGATGAAGAAGAGAAGAATTCGCGGCGCGTGTAACGTGATTAATTTGTACGATTTTTGTTGCAATTCGTGTTTCTTCGATAAAGTGTCGAAGGTCGTGCTTAATGCGCCGGGTGTTTCGACGAGTTTTAACTAAACACAAAACACAGCACGCTCTAAAAATTAATTTGATAAGAATTTCTTTTTGCCAAACGAATGATACGAGAGCTTTCTTCCGCGAGTGCTTTTATCACTCACAAGTAACATAAATTAAACCTTTTGCTATACATTTTGTGCTATTAAAAAAAAGGAAAATAGAAATATGGTAATACTTCATGGATCAAATAATTGACCTTCTTTACATTTAATAATTCTCGGAGGCAAAGATTTACATAGTTAGATTTTTCGGCTTAGTTCTTTCTATTTCCTCTCAATTTATTAATATACGCGAATTGATCTCCATTCTAGTACACGGCTCTTGCCAAATTCTCCCATTTTCTATAATATTCAAGTCTGGAGACTCGGTTTTTTTAAAACGCGAACTTTTTCTTTTGGTTACAAAGGTATCGTTTTACTGCTTTCGCGGTTATTACGTTAAAGAATGTATTCATTTCCGGCAATTCCTGAGGTAACATAGACGAATGGAAAGGCATCGAGA
The DNA here is from genome assembly GCA_032399595.1 of Tetragonula carbonaria. Lineage (NCBI taxonomy): Eukaryota > Metazoa > Arthropoda > Insecta > Hymenoptera > Apidae > Tetragonula > Tetragonula carbonaria. Next base: position 16,731,761 of record JAUCRC010000007.1, read on the forward strand.
GACTTTTTCCTAGATGAAGAAGAAAAGAAACGTATTCCATCCTAAATGTCCGAATGAATTTGTCACTTGGAGCGTCTACCTGTAGATTCAATGTAAGTGCACTACTTGTTACTGAAACGGAGATATATGAAATTCGATGTTCTATTAGCAAATCAAGGGGAAAGAACTGCTTGAAAGGAAACAGTATTTTCAATGCTGTTACAGACAGATATTATAATTTCTGTTCTCTGCGATTCTGTGAAGGAACTGTTTTTCAAATATCAAAAGTAAGGAATCTTCAGGACTCTTTTCGATCTAGTCACTGGAAAATGTATATATAATAATTAGACTGTGGATTTTCAAAGAATTGCACAAAGTATGTATCTTGAATATTCAAAATGCTTAAATATGTAACGTGTAAAATAATTTTCTAATGAGATTCTATTTATCTTCTGCTTTAAATTATTTTAAATATTTTCCAAGTAACTTAGATATCCGCAGTTACAATTCTAAGCTTCGTGCGAATGTTGAACAAACTCGGAAACACCTATTTACAATCCGGAAATCTACTATTTTCACCGTCCCACCGAAGATCGAAGCTTTCTAATTTTTTTCAACGTAGCACAAATGTAGCAAAAATGGCACAATTTTTACTAACAGAAAAAAGACACGTGGAAATTCGAATACCTAGTCTCCCTCTCTCTCTCTCTCTCTGTTTTCAATGTTGGGACGAAGTTTGAACATTTTTAATTTTTTTCAACGCAGCATAATCGCCGCGCGGGAAATGGGACAATTTTTATGAACAGAAGGGAAACGCGTGAAAGCTAGTCTCTGTTTTCAACGTTCAAACGAGGAAAACATATACGCTGCGAGCTTTTTCGGCAAACGATTACTCGATCTCTGTTTGCCCGTAGGTGGCGGAAAAAAAGCTCGACAAAAGGAAGGACACGAAGGAAACGAGATCGCAAAACGGATAAACGAATGGAAAAAAGAGAAAGAATCAGCGCGCGTATGCACGTTTACTCCGGAGAAAAATCACGAGGCCGGAATTCGACTCCGCTGGCACGAAGAGACAGACAGACAGACACACACACACACACACACAGAAATATATTAGCGAAAGCGCTAACGACGCAGCGCAGAACTGTTTTAAAGCCTGGACTTTATTTCATGACGTCAGCAGGGAATGGCACGACGGAAGGAGAGACACGCGAAATAACGTGGTCACGACGCGACGCAGGATCCTTTTGGATTATTTGTATTCCACACGCGCTGCAAACTGTTCCTGATATTTCAGACTGCGGATCAATAGGTATCCGTCCGTATTGTAGTCGGCATGAAATTGCGTTACTCCTGCCGCGAGCTTATTTCTCGAGAAATCCGACTTCTCCCGAACATCCACCGTCACCGGTTTCTCCTCCACAGCGAAACCGGTTTCTTCTTCGCCTCCCACCTCCTCGCTTTAAGGATCCTGCGTCTCTATATTTCTTCACGCCCGTGAAACAGCACGAAAGAACACAAAGCGTTACCGAATGAATTCTCTCCCCTTAAGAATTTTATTCGATAACGTATTGCCAATTATTTTGCACGATTTTTCTTTTCCATCTAGCGGGCAATTACTCGATAATTCGCACCATCCAAAATTCACTATCCCTTTTAGCAGAAAATGCAGACTCGTGCATTTTGCAAGCCTCTGGAGAGATCAAAATTTTTCTCGTTAAGCGAGTTTTCTGATGATCTGAATGAATGATAATCTGACGGGGAGGTATATCAGGGGAATATGCTGGAGTTAAAAAAATTAATTTTTGTCTGGTGTGCAACTTGACGTGTGGCCTCGCATTGTCGTGGTGAAAAATTACGCCCTTTCTATTGACCAGTTCTCGCCGTTTTCCCTCGATATTCGCCTTCAGCTGGTCTAATTTTACCTCGTTTTAGAAAAAGAAAATGCATTTCGTTGACAATCGTTTTTTTCTTTTTTTTTAGTGTCGATTTCAAAATGGAAAATCCGAAATGAACAATCTCTTCGTACTAACCCCGAAAAGAGAAAAAAAGAATGCTGTACAAATTCATAAGAAATTACCCAATGTGCGTGATAAACGAGCCTTTGAACTACGAACAGTGTCAGAATTCATTTGCTAAAATTTGATTTGCACTGCTCTTTTGAAAACGACAGATTTATTAAATGCATAATCGAGAAGTTGGAACGAATGGAAAATAAATAAGGACGTTTATCAAACGCATAATCACGAAGATGGCAACAGGTACAATATATTATCCATGCTTCTCATAAAAAATTCGCATAGAAAATGGACTTATTAAAGTAACTGTATAATATCTTACACTTTTGTGGACGGAGAATAGAATCTCAGAGGGTGAATATTTCTAGGCTGAATTGGAAATGATTCTTTCACGTTTGATCGGCGTCTGTGAATTAGGAACACTCGTATCAGTTTCAACTGGATTAATTTTACTTTGTACTTTATATTTATTTCTGAATTGTGATGAAGAGGGCAATTGAAGTATCGAATGATAAATATCCATTTGGAAGTTTGCAGTTTGAATTCTGATGAAGCTTGTGCGATTCAATCAATGCAAGAATATTTCTCGAGTTACGTTAGAGTACGATTCTCGATTTATGCCACTGTATTATGCAGTGGTCTGGATTCGATTTTATTTTACGCAATCAAGTTATTTTACCCCTGAATAAATTGCGATTTATCTGAAAATTCTATATCAGGATTTCCGATGATTCCAAGCAACGAGATCTAGTCAAGAATTCCATCGCGACACATCGATCACACTTTCTGTGTGATTAATTCGTGGATCTATTCGCAGTCGTCAATATACAAAGACGTCAATTCGATGTGATCGTGTGATGCATCTCGTTGCCGATATTTCTAATCGAACAATCATTTCGCTCTATTTATTTTTACAACAACAATCGAAGGAATGATATACTCTTTCCCTTCGCTCTTCCCACCGATTATTTTACAGATCACGTAAAATACCGAATACGTTTAATTATTCAAACGCAATCGACGTTCCTTCGTATTGTATTATACGATTCCAGGAGATATATATATAATATATACATATTAGAAATGCAACAGTTTCGATATACGAAACGGTATAAGAACGAGTGAAATTTTAACGATTTATTTTCACAGAAGGAGGCAAGTCTCTCTCGATTCCCACTTGTTCCTGATACTCAAATCTTTATTTGATTTTTATTTCACCAAATATACGAGCTACGGTTCGTAGGTCCGAAACTCGACGTTTCAACCCGTTCCATTATTAATCAAATAACGTGGATGCTTCGCGACGTGACATTGTCGAAATTCCTTCAACTTGTTTAGGCGTACCAGCTTCGGATGTAACTTCTGTTCCCCGGTAACAGAATTTTCAAGAGGATGTCACGAGCGAAGAATATATATTCGCAGAACATTAGGAATTCATGCCGGCAGTTTTATTTATTTACACAGTAGCTGGAACTACTTTCTGCTGAATAATTAACGAACGTGGCCAAATTTACGTTGCTCGATGCTCGAGGCAAATTTTAAAACTAAAAGCAGCGGCGACCGAAATATTCCTTCTTTCATTATTTGTTATTTTCTATGTTTGTCATCTCGGGGGGGGGGGGGGAATAGCGGTTTGTAAAAATTTCAATCATTGACCATTAATTTTTTTTCGAAACTTTCATCGTTAACCCATTAACTAGTTTTGAAAGTTCCGGACGTTCTTTGTTATTATCTCCTTCCTTTGTATGTGATTTTCTATTTCCGTTATCTCTGTGAAAAGAAAAAAAATATTCCATAAAAATTTCCACATTTTGTTTATTTTCTTATTAATCAGGATCAAATATCGATCGACACGCGAATATTGACAGTGTGTTTAAATGATTTTCATTGACGTAACGTCTTTGGACGACATTTCTATTCGCCGGCCACGTGAACATTATTATCTTCTTACTGAAAATCCCGCTAAAGCTGCGATTTAAGGATTATACTGCTCTTTTTTCTGCCTTTTCTTCTTTTTCTTCTTCTTCTTCTTCTTCTTTTGGGGGGAGGGTGTACCTTATTCTCATGGAGACATTGCACGTGTCGCATAATAAGAGAACTGCTTGGTAGAACAATCTGTAGAAATCTCTACGAGTCGTATCATTGCGACTCCACGCGTGTCTCTTTGACTCTCTTTGCTGAAGGATCAAATTCTTCTTTTGCAAGTGAGAAACTGAGAAGAGAGAACGAGATTAGAAACAATCGTACTGAAAAAAAGAACAAGTACCAAAAACTCAAAGTATTTTGATCTCAAATTCTCGAGTCTGTCCCTGAAAAAAGTAAGAGAAGAACTCTAAAATAAGCGAATGAAACTGAAAACAATTCTATTTAAAAAAAAAGAAAAGAAAGAGAGAGAGAACAAAAAAACTCAAGGTATTTTAATCCCAAAGTCTCTGTTTGCTCCCTGTAACAGTCTCCAGTGCCAAATTATTTTCAAACGACGCTCGAATCCAATTGCCCTGCGAAAACTCGGATCTAATTAAACCCCCTCGCCGGTAGAATCGATTTAAGCCAATTCAACTTGCATTGAGAAGCAGAACTAATCCAACCGCAGAAATAATGGAGTATATTAAAAACAAAAATAATAATAATAATAATGTACGGAATATCGCGGAGAACAATGTAACATAATAATAATAATAACAACGATGACAATTCCAGCAAAGATGAAAAGAAAGTTTGTTTCCACGCGGCGTTTAAAATCACCCAGCAGAAAACCCCATATCCCAAAGTGTCTGAAGAGCAACACGGTGATGTTTTTTACTAGACGTTTCGTTCGTTTTCTCTCTCTCTCTCTTCTTTCTCATCGCGCCCCTTTGCTACCCTGTCGAGCCAACGTGCTACAAGCATTTACCAGTTGCCAGCAACTGTTCAATTACCATAAGTTGTAGACATCGGTGATCATGCAAGTCAGCATTTAGCGCGAGCCAAGAGAGAACGAACGGCAAGCGACGCTCGTGACAAAAACGGCTCTTGTCAAAGTTATTGATCACTAATTAATGACGACAATTTCAGCAAGTAGAATAATATTTGCGCTTAAGCCAGTGGAATTACAGCGGGGCCGGTAACGAGAAACTCACGACACTGTGGAAATAAAATTATAAAAAGTGCTGACTTACGGTCATCGGTGACAAGTGACGGGTAATTTTACTACCAAGATGACGTGAACATTTTTCGCCGAGTGATTAGGACTAACGAAATTGTCATTTTATCAGAGTTCAACAATTGACGCTTGTTAGGACAGAGAAGAAAAATATTAGTATCTTTACACACACACACACATATTTTTTTCGTACAATAAATAATTCGTTTCTCATTCAAATAAGGATGCACTGATGATCGTCTCAATTTATTTTGAAAAATATCGTACACAATTTTTCAGCAGCCACTTCTCGTACGATAAATAATCTTCAATTCGTACAAGCACATATTTGTTTGTTCATCGGTTTGGAAATGTTCTTCGACACGATCCTTATACGATATAATTGTCCAGTTTACACAGCGGTGAAATCTATTAGATTTCAAGCTCCAGAGGAGCTTTTATTGGACTGAAAAACAAAAAATAAATAAATAAATAAATAAATAAAAAGTAACAAAATGATCATTTTTCTTGCGTCAATTACACAGATTGTCTACTCAATAGTTTTTACTTTTTTCTTTCTTTCTTTTTTTCTCTGTGTGACGTGGAAATAGCCGTCGAAATTGATGGCGAGAGTTGAAGAGGGAATATCATTTCTTTTCGCGTCCCCATTGAGTCAACGTCGGCAACACGCTGGATTTTCGTCGTAGCGCGCCGTCTCTGCCACGCGAATCGATCCGCGAAATAGCTGTGACCGATAAACTCGAATTAAACCGGTCCGCTCGCGGCGATTTCGAGCTTCAGATAACGCGGCTAATTTATTTTCGTTTCTGGGCTATTGATTTTGATGTCAGTGACGCCGCTAACGGCGGTATTTTCGGCCGCCAGGCTGAAAAGCAGGTGGAAAAATTCCCGTGGCACCGCTCGGTTTTTGTTTCTCGTTGAACAAGTTGACTTCCGTGATCACTATTCGAAGAATCGTGCTCTCAGAATTTATCCGCGTCGAGTTGGAAACTATCGTTTTTTCCTCGAACGATATCAAAAAAACTTACTTGATAGAAGAATATTTAATTAGACTCAATCCTGAAACGTTTTGTCTCTGAATTATGGATATGGATTGCAGTCATCCGTTTGATTTCAATATTAGTAATTATAATCATAAAAGTGAATTCAATTATTGAAAAATTAAATTAAGCTCTAGAATTGTTATGATTTCCAATAACTGAATGATAAGAGCTGGAATTTTCCTTCTGATATCGTTGGAGAGTTTCTTCACACCACACACATGTAAATTGTAATCTATGTTAATTATTAGACATTACGTAAATGACTGAACTGAAAAGATAATAACAGTGATGGTTAAACGTTAATTTTTGTCAATAACGTAATAATGAAAATTAATTTCGAAGAAATATTAATAGAATTAATAAATATTTGAACGACGAAATATTAATCAGAGATCGTTTTTACAGTGGATTTTTGCTCTCTGTTTTCTCGAGAACAAAAGCAAAAACAAAAAGGAAAAAATTTAAATCTTGTCCATTGTACAAATTACAAGTTAACCGATGTACAAATTAAGAGGAATTGTGCCACGAACTTTCAAAACTATCGTCCTCTCTTTCACGTATCTTTCACGTGGTTTGCCAGATTATTTCTAGAATTCAAAAAAAAAAGAGAGAGAAAATGTGTTTGCATTTCCGGAATCTTTAAAATAAATCGCGACGAAGAATATTCAAGAAACCCAAGAAACGCTCCAAGGTGTAACGTCGTATTTCACTATTTCTTACCCTGTTGCATTATTCCCAGATAATGAATTTCAGAAACGTTACGAAGATCCGAAGATCTGAAGAAATACATCCGAAAATAAAATATCACCACATACGTACATGTAATATGTAAAATTATTTCCAAAAATTTCAGACAACACTGCAAGATGAAACATCGAAGGAAAGGGCGACAGAATTTTCAATGAAACCCGTAACAAACGTTGTTTTATCTTCATTCAAAGAAACACGCGTATCAAAATTCGTATCAAAAACAGTTGTCATTTTCGCACAGATGGTATAGTATATTGCAGACGTATATTCGTATATCGTTGATTCAATAACAACCATTCGTCGTCTCACCGATCTTTTATTTTTCGCCGCCATTTCATTCTCTCTCTCTCTCTCTCTCTCTCTTTCTCGATGTTTGGCGCAATTTTACCAATTTTTCTTACTTACCCCGAGAAAGATTGTTTTCGACAGGAGAGCAAAGAACACGCGACTCCATAATATTTAAACCATGCAGATTTCTTCATTCTATCCGTATCCCTTTGCCCTAACGTACAATACTTCCATAAAATGATTGTTTAAGCGAGCCGGTGAAAACCTACCAGAGATCTCGCAGCCTCGCTCGAGACATTTCTTCTTTGCTTATATTTCGAAATGCGGTTCAACATAAGAGTCATAGAAAACGTTGCGGGACAATAAAATAAAATTTGAAGGGGATATTAATTTTTAGTTGGTATTGCTGGATTATTGGGAACAATAAGGACTTAGGGTTGAATTACTTGCAATTAATTTTTCATTTAACCAAATACTCAATTTACCAAATACTTTTAAATACTCATTTTAGGGAGAACTATATAAAATATAAAGTAAACTCAGATTCTCTAGATTTCAGTAATTTACTACAAGTCGCTATGGCTATTTACGACTCAACGATACTATTTAAGGCTCAACAAAAAATATTTGAGAAATTGTTCGATAAAAGGGTGATATTCTTAATGTCGTTCTGCCTGTTGTTATTGAATTATTCAAAAAATTATTCGAAAAATAACGCTACTAATTTACTTGTTACCAGGTTTACACGAGCCGGCGACGTCTTTCACGTCTTGACTTTGCCTTGTTAGAGACAACAAATACTTGCCAGTAGTTGTTTTTATTGGAAATTTACCGCGGCACACGATGACAGATGATGTAACAACAGATGATGTAAATTCATTCCGTCATCTAAATGTAAATTCGCCGGAGAATTTCACTGCGTAAAGATTCGCATCGTATCAAATAACTCTAATCTGCAGCTAATTTGCAATAGACCTCGAATATAAATATAAATAACAGCAACAGCGTTGAATATTTTTCATTGAAATCTCGCTGTTTGTTTGTTTAATATTTTCCTGGACAAGAAATATCGACTCCGTGGACGAGGAAATCGCACAGACAAGTGGACGTATAAATTGAAAATCATAATAAATGGAAACCAGCAATATCGGAACACTTGTTTGTTTCAACAGTCCTATTGTTTTCGTTGATTCCCGTTGATGGTAAACACACGAAACACTTGTAAAATGCGAGTTTTTACTGGAAAAATATGCGACGTTTATTTTTTACACGCGCGTCCCCTCTTTCGTTCGCCAAGCTTTATGGAATTGCGTTTTATTTATTTTTCTAAATACGTGGCTAAACAAAAACTCGCTCGTGAACGATCGTCGAAATTTATTAAACGTCGTTGAACAATGATTGGGAAATTCTTTCGAACGACGACGACGTCGACACGGGGATATTCAATGGAGTTTTCGCGCAGTTTGCGGTGTCTGACGGAAGATAGAATCGCGACCGGAAGCTTGTTGGCTACACGCGAAAGAATTATAGACACCGAGAAAGAATTGAAAGTCACCTATTCCGAAAGTTAATCCTTTGCGGTCGTTTATTAAACTCACACATAGGTGTCGTGCTGGTCGGTATTAATTCCGTTGAACGAACAGTAATACATATTATGCAAGATTATGAAGGAAAAACATTTATTAATTCTTTCTTAAAAATTTATTAATTCTTTTTTAAACTTTAGGTATATGTAACGCAAAATAATTATAATTTAATTATATGTAAAAGTTATATTTTATAGTTCTCTACCATATCTTTCAAAGCAGTCTCCAATATGAAGCCGTAGTTTTTTTCGAGAACATGTGTCGCAAAAATAATTAGTTTGGCGTCTTCTGCCCTTAATTTTTCTGTTTGAACATGCAGAACAATCTTTACTCTTTACATCTTCACAGTGCCGCAATATATGTAGTTTGCCATTAAGCCTTTCCTCTTTATCTGAGGACAATGTTCTTCCTAATTTTGAAGATGCTCCATCACGAAAATTACTTACAAGTTGTTCCACCAATTTCCGGACGAACATAAAATGTGACATAGGCGTCTTGTTTTCTCTTCTAGCTGACACCCTATATAAGATGTAGCTATTGATTGCGCATACCTCTAATCTCCAGAAAAAATTTTTCATCATTTTCTTCTACTTCAGTATAGCTGGAAATTTGTAATTGTATCACTCGTCGCTTCACTGGAACTACGTTACTATCAGAATCACTAGTATAAATATTTTCAGAACAACCGTCACTTTCTATATCAAAGTTAGTGTTCAAGGAGTAAAAATAAAATTCGTCATCGCTACTTTCAATTTCACGGTGTACACTTCTTTCGGTAACTTTCTTTTTGCCATTTTAGAGTATTATTTTTAAAATATTTTAAGAAGCGAAAATGCCTAATTACACTTAAACAAAATTTGTAAAATATTATTTCGAAGTCTACGTATCTCCGAAGCTTAATTTAATATAAGATCATTATGGTTCTTTGTTGTGGTGACTGAGAGACATACGGCAGCAAAGGGTTAAAGGTATCGTATTGCTCTCGCGGGAGTCCGTCATAGTTCTTACTTATCTCCCGCTGATAAATGTTCACCAGCCCGTGGCTCCTTCCTTCCGTTTTTTTTTTTTTAATCAAATTTTACCGTTTCCAATTTTCACCGGTCTGTGACGCATGCTCAAGCGTAAATATTTCACGAACGATACATCGCAATAAAATGAAAAATTTTCATCTTTTATTTAGAACTTTATTCCTTCCTGTTGTTGTTATTATTATCATTGCTCGTCAAACGGGATCAAAATTTATTTGTAAATTTTCTGACGATTAAATTCTTCTAGCAAGGTTTATAAAATACTCGTGTGAATATTTGAACAGAACACAAAGTGCAACGTCTGTAACATCTTCACTGTACATACTCCTTTTCCTTCAATTTGCATATTCATCGCGTGTTCACTCTGCTAGACGAAATCTAAAATTTCACCTGAATGACACCTTAAATGAATAATTACGTGAAATCCAAACTGTAGAAATTGTTAATTCTTTCCGTTTAGAAAATGGCAAACAAATCGCGTTATTCAAGTCACGCGTAAAATTCAAATTACAAAGTTGTTAACAGTTTCGTTATAAACTTTCACTATTTTCAAATTCTGAAATTACACTGCAAATTCCATTGGCAAACCGAGCATTGCGAGTGTACTTCAGTTATTTCTTTAAATTTCCTGACAGAATGTGGAATGCAAAAAGGAAAAAAAGGAAGAAATCTCTGGAATTACCTTTCGCTATCACGGACGATCGATTGAAAAGAAAAAAGAGGAAAATTACAAATTGCACGGGATAATAATAATAACAAGAAAGAACGAGTGCACGAAACATTCAAAGTACAGTGCTCGCCGTAACGTTTGCTACGTAGAGCAATTTTCTGTACGAGTGTGATTCTTAAATTACAGAAATACAAATTAGAGCGTGACTGCTACGAAGAATTGGACAGAGAACGAACGGTGGTCATGTTCATTCAAAAATTCAAAACGACGCGGTTTATTTTCTGCTATCCGAAGTTCGAGCGCGACGCGTTCACCTTTGAAAACGTGATCCGTTTCCCCCGCTGGATTTTCAATAGCCATTGACGGTTGGTTCGAACGTTGGTACGCGAAACCACGGGTCACATTTCGAAATTGCTGGCGACACGTGCAACGTCTTTGTGTTGCATAATGCCGTAAAGTGGTCTGGATTTTGCACTATTCGGAAACTCGGCCAAAACGACTCTCTCTTTCTCTCTCTCTCTCTCTCTCTCTCTCTCTCTCTCTAACGCGCTTATCGATCATTGAGTGCCTCCCCTTTGATCCGTCACTTTTAAGCGGCCTTTCTTCCGCGATAAACTTGGCTTGATAGCGGACCAAGAGTTCAATTAACCAAAAACTTACGCAGACTGTTACCAACGTTCCGTTTCTTTCGGGCCATTTCGATTATCTTTCAGCCTATCTTTCAACCATTCAGGATATTCTCTCTCTCTCTCTCTCTCTCTCTCTCTGTCGTTGAGGTATCTCTCGACGCAAATACTATATACGTCTAATGGCGTTGATAACATAACAAACTTACGAGGTTCAATACATCCCTTTCAATATCGAGGAATCACTTTGAACGTCGAACTATTTGGCTGCGTTTCTATTTCGAGTATGCAGCGCTTCTCCACTTGCAATCAATTGCAGTTTCTGTTTTCTGGATCGGGAGAGCGGTGTTTGTAGTGATACAGTTAATTAGTTACGTTTCGGAGTCGATTCACGTGTGCCATCGATTTTCTTCCCCGGATCAATTTATCCTGGTTGTACGGTGTTTTTGTCCTCGCTATCTTGGCTCGTTAATCCGTTATTTTTGAGCACGGAATTCGTTCCGTGACTTTGAAAGTTCGTGAAAGTCGGATTTTTTGTACCATCGATATTATCCATCTTTTTTTTTTTTAGCACATCGTAAGATAGACTTTTTGACCTATTATTTCCTCAGTATCAAATATTCTTCAATTTTTATTAAAAACGCACTTTTAAATTACCTGATTTAAATCTTCCTGATTTCTAACCTTAATTCTGATTTTTTCGATCGAAACGCTTTTGCATCCCATCGCAAATATAATCATCAGTGCGTCGACGTTACTCGAAAAATTATTCATTAATTTCAATCGTCCCCTCGCAGATATTCATATTTTCCCCGTTTTGGTATTTACGATAAATTATCAGCAAATATTTCTGTAATATCGTTCGTCATATTTACACCGTTTGTGTAAAGTTAATTCGAGTAATAAATGATCATCAAACTTCTAAATACCATCGCCTTTCGTCATTACATTGTAACAGCCTTTGATTGACAGTGAAAAAACACACGATGTACGTATTCTTTACGAGAAGATTCTTTACGAGTTCAACGCGTTCAATCTCATTTGATGAATTAATTCGTATGATCGCAAGATCGATAGAAACTGCAACGTTGTTCGAACGTCTGTAGGTCATTTCTATCAAACTACATAGATTAATGTTAATATCAACGTAATCCGATCGCCGGCCTCAGGCAGCTCGCTTTGTTCTTATTTCATCTCCGCATAGTCTGTTTTGGCTGGTTGTTGGAAATCGCCAGATTATTCGAATTTGACGCGATGGATCAGCGTCCTTAATTCAACAAACTGGCAAAGTTTCATTATTATGTCACCAAATTTCAATCGCCACTGCCCTCGAAACATCACCAAAACACCAATTTATGTCCTGTGTAATCCACCATTTTTCATTCCTTTCCGTTTCATACTTTTCATACTTTGTTTCCTGTTTCTTTTTTTCTTCTTCTTTTTATCATCTCAGTACCAAATGTGTTTCGTTGATTTCGATTTCAACGCGATAAGCGTCGACCCGGCTTTTTAATTAATCAGTCGCTGACTGGAAACAATTGATTTTTTCGAAGCATGTCGTAGTGGGGAGGAAGAGAGAGAAATATCATTTCGAAAAGTAAATAGTGGCGTGCTGCACGCACGAGAGAGATTACTCTCTCTTCATTTTCGTTCTAACAGTTACTCGTTGAAAAATCTGGATTGTTGGCAAATATATATTTATTTTGTGGGTATCTCCGTGATTAGAAATGTAGGAAATATTATTTTTGTTTAAAAATTTGGCTTGAAATCTGAACTGAGACAGTGAGAAAGAAGCTATCGAATTTATTGAGTTCGCTTGAAAGAATCGAGTGTGTTTCAAGAGAGCTAGGAGTATCTTGTCTGACTCTGTCGTGACTTTTCTACTGTAGCGGATAAACACATTCATCGTTCGATTAATCTCGCAACGTTTTAACCAGACAGAGATATCAATGCGTTAGCTACTGCCTTTAACGTAAACTACGAAATGAAATGTTATTTATTTTGAACATTTCCAAGCTGAATATATTACTCGAAAGAAGTAGAGAATCGCCATCGCGAATGTTTCTGTTGCACCTCACCTACGAAACAGAGACGAAGAAATTGCACGAACTCTGTAGATTGATATTTCATATTAAAATACAAAAGAAAATGTAAAATATATATTGAAATTATAAAAGAAATGGTGTATTGTCGATTAAAATACTAGAATATGATATGAAATACTTATCATGGAAAATAATTATCAGATTAGTTGTATTATAATCAAGCAGTAAACGCAAAATCTGGCGATGACTTCATAATGATAAATTTCGTATGAAAATATTCTACGATATCGCGATTGTTACATAATTAATAAGTTGTATTATAATCAAGCAGCAAAATCTGGCGATGACTTCATAATGATAAATTTCGTATGAAAATATATTCTACGATATTGCGATTGTCACATAATTAATGAAAAGAAAAAACAAAAATTAGAAGAACGTGTTGAGACGAAAGTGTTGTTTTAATTACTTTTGAGTAGTACGCGTGATAAGTGTATCGAGAATTAAAATCTGGTCGTAGAATTCGTAATGTTATAATTCTATGATACAAAATATTCTACGATATTGCATTACGGTTGTAACGTAAAGAAAACAAGAGAAAAAAGAAAATTGAAAGAAATATATTATATTAAAAGTGAGAAGCAAGAAACGATCTTTTAATTATTTAGAGTAGCACGTGACCTTTGAACAGAGATCCAACATCTCGGAACAATCTCTATAAACAACACTATCTTTGGTTCGTATCTTTCTACGATTGCTCGATAAGCTCGGCGTTTTGATTTGACGGTTCGAGCTTCATCCGGACTCGCGTTTCGTCCCAACTAAAATAGCCTCTCTCTATTTACCAATGCCGGAGTAAAATGCGGTTTAGGATTGCGGTTCTGCCTAAAAACCTATCCTAAGCCCCCGAATAGTTGCACGACAGTTTCGACTTGGTCCTGACCAGACATTTTATCTCGATTTTATCCGCCGTCCACGAACTTTCGCGATGGGGGGGGGGGGGGGGGGTGGAATTGACCGCTTCGAATGAAATATCGTTCGTTCGCAATATCGTGTCTCCGCGACGCGATATAGATTAATCTATGCCCATTGTTCTTCCGTGTTATCACGTTAGGAAGATTCTGCACACGTAGGAAAGGTTTTAGATTTGTTGTTAGCGACGCAAGAAATTTCCTACATTTTCGAGCAGAGCGAATTCTCTGGGAATAAAATTGAAATGGAACTCTCTGCTAATTTCATATTTTTGGATATAAACAATTGTTTTTGCGAGAAGAATTTCGTTTATCCTTTACCTATATCGCGAATCCATAACAGTTAACGTTGAGCCTCAGATATATATACACACGAATTCGTAATTGGTCAACTTTTGTTATTCTTGCCTACTATCACGTATCATCATCATCTACTATCATTGTTCAACAAACAAGAATAAGGTATGGAGAAAGCTGGTGAGCCTCTGTTATCCGAACACCTCGATTCTTATCTCCTGACGTGCTTAAGAAAATAAAGTTCTACTGTAAAATACGGAGTTAATAATTATATTCGTAGTAACAGAATGATGAATAATTAAAAGATAATCGAATAACGAAGACAGATATTCATGTAATTTTCAAGTCGCCAGTCGAAAGCTTTCGCGGGGTTAAATAAAAGATGAAGAAATAAAGTGAAATGAATCTAAATTGTCAGTATTATGAATTTATTACGAGCTTCATTACGAATTCACCGCCAGATTTTGCTGTCAGTTGAAGAGAATATTTAATTGTAATATATCCGATCATGTGTATAATATACACTGATCGTGATAATTAATTTCTGCGACAGGTACAATTACATTTTAATATTTCAATCGACAGTGAACACATTAAATCGTACACCATTCGCGTTTTTTTTTCTTTTTTTTGGGTCAAAAGTTATCTAAGAGTTAAATCTATCGAAGAACGAGTCTACAACTGATCGTGACAATTATAACAACTTCCATGACAATTATACTTTATTATTTCAATCGACAGTGGATCCGTATTAAATCGTACACACTGTTCGCGTTCCTAGTCAAAAATTGCCGAGTTAAGTTGAATAAAGAACGAGTCGCTACAACGGGCAAGAAAACGGTAAGCAAGAGTCACTCCAAGACAGTTCTTGTAACGAGCTAGACAGACAGCAATTGCGCTATCTAAACAGCCTGGGGTCGTCAGCTAAGGTTTCACCGTGTATACGTCTTACTCGCTAGTCACACAAGATTAAGTTGCCGTGTAACGCGTACGTTATTGCGAGCTTCGCAATAATCCCTAGTGTTTATCCTATCTTTCCGACCAATCCTCGTTCGGGAAACTTTCCAAATTTTATTTTATTATCCCCTTCCTACGTACGTACGACACTCGCACCCCAGGGCGAAACGATAAACGGAGACCAGAAGCGAAGTTACGTTTTGTAAAACGCGCTCTTCTCTCTTTCTCGCCGAGAACAATTTCTGTCCTTGTGTTCTGTTGTGTTCCTTTGAACCTTCGTCTCTCGGCGATTAACATTTTAATCGCAGCTTCAACGACGGCGAACCCGTATCAACAAAGGAATTTTCGTCGGGTAATCGCGCAAAGGGCACAAAGTTGACAAAGTCGCTTCGCGACCAAGTCCTTTTTCCACCGTGATTGATATTTTACTCTAGAATTTGAGAATTTTCTATTTTCACGGCGCGTGTAACGTGATTAATTTGTACGATTTTTGTTGCAATTCGTATTCTTCGATAAACGTGTCAAAGTCGTGCTTAATGCGCCGGGTGTTTCGACGAGTTTTAACTAAACGCAAAAGACAACACGCTCTGAAAATTAATTTGATAAAAATTTCTTTTTGCCAAACAAATGCGAGAGCTTTTTTACGCGCGTCCTTCCGTGAGTGCTTTTATCACTCACAAGTATACATAAATTAAGTCTTTTGCTATACATTTCGAGTATGGTTTTGTGTTATTAAAAGGAAAATAGAAATATGGTAATACTTAATGGATCAAATAATTGACCTTCTTTACGTTTAATAATTCTTGGAGGCAAAGATTTATATATTTTCTTAATGATAATGATTTTTTTGACTTAGTTCTTTTTATTTCCTCTCAATTTATTAATATTCGCGAATTGATCTCCATTCTAGTATACGACGCTTGCCAAATTCTCCCATTTTTTATAATAATCAAGTCTGGAGATTCGATTTTTTTAAAACACGAACTTCTTTTTTTGATTTACAAAGGTATCGTTTTACTGCTATCGCGATTATCACGTTAAAAAATGTATTCATCTCCGGCAATTCGTGTTAATTTTTTTTTCGTCAATCGAGTAGATTTTTCTCTAATAAATTTCATTTCCATCTTACCGCAGTAACCAACACCTCTTCGAATCGTTATACCACCGCCTCCCATGGATATCGACGATTCAGAAGTTGTTGCTCCTTTCGTAAATCATGATAATAATAGCGGAGGCCATTAAGCCTTTTTTCGTCGGTAAATATAACTCCTCGGAAATTTCTTATACATAATTCACGATGCATAATGTAAGAAAATATAAAGCGTGCTATCTTTCTGCCCCGAGCTATAAAAGTTTAGCATAAAATGACACGGGAATAATCTCTAATTATTTTGATTTGTTATCATATTTGTTTGGGTCTGAGTAATTACACGTGAATCGATTGGAAAGTTAATCGGGGAAAATAGCGTGTGGAATTTCTAATGTTGTTGCGCAATGCATTTGGACATTAGAAATGTCTTTGAAAATAAGACTCGATCGAAAGTTCAAAGTAATAATAAACCCGTGATAACAGTGAATACAGTTATAGGTTTGATACTACGATTATTCCGAAAATTTCGATTCCATCGAGTAAGTAATTACTCGAGTTTAAAGTGATTAAAATGATAGTTACCGTAGACATAGTTCAACGGTTTTGCAATTATCTTGATTTCATTCCGATTAATTTGAATTTATGCAATTACGGACGATTATTCTATTACACCAGCCGCGAATCCGTGTTTTATGATTAATGAAGGAAAATGGAAAATTGCGAGAATCGTTAGGTTGTCACTGCACGAGACACAAAAATAATTAATGAGCTTTGTATTCCGGTTGAAACTTTGTTAATTGAGGTGGTTAATCTTTCGTCGAGAATGGCCCGAATTTTAAATAATTCAATGTCTCGTAACATTCCAGTAGGGAGCCATTCTAACGAAGAATCGAACAATCTTTGTTACAAAATTCGCTAATAATAATAATGTTTTAGAGAAAGTATTGAAAAACATAATGTACAAAATATTACAAAATATTTCATATAATATATAGTTAATATAGTTACAATTTTATTCTTCTTCATAATACGCTGTTATGATTTAAAAAATACACTTGATTGTGGAAAATAGCATTCACATTACTATACTTTCCTCCAATATTGTAAGGACAATTAGTATCCGATTTCCAAACTACTTCGACGCTCGCTAATTAAGTGAAGAATTAAATTTCAGAGAAAGTAAATATAGTAATCTAATTCGTCAAATGTAACAAATTCACGAGATAACGATTCGTGTTGTTACCGAGATAACTTTATTTATCAGTAGCTACTTCTGGTAATTAATTTGTAGAAGCACATGGGAGGAGATGGTACCTTAGGATGCAAATTATAATACACGTAAAGTTTGGTATTTTCAGTAGTAATAAACCTGTATTATAGTTAAGTTAATTAAACCAGGCTGACATACCTGCTCGTACCTAAACATCCTTTCGAGATTATTAATCCGATTCATTAAGAGAACAGTGTGTAGTGGAAGTAATTTTCACGCGACAAATTTAAAGATAAATAGAATTACTTAAATGTTCGTAGCAAAGTAAGACGGAAGATTTGACGGTGAATTTTCTTACCAACATGTTACTGATTATACGGAGGAGCTACCGAGTATATATTAAGGCTACATACCGAGGCTCTATTGAAACCACACGGAGGCCACAGTAACGTTGTGCCAAAGCTACTGACTAAAAGCTAGTAAAATTTTCGCTCTCGAATAGCTAAAGGCAGGAAACTTCAAAGAGTGAAACGATTAACTTTTGAATGCGAATACTGCTAATCAATCTTTCGTAGACTCGAGGCTTCCTTGTAATACTCCTATATTCTTAATTAAATCTAATTATAAATATTTGCACTTGGTAAATAGCAATCAGTTAGCTGGATAAATAACATTTCTACATGCTAGATAAATAATATTTCTACATTCTTAGTAATTAATAAGTTCTTAATAATTAGTAAATGCAGACTTCCATTGTTGTCAAAAGCTGTCGAAATAATTAACGTTCACGTCCTCTTTGTTTGAATCTTCGAGGAATTGACTTTCTTATTTCTCTACGTTGATCTAGAATTTCTGATGCGAAAATACAAAACGTAGGAAAACGAAGTTTTAGAATGAAAACCTTGGCTAGAAGTCTTTTAAAAAAAGAAATTCATCAAGACGTGTAGCATTGTATAACCATTTAATAATAAATGTAATGATCGATCCAATCGAACAATATAATAAGAACCATAAATTTTTCAGTTCTAACCTGTAAATAGCATCATCGAATGATAAGATACTTGACATAGACAGGTTACTTGAAATGAAATATCGAATAAAAATTCTCACGATAGAAGGAACGTTATTGTTTCTCGCCAAATAAAATATAAAAGGCAAAATTAAAGTGAAACGAGATTAAGCAACTCGAATTAGTTGCACTCAACTAACAATACTAATCAAGGATTAGCTCACTCTCACACTCACGATAGAATGCAACTTAGAGGTACAAGACTGAATGTTAAACTCGCGTACTCGATAAACAAGTTAAAAGCACGCGGTTCATTTACATAATCCTCGGAATCGTAGTCACCAATGGAATTAGAACGTGGAACAAACATCGTCTCGCTCTATGCATAATCGTAATTCCTGATATACAACAGCCCATGAGTTAAATATAAGGCCACTAGTCACCGGTATTTGCGCCGGTTGGACGTTCTTGGATCAAAACAGAATCGCCATCGAGAAAATTACGAGAATTATTTCCTACGCGAGAATCTCATATACATGGGGGCTACATAATTCAGTGTGTTGATCTCGGAAAGTGGAGGTAACTATTTCTTGTCCTCGTGATATATTCCAGCGTTTCTTATTGATACACTGTTGAGTTAATTCGTCTTTTCATACGTGAATGTTTAAAAATGGTCGACCGACAATATGTTAATACTGTACACGTATTTGTAAATCTAAGTTATATAATAACATTATATCATATTTGTATCATAACGCTATTGATAGCAATGCGCTACTGGCAGAGTCAAACGAAACTTTAATCGCATTTTTAGAAAGACTACTTTCCTTATATATATATATTCCGATGTTGTAATTAAATTAAATACACGTTATAGTGTTTTAAATTGCAAAGAATTTTAAAAGCTAAAAGTGGAATCGCTGCAATTTAAAGTATTACATCAACAGATATTATTACGATAAAATTTAATGAAATTCAACAAAGCAAATAATACTAAATAATACAATAATAAATAATATTGCTAAAAAATTTATATTTCTTTCGAATTGAAAAAAACATCAACTTTGTATTTGGAATTGACTTGTCTTACGGCGAAAAAAGAAGAAAAAAGATACATAGCAGTGACTGACCAATAAACACAATTCCCTAAATTCCTCGGCATATCCTTGCATACTGATGTAATCGTCGGTCGATAACGTCTCGATAAAATCTGCGGGGCTCGGTAAACTCGTGACGAGCACGCCAACGCGCCAGAGTTCACCATTCCTTCGCGTACCACGCGTCCATATCTTCATCCTTTATTGCCCAACCCTTTCTCTCCTAACGAATCGACATATTTCGTGTCGCGAAACTGTTCCAAGGCAATCCAACATCAATCCACCATCAATCGGAGGAAAGGGATGGTTATTTCTCCCCTAGCGATTATTTTTCTAACTCAATTCAACCGGCTGCAATAAGTCCGAGAAAAGGTCCGACTGTCGTGCAGAAATCAGGTGAAATTCTGATTTCCAACATTAAGTTCTATATTAGACGGAGTAATATAGCGGAAGACGATAATAGAAGATGATGTAATAGGAGGACTAATTTACTTCTACATTAGATTTCTAATATTAAGTCCTACGTTAGATTTCCATTATTAGGTTCTGTATTAGATAGAGATATATTATAAATGTATGCGCAGAGTATTTCTGCTGCGAATGGAACTAAAACCTTTTCTTTTTCTCTTTTTTTTTTTTTTTTACTTGAAGTCTCGAACCAACCTGATTTCTTTACAATTTCTCTTTCTTCGTAAATACATTAATTTGATTGTACATATTTTTTATGCATCTAAAGGTACAAAAGTGCACGTATGAAATATCCAAAACATAGCACCCTCTAGAATATTTAGCAGATAAAAGAGTTTCCTATCTTTAAAAAAAAAAAATTTTTTTCCATCCACGTATATCAACTCGTTGGAATATTTCGCGTTAAAGTTTGTGTCAAACGGAGAAGTGACACAATATTGCGTGCGTGCGTGCGTGTAACAAATAGCAAACGAAGGGAAATAATTTAAAAAAAAGAAAGAATTTGTCAGATTTGAAACGGATAAAGATATCACGCAAGGCATTGCTTTTACACCGTGTATCGTACACGTGTGTATCGTATGTCTATAAAACACAGTGGCTACGTTTAACGTTTTAATTTACGAGCACGCCACACGTTTGCCGTCTAACATATTCATCTCTGAATACACGTTCCCGTACTCTAATCAGCAACCTGCGACGTAAGAAGCCAGGAAATTCGCGAGAAGAAAGGGTCCAACTCGATCGGATCTCGACCCCCTCCCCCGCTCTTTTGTCAGCCAGAAAACAAATGCAGGAACAATATTAAACGACTATTTCGCAGGCGGTATCAAACGTGGCCTAAACACGGCCACGTGGCGAATCGAGATTAACAAAACACGCGCTTTTCATCCAGCGCACGCACCCTTGCACAGCTTTTCAACGCCGAGAGCGTGGTGGCACGACCACGTGTGTGTCGTTTGTGTCTACATGCATGTACACACGTACACACACGAGGCCTAGGCCTCGACAAATATGACATCACGTTGCACGCAAATTCGCGGATCCCGGAACCACTGGCATGAATCGTATCTTTGTTTGCCATCGCTCGCCACCACGCCCGATTATTTATTATTTATCCATCCGTGGTTGAAATATCGCGACCCTGTAACCAAGCGATTATTTTTGAATTATTTTGAAATGCGGAGAAACTGGCCGCTTGTACGTTCACGCGTGCACGTTTCTTCTCCGTCGTGTTTCGATCCATATTTTGACGATAGTCTAAGAGAATGGAAAGGTGCTTGCACATCGTAGCCTCATCATTCAATAGGAAATGATGAAATTATTTCTACCAAGCTCTTTGTTCTCGCGATGTTTTAAGTTTTATTACATGGCGTTTAACACGAACTAAATTTAAGTGCAGCGACATTAGGTACAGACACTTCTCGCAATCGCTCGATGTAGATCGATACATTTAAATAGTTTCCCAAAGATTTGCAATGGAAACACTTAATCGGGATCACGTCGAGCAAAAAAATGGCAATTTACGATTAAATTATTGAATTATCAATTTTTATCACGAAACCGCGAAAATACATGTGTAACACAATACAAGCGATGCCATTTAAACTGTCGGAGTTTTACGAGCGCTTAATTTTTTCTCTCGCCTGTGCCTCTTCATTTTCTTGATCAATTATTTTTCGGGCTGTAAATATTCGATTACGGAAATCAGTCGGAAATCACGACGCGACGATTCTTCATTTGAAATTTAAAATCGATCGCCGCATATATCGCGCGGCCATTGTGTAACAGCGACTCTCCCCCGTCCCCCTCCCCCGGTTGCTCGATTTTTCATCTTCCAGATCAATTATTTCACGGAAGATTTGTACTCGATGAGTGTTCGTTAAAATAAACAACTAATAAATTCCGCAGCATGCATCGAGACCTCGATATGCGATGTGCGAGGTTTTATTAAAAAAAAAAAAAAAAAAAAAAATTAGAGACGACCGGCAGAAACGAAACAGGTCTCGTTCCTCCAATTACGAATGATTTAATAAAACAGTGTATGTAACACGAATCGCGAGGATAGATATATACATATATACAGAGTGATCAATCTATAAATGCGAATTGCTCGTAAATTAACCATTGTACGAAAAGATGATTTTAAACGAAAAGTGAATAATTTCGAGGAGGTCACGTACGTAACAGTTTGTTGATATAACTGATCGACGCAATTGGTTGTTCCCAACGAAATGTCACCAACCTATTTACGTCGAAAAACTATTAATTTAGTAGGTACTACTATTATTTAATATTATCGTTATTTAGTTTGATAATGATAATTTTAGTGAATGATAACATAACTAATGGCAATAATATTATTCTTACATGTCATTTAACTTTAATTTATAAAAAATTTATAAAATCCAAGAGACAACGATACAAACGTAAGACTACGTATCGCTACTGTTTTCACACGTCTCTTTAATTTTTAGATTTTGCACTAATTGAAAAATCTATTGAATTAATAATTAACTAATGAAAAATCTATTGAATTAATAATTTTGCGACATGTAGGTAATTGTTTCTTTACAGGAAGTTAAAAATTATACAATTACACAGGTTTTGCAACTCTTAATTGTTCAAATATTATTGCATACGTGCAATAAAATTTTGGTTCCCGGAATAACAAGTGGCTTAAGGAAACGGATTGATAGAAAAATTCGATTCGCGAAAATGGGTTTGATTTACAAAAAAGTGAGTATGATCTGCAAATCAAGGGGTTAACCTGTGTCAGAGAGATTTGTACACGATTTCTACGTGTTCCATCCATGGAAAGATCGATACGAGCCCCTCGAAATCACTCACCTCCAAGCTTATCACTCTATACTATATCATTCTTCTACGCGACGAGCAGTTGACCAGCGAGTAATTCGCAATTATAGATTTCAACCGGTCGTTCTGTATATTCTACACGTACAGACGGAAACGGAGTGAAATTGGACGGCCAGCGAAATGTTTATCCCCGACGCACAAGCATGCAACGCATTTAATTCTGTTTAATCTGGCACGGCGGAATGATATTTATAAAGCACGAAACACGTCACTTCATCAACCGTGGTGAAAAGGGACCACGGTCAACGCTAGGGGATAAATTCTATATTCCATATTCGATGTTAAATTACTAATTTACCGTCAAACAGCAGCGGCCGCTAGCTTTATTAAACAATAACACGTTATTTCCGTCCACCGTTTCTGATTCTTTCGCCCCTTTTGGTTCGCCACGCGCGACAGACCGAAGAACAGCAAGAGAGGGAATTGATTTTCATGTTAATCCCTTCGGATGGGATTACGATGACTAATTGAACTCGTTTGGAGTGCACGTGTAATCTAGATAACGGAATTTACATCTCTGTTTCGACGGTGAATAGGATATATTAATTCGATAATATTTACAGCGGCTACGTTTAATAGAAATGTTACGCACGTAATTCACTTTCGGCTGCATTTGAAGATTAATAATTAATTTCTGTTATAATACGTGTTATTTTAACGAGTTTTTGGGCAACGTTCCCGTGTTTGTTTTTTTTTCCGTCGGTGGAGAAACCTAAATAATCGTTTAAATTATTTTACGAGGGACGTCTGACGTTTTTATTTTATTTGTTTCGTCGTGTATGTTTCATTTGTTTTATTTTATTATTCCAGAATGTTTTTCGGAGTAGAAGGGCGACAAATTTGCGAGTTGTCATTTGGACAATTATCTGTGTGATACGATATCGATCGCAGACTAGAAATCAATTATCTGATACAAGCATTCGATCAATTATGCTAATAAGAAACATTCAATCACTCAGTAACTCGAAATAAAACGAACGAGCGAACCAAGTGGGACGCATAGAAATTCATAAAAATCGGATGCAAGTCCTCCAATTATGCCTCGTAGAAAAGCTGGGTCATTCATATTCATCTCTAGTTGATCTTTTTTTTTCTCTTCTTTTACTATTCTTCTAAAAAAAAGAGTTTGTTGAATTACTTAACAAACTCTTTCATTATATTATGCAGTCAGTTTTTGAGAAGTGAAATCCTTGAAAGATTTCTCGGGAAGAGTAGAGTTTGCTCAGAGAATATGGAAAAGTGTTCATATTCATCACTAATTGTCTTTTCTTTTCCTCTTTTTCATTCTTCCACATTTTTAGAAAAGTCACTGTATTGTACAATCTTGGAAGTTTGCAAGTGACATTTTGGAAAGATCGGCCGAGAAGTAGTGAAAAATTCACTTTCGAGAATTTTCGTCGAGGGGCGCGAACGATCCAGATTGCCCACGGATGGACAAATTGTCATCGTCTGCGCCAAAAATGGCGTTGCGACAGCTGTTGCCTTCGAAACAACGTCCGCAACGTGGCGCAAGAAATCTTTGATCCAGCGTGTCCCGCAGCGTGTTGATAACTAGTATTTTTCTGCGCGAGAAATGTTTCGTTCTCACGAAAAATACGTAACGTTAGAAAAGCGTGTCTTCGAGCGTGCAAGCAGAGAGGAGCAGAGAGAAGAGAGGGGGCACACGTCCTCCGCGAGACAACTTTCCATCGTGCGCGGCCGCGTTCTAAGCTGGCATGAAGGAAGCAGCGCCGCTACGCGCGGTCAAATGCGCGCGTTTGTATGCAAGCACGAGCGGCGACGAGCGGTGAATTGAAAAGCGGAAACGGCCGTTTCGAAGGGGGTGCAAGGGTTTCGATTCCAGCCCTCGTCGCCTGCGACGTCGTTCTTCTTTCACCGTTCTTAAAACCGAGTAATCGGAGCTTGAACCCTTTTCACCGCTGCGAATCGGAGACGGCTTTCGCCGAGATCTCAGCTTTGACTCACCGAGGGGAACGATCCGTGGCTACGTGGTTTTGTGCGTGAACATAGGCCGCTTCCTCTCGCGCTTACCTGCAACAGAGGAACAGTTTCTCGGTTATTTCGGACAGTGGAGATTTACACTTTCTTACTATACGCGGACGTTTCGTTGCGTAAGGCGAAAGATGAACGCGCGCTTGCATTGTGACGACAATTTGGGAACGCTTGCAAAGCTAGAAAATTTATTTGGTAATTTTTAGGACTTTCAAAATTTGTAAATTTTCATTATGTACAAAGCGCTTTGAAAGTGAGACCCGACTGCTTCGATCGGATTGCAAGTGTTGAAATTCGATGAAATGATTGGATTGCTCGCGTTGGTCGGCAAAAAGTTTCAAGAATATGCAAGAATCTGCAGAGTTTTCGCACGTGACACGTGCATTCGCATGAAATTTGACCAACCTGGTGCCTCGCGAAATGTACAGAAACGGAGAAAGGTTGAATCAGATTAGATTAGATAATTGTAAAGATTTGAGAATTCGGTGGTGCTCGTTGCCAGGGAGGTGGCGATTAAAAGTTCTTTGAAAAGGATCGGAATTTTAGAAAGAAAAAGAGGAGAGGAAAATTTTCACCGCGGAATTCCCTCCGCGAGCGGCAAGCGGCAAACGAGGATAATAAAAGCGTGGTCAAGCGACGAGAGAAAGTTTCATTGCGTAGCGAGGTAGAGAGGAAATTAAAGAAGCAAATGTAATTTTACAGGTAATATAGCGCGAAAGGTGGGAATCAAATTGGTCTAACTACTCGCAATAGAAACTTATCAACGAACACGTGGCGTGGCAAAAGCAGCGAGTAATAGGTGTGAAAAGAGAAAAAAAAGAAAAAAGGGAAAAAAGGGAGAGAGAAGAACAGTTTAAAAGAGACTCGATAAAATGCCACCTTTTTAAAGATACGTCCTTTGCGGGAACGCGAAACGAGAAACGGAGGTTCTAGAAAATAAAACAAAGAAGCGAAAGAGAGAGAGAGAGAGAGAGAGAGAGAGGGAAAGGGAGAAACCAGAGGCTGCTTTAAAATGCGTAATGAGCGAAACACGTGTGCGTGTGATAAGAGCCGGTGTTACGTGTGCAAGAATAATTGCACGGTTTGCAACAAATTGCACTGATACCGTTGCCTTCTTTACGAGGGTTAAACATTGGTATAGAGTAAACTGGTTGATACACGGTTATTTGTTTAAAAAAAAAAAAGAAAAGAAAGAAAAAGAAAGAGACAAGAGTGAAAAGGCAGGATTATTTTCATCGAGAACTTGCGCTATTAACGTGTCAAGATTCTCGCACTACTTTCTGACACGCACAACGAGAATAGAAAAGAAAAATTGAGTCGAGAGAGATGATTTATAAACGAAGAGATACTCGAGTCGGATTAATTTCACACGACACAACTGATATTTAACTTTGGCCTGCACGTTTATTGAGATTGCACGAATTTGTAATGTATCGGGGATAGAAATGTTTAAAAAGCGTTTGTCAGATTTTGTTCTAGGTAGGTTCAGACAGGTTCAATTTATTGAAATATTGCTGGTTAGCCACGTAGAAGCTGCCCTGACGATATTAAAACTCGAAATAAAATGGTAAAAATGATCAATTTACAATTTCTGTTGGAAATTTTATATAGACATAAAATGGTGCATTTTAAGAAATTTAAATTATTCTTTGTAGAATATATAAATGAAAGCTTGCGTAATTTATTGTGTTATAAAGCTTTTCCATTATCTCTGATGGAAATTTCATGCTTCACACTTCGTTAGTTATTAATTTAGCATTGATAACTAATAATCTCTGACTAACTAATCATCTCAGACTACGTTGCACTGAAACTAGTATACTGTTCAAACGTCTTCCAGTGTGCCATGTACTACAAAAATACTCAACATGTTCGTATTCACACTTACGAATTAAAATACCCGCAAAGTAAAATATGAATGCCTGTAAAATCCAAACGACAAATGCGGATAAGCAAGAAATGTACAGAAGCGAAGAAAAATTCAATCAAAAAAAAAAAAAAAAAAAGAAAAACAGTCTGGTTGTCTTTTTTTTCTCTTTATCGTTAACGTTCGGTGAAATAGAAATTCTCAGACCGTGGATCGTAGCGAGTATGCTGTACCGTGTAAAACCACCAATCTGTCGTACAACGAAAAAGGAAACGTTTATTCATTTTCTGTCTGTCTGTCGGATTCTTCGACAGAGACAGAGCCGAGACACGGCCGACAGGTTGGGAACAGAAGCGAGAAAAGCAGAAGCAGAAAGCGTCGTTGATCCATTCTAAATTCAATCCTTCGACTGGGGACAAAGGGTGAACGGACGCGGTATTCGCGCGTTTCACAGGAGGCCTGACAGCAGGGCTCGTTCGTTCCGCCACTGACGAAACAGCGTAGTGTGGCGGCTCAATGAATCAGCGGCCCGTTGAAAAGCCGGAAACCGGCAGCGTTGGCGACGTTAACGTTAATGCGGCGTGTTAACGCACGTCGCATAGCCGCGCGTCGCATAGTGCGTTCGCACTTGCCGCATAGCTCTTCTAAGAGGCGAAGCCAGGCGAACCTCTCCCGGTTCTACGGACCGCCGGAAATCCTGGCATTCCCGAGCCTCTGTACAGACGGGATCCCCTTCACGTGCGGCTCTTACGATGCAGCTACACGTATATATATATGTGTGTGTGTGTGTGTGTGTGTGTATGTGTAACTGTCATAGTGCACGGCGTGCCACCGGTGACAGTGCCGCATCGCTTTATTCCCGCGAACGCTCCTGCGGTCTCTCCTCGCTCATTGATCTCGCCTATTGAACGCGATTTTTTTTTCCCCCCGTAAGATCCCGTAAGAAGATCCCAGCCGACGTTTTCTTACCTTTCTGGATGAAATATACGCTCAGACGCTTTTTTTTTCTTTTTTTTTTTTAAATATAACTTTTTTTTTTGCAATTTCTTGTCTTTAGTTTGGTATCCAAGTCCAATAAATTCTGAGAGTTCGTTTGCGAAGAGAAGATTTCAATCTTTACAAAATTATGGCCAACCTAGCCGTAACTTTACATATTAAATATCAATAATTTTACGTTAAACGACAGAAATTCCAGAAAATTCTTAACGCTAATGTCCAAAATTCGATGATACGTTGAAACGAATTCTAACAAATTTCAGCCATCGAAACTATGACCTAGCCGTAAAAAAAAAAGAAAATGTTTCAGCAATTTCGGAACATTTTTGAGAAAAAAACAAACCTAGGATTGTCAAAGTTGAGACCAACTGGATTGTCGTACGATTTTTCTTTTTTTTCTTTTTTTCTTCTTCTTCGCGAAATTACAACGAAATTTGAAGTATCGACGTAATCACGGTTAAAAGTCAAGCACAGAGTCATCGTTGTCACTCTCATAAGAACGTATATACCTCCGCTGCAAAGTCTCGGGAGCGAGCGCCAGCGCAGTTTGTTTCAAACTTGCAAAGATCAACTGATTTGTTCTGTACAACGAAGAGTTAATATATCACACGCGTGATCTACAAATTGCGAATAGTTGAAAGCGAAGAGAGAACGTGTCCTCCATGAGGATTTAAATTCAACCGATTGAGCATCAATCACGCTCGATGGTAACCAGCATCGCTGCGGGTTAAAGAGGCATTCCAGAGCAAGTGTACGGATCGATCCGTTCCTTCGGAGGTTCTCTCTGACATTTCTCGCCTAATCGTCCAATCGTTGTCCATCAAATTGCTCCGTTCGAAGGAACAAGGAAGCGACAGTGCCATCCGTTTAATCGATTGCCGGTCTGTAATCCAGCTGTATACGCGGAGAGCGACAAGCTCTGGAACAGCGTTTCAACATGACCGGTTCTGCCGCATCCGAAACTAGTCGTAAAGTTGGCCGGCACAGCACGAACGGGTTTCAGTAAATTCAAATTCGAGCCGATCAGCGCCGCGAGCCGCCCCGGCTGGCAATGTGCCGATATCGCCGGCTGAGCTGCTCTAATGAATTTAGCGGCCCGATAACCGAACCACTTTTCAAGGGGAAACGTAACTAGCCTCCGCTCTCGACTCTGTTCCATTCACGTCGCGCGCGCCGCACGCAGCCCGCAATGACAGCTACAGCTGCATCTGTTGAGAAACAAGGGTTCCCAGCACGGAAAGACAGCGTGTTAATTTATAGGGAATTTATCGCGTTGGATGAGTTATTTGACGTTAGAAGCGAAAATTATTTCACGCTCTCGCTCCCGGGGAACACGGTCACGGATCCCTTATTGCTGAGTTGCGGTGAACTGATACTGTTGAATCCTCTCTTGTTTTTTCTTTCTGTTTCTTCTTTTTTTTTTTTAATTAATTTTATACATTTCACGTTATCGTCGGAAACATATTCGTACAATAGGCGTAGTCAAAAGTAATATTGTCGCTTTTTTTTTCAAATTTAACAAACGTTGCCATCCAGCGACAATAATTTAAAAAAAGTAATTGAAATGAAATGAAATTTTGTACAGTGTCAAGAAACTGTACCCTTGATACATGTTGTATGTTATATCATATGCTATAATCTGCTGTGTTACCATTTCATACATTCTATTTCGATGTTACAATTGTTGAACGTTGAAGACGAAGTGTCATGGCATTGACCATCGAGTGTAACCATGTCAACTCAAATTTACAAAATTTACGTGTACAGTTTTATTTTGCAGCTTGCGTTTTCCACGACAGAATTAAATTATAGTAAACATTCCAAATCCGAAGTTGATATACCCACGTTCGATGATGCAAATCAAGAATTGTTCAGACAGATCGAGGATGGTATTCTTTAATTATCAAATACGCAGTATCGAGAACGCGACAATATTATAATTATATTTTATCATATTTTAATATTTTATTCATATTAAACATGGAGTGTGACTACATTAATTTAATTGAAAAATGTTCAGCAGCTTGCATTCTGCACGACAAAATTAAATCGTAGTGAAAATTGCGAATTCTAAATTGATGGCCAACGTTCGGTGATGTTATAGAGTAGAGGATAATAGAGATGGAGGATAATATCCTTTAATCATCAGGTAGTATTTTTTCTTCGAATAACTCAATATTTGCTCATACAAGAGATACAAACGGCAAGAGATTACGTTTCAATTTCACGTTTCACGATAGTAATATGCAATATCTGTGTGTCGGGGCAACGTGTCGCGGGAAGAGAAAACGTCGCGATTCTTTGTACAGACAGTGTACAACGGCAGACAACTGACAACTTGAAATGCATACATCAGTTGTAAGCGTCGTGTATCAATCTAGCCGGAAGCGACGCCGACTTCCGAACCAAGAGTTTCGATCTGGCAGTGGAATTTAACCGAAGAAGACAGTGAAACGATCGTGGTACAACCGCCGCGACACTCTCTCTCGTTCCGAAGCGTAAGTTTTCGCAGACTATAAAGATCCCTCTTTCCAGTGCGGAGGAGACGCGCGTCCCTTCTCCACTTGACTTTCCAAAGATTATGTATGCCAAGAGCCCTCAAAAACTTCCGACTTTTATAACTCCGCAAATGGTGCTCATAATGGTGCTTCGTCCCAGGAAAAGAGAGAAGAGAGAGAGAGAGAGGGAGAGAGAGGGAGAGGACAGAGATAATCTCGCGTTTCCCTACATTATATTGGCTTCTTCGCTCTCGGCCGTACTTGACTTCACGCCGTCTCCAACCGATTCGCTTAGATTTTTGAAGTGAAAACTTCTTTAGGCGCGTTGAGCGATTTTTATTTTTTTAATATTTGACCTCTGCAATACATCATGCAATGAGTATTTCAGAGTGGCTTAGGAGTTATCTTATTAGCGTGGTAAAACAGATTTCTAGTTGTTCGATAATATTTTTGTCGCGGATTTTAAAATTAATAATTCTATAGAATTTTATAATAATTTTAGATTTATGTGTTGAATTTTGAAAATATGGTTACTAATGCAAAATTATGGTTTATTACCTTATATTATTGAAATTTTGGGTTAAAAAAATTGAGAAAAAAGGCTCCAATTTTCATTTCAGAAAATATTTTCTTTTATTGCAAAATTTCCCGATCCGCGCGGAATAGGCGTGGGATAAATGAACGGAAAACCGAACAGGTTGTCGCGGAAACAATACCTACGAGATACCGTGAGGCAACTTTTCGCTACTCGTTCAAATGTAACACGTTTGACAATGTAAATTATGCTTTGAAATCGCGTGTTCTTTGAACTGTCGAGCTTTCGAGAACTCTTCGAAAGTAAACCTTTTTTCTCTCTCTCTCTCTCTCACACAGTTTGCGGAAAAAATTTTATTTCGCAACGAAAATACTGTACTATCTGTGAAATCCGAATCTCAGAATAAGATAGTTGGGAAATTCGAAAAAAATTCCAAAAGAGTTCTTTCTCGTCGACAGTGTTTGTTTCTTTGTGAACAGACGTACGCACATAAACGACAAACAGAAACTCGGATTTTCTTTTGAAACAAAGACACGACGAAACGCGTGGAATCGTGTTAAGATTCTACTGAAAATCATATTAAATTTACGATATAAAGAATATATAATATAATTGTACAATACCTACAAGAGTAAAATATAATTTAATTATGTTTCCTAGAGTATGCAGGTACCTCGTTGGAAAGAGGGACGATAAAAGCCGAAGCAAGTATTAAACGAACGTCAAATATGCACTTCCTGGAACAAACCCGGGCTCTTTGCATTCTTAACAACGTCCAATCGGTTAATGCACGGTGAAATTGTTTGATATTCTTCTTGGAGTTTCAGAAGCGAGCCTCTAATCGCGATTCTTCGCCTGAATCTCTCCGTGATTCTCATTGTTTGAACCGTAATTTAAAAAAAAAGAAAAGAAAAACCAACGCAATTACACCATGCTTTCGCCCTTTGTTACGCCGCGTCGTAGAAAACGCAACGCGTACTAGGAATAGAATTTTTTTTTTTGAATGAATCGTGTAAAAATGAATATCAGAACCAGATGAATAGAATACCTTTTCCTTTGTTCCTCCTCCTCTCTCTCTCTCTCTCTTTTTTAACTCCAGTGAAGGAGCGCATTCCGAGTGATTCGTAGAATCGCTGTTTGTTCTCTTGTTCGATTTGCTCGATTTGTTCATGCACGCTGTGAATCGAGGGAATATCGCAAGAACGACATATTGAAATTCCTCGCAAGGTACGTGCGTCAGTTGTTGTTTGGAATTTGTATTTTAGGCAATAAATACAGATGGCATTTAAAAAATCTCTTTAATCTCGCCGAGCTTAACAAACATTTAATGGCCGCAATATTTTTTCTTTTCCACGAAGCCACGGTTCTTACTCTCTCGAATGATATAATTATATTACACGTAATCCGCGTTTCGCGTAAATTCGCTGTTTATCTGTAATGTAAAATATACCCTTTTTTAAAATTTATTTATTTATTACTCTATGTACTCTTTGTGAACGAGTATTCTCGATTCTGATTTCTCTCTTATTGTTAGACATCCAATCGGTTGCTCGAAAATATTCCCTCCATGAATCAAGAAAACATAGAGGCTTAAATATTTGGGATAATTCGGAATATTGTTTCACCGATAGTAATTGAATACAGTATGTGTTAGAATACAGTGAACTAATTTAACATTCATTTAAATATTTCGAAAAATATATTATATATTTTAAATATATTATAATACTTAAATATATTACAATACTTAATATATTACAATACTTAAATATGTTATATTCATTCAAGTATTGTCCAGAATACCAGTATTCTTACCGATAATAATTGAATACAGTATGTGTTAGAATACAGTGAACTAATTTAACATTCATTTAAATATTTCGAAAAATATATTATAATACTTAAATATGTTATATTCGTTCAATTGAATATAACATCCAGAATACCAGTATTCTTTAAACATTTTTTAATGCTCAACACGTGCGTCGAGTGCTTCGTCACCGTAGCCGAGGAGAATGAAATCGTGGCGCAACTGAGCCCCGCTAATTTGAAGAATCCTCGCAATGTAATCACGATCGTTCCACCACGTTTACCTAATTTCCAACAAAACATCTAAGACTTATTTGCTCTTCAATAATCGACGAACCGCTCCGTTACGCGTTACTTCTATCAATTACTTCTGTCACTTATCCTACAGCACTCACGGCCGCATTGAAATTCACAGAACTAATACTGCGAAGAACGAGAGAAAAAGTTCTCAGTCATCTCTCGGTGTTCTCTCACCGTCTCGATTAAATAATTAATAGCCAACGCCTTCCGGTATGCAACGAGACGTTGAACCGTGAGGGGAAACTGGGTCTGATAAATTAAAAGGGAAAATTCTCACGGGTGGAAAATCGAGAGAGAGAAGGAAAGAGAGTGGAAAGAGGGTGAGAATGAAAAAAAAGAAAAGGAAGCAGACGCGTTCCAATGGGCGGGGCTGAACGCGTGCCAATGAGAAATTCCGCGCCGTACGAAATTTCGTCCGGCGTAGACGTAACGAAACCTGCCGCTGTAAATTGCGAACACTTCATTAGCAAGAATTTAAATTTCAAAAGAGCACTTTCGCGCGTCTTGGTGGGGGGGGGAGGGAGGAGAGGGACGCGCGAACTTGGTTGATGAGCTCGCTCTCTATGTGTCCTTTGTATTCGGAACACGGCTTATCGGTCG
Source organism: Tetragonula carbonaria (assembly GCA_032399595.1). Taxonomy (NCBI): domain Eukaryota; kingdom Metazoa; phylum Arthropoda; class Insecta; order Hymenoptera; family Apidae; genus Tetragonula; species Tetragonula carbonaria. Next base: position 16,765,506 of record JAUCRC010000007.1, read on the forward strand.
CGGCCCAGCCCCAAGATGAAAAACTTGTCCTGTCGTTGCGGCCTCCTGTTTGCCGAGTAATAACCCTGTTTGTCGTGGAATACGATTTATTATGGATGATAAGTTCGCGGTGACCCTTTTAACGCTCATACACCGGTTCACCGAGGTGGTGAGGGGGCGATGGAGTTGTTTGATTAGTTGCAGGAACGTTTCATGAATATATTATTATGCATATTATGCGAAACAATTTGAAATTGTGATGAAACGAATCTGAAAATGCGAGCGAGGGGTTACAGGCTCGCCGAGCTTCGGGGTCATTTCAATAGCTCCCTATAGGTCACTTATTGTATCGGGTAAAACCCGTTTTTAGGACTGATTACGTGTTTTTTTTTAATAATTTGTTGTTATACGATTGTACGTTTTTTTGTAATTTATTTTTTTTTCTTGACCAAATTGCGAGGGCACGATCTGCACGTAAAAGGAAGAAGAAAATGTCGTGTAAAAAAGAATTCGACACCAAACGCTTTGTTGCAGAGTTACGAACAAATATTTTCTTTTCGTGTTATAATTATATCGTGTTATAATCGTTCGTTATAATTATTAATTATAATGATACAGTAAGAAATAATTTTGAACTTCATCAAGCTTGATATCTCTAAGCGTGAATGATAGAATTAACAACGCTGTAGAGTTTCTGAGGATTTTGCCGAGTTTCAATCAAATTACACTAGCTCTTCATGCGAAGTTACTTCTGTTGAATAAATCTTTTGTTTCAAAAGTACTCCCATAAGTAGAAGCTATCAATTTCATACGGACAATATATTTTTTTGTAACTTTGTTTCAAAACAAAACGTTTCCTGACAAACTTTATGTAACATACATTTCCTTCTTTTTATGCACGTAGGTCAAGTCCTGCGTATATTCTTCGGTTGGTCTCAAATTTCGTCAAACAACTGTTTAAGAACAAGCGTTCAAATACTTTCGCGCGCCACCACAAGTCCAACATTGATTTTCAAAAGTAAAAAAAAACTTACATCTGAAAGTTTATTCATTGAGAAAGGATGTACATAAAATAGAAAAGGAAACAAATCATCAGACTGTTTAGCAATTTTCAAACGGCGACACAAGCATATGTAGAAAGCAAGGACACGAATAAAGAAGCGATGTTGCAGCGAGAGAAACAGCAGTCGTACGAGAGTAGCAAGTATACGATATTTGTTGCAACAGTATTTGCTTCGGGCGCTGTAGGATATCTATCTCTATTGTTATAACAATATATTCAGTTTGTTTGATATACAGATATACGATCTCGACCAAAACACCGAAGCTTCGACATTCAATCGGTATCGATGCCATTGGCTGGCAGTCCCCTTGCAAATATTTTGAAGGATTCGCTTATACATATCGAACGCTCCTCTGCTTGACGTGTAGTTTCGAGTCTTATGCCGCTCGTGTTAAAGGCGAAAAGCGAGGCTCACTATGAAAAAGGGAACAAAAAAAAAAAGAAGAAGAAAAAAGAAAAACAGACTCGCCGTTTCTTCTTCTTTTTTCTTTCCCTCCCTTTTCTTTCTTTCTACTCTCTTCTGTATCACGTTTAAAAGAGAGAGGAGGAGAGAGAGAAAAAAAACAGTGTTGTTTGTTTTCATACAGACTTTCGGAAAAAAAGAAAAAAGAGAAAAAAAAGAATTCGAACGTATCGTGGGAAAAATCGAAAGAATATAGCCTGTTCTCCCCTCCCCCTTCCCCCATTTTCTCTCTCCGGCGAGCCGCGAAAAGCGAAAATGTTCCATTTCGGAAATAGCGGGCGAGGTGTTTCGCGCAAGGAGAAAGCAAATTGTTTGTCGTCGTTGCACGGCCCGGGCAATAGTTACAAACGAACCAGAGGCTAAGTAAACTTCGGAATTTACTTTAATAGAAATTGACTGCGTCAGACGCCGCGCATTTAACGTCATCGCGCTAGCAATCCAACTTCCGGGCCCGGTAATAAACAAAACGGCGTCGACGAAGATGCGAAATTTCGGCGGTGTTTAATGGCGCGGAAGTCGGATTCTCGGCGAGGGTTGCCGAGTTTCGCCGACCCCTTCCCATTATCTCGACGATTCTTGCTAGAAGAATGCGATCTATCGCATTTTATTAAACATCATGCTAAACTTTACAACTCGAAAGTGAAATTTCGATCTCTCGTCGCTTTTTCGAAAATGTCGACTCATAAGATGTTACGGTTCTAATTGGAAAAGATCTTTTACTTAATATTATAGCTTCTCCGATCTATTCCAATGAGACGCTACAACGAAATTTTCAAATTTCAAGCTTTTGAATTTGAAAGCTGTATCATCATAGAAGAAATGTAATATTTTGCGTGTTACGTAGAATATTTTCAAACTGTGCCACGATTTGTAAAACGAACGTACATATAAAAAAATCACTATATAATATAATCGTACCAGTGTATATAAAAAAGTGACAATATCAATCATATCAATATATATATATATATATATATAAAATCAATATTTGTAAAACGATCGTAAAAGAATCAATATCACAAATGATGAAGATGTGTCAAGATCTACCAATATATCATTCGATATCATCATAATTGTCATTTCTACATATCTTCTTAAATTCATTACAAATTTGATCAATATAACCATGGCACACGCATTGTCTCTTCACATTGTTAATGAAATGTCCTTCACATGTAGTCCGCTTACGATACATTTATAAAAAGTTCCTACAATTTTTCGAATACTTTCGCCAGTCACGGTAGACCTCGAAAATTTTCGAGACAACTTTTATCTTGCTGTCAATCGATTCATTCTCGAATTGCGGCGTATGTGCATGTTAATCACATTGTTAATAAAATGTCCTTCGCATGTAGTCCGCGTATATACATTTATAAAAAGTTCCTACAATTTTTCGAATACTTTCGCCAGTCACTGTACACCTCGAGAATTTACGAGACAATTCTTGTCTTATTGTCATTCTCGAATCGCGGCGTACGTGTATTTTAATCACGTTGTTAATAAAATGTCCTTCGCATGTAGTCCGCGTAATACATTTATAAAAAAGTACCTACAATTGTTCGAATACCTTCGCGAGTCATAATGTATCTGAAGTTTTGTTGTCTTCGATTCATTGTAGAATCGCGGTATACGTATACATATATATATTGCACGTTTATCAAAATTTATCAAAGTTAGAGAACAGGATACGAGCCACGGGGAAGTGGTAATAGGCGCGCGAAGTGAAACAACGGCGGGCAAGAGGTGATCCGTTAATGTTACGCGGATCTTGAAACGACGGAAAGTTTTTCAAAAGCTACAAATTTCACCGCTTCGAAAGTTTCCCCTGCAGCTGATGGGATCGGTATTCCGGTAATGTCCGCGTTATTCGAACTTTCGGTGCCGGCACCGACTCGGCCTGCAAAGAATTTTCACAGCAATTTTCAAATTGTCCCGACTTTTACTGTGTTCTCGCATTTATGGAAAGTAGGCCTCGACGCTTCTTTCTCAATGTCGGATTGATGAAGCCGCCGCCGATGGAGGAGCCAGTCACTCGGTTCCAGATATTCAGGGATATACAGTTGCTCATACACGCTTCTGTAGGAACTTCTTGCGAATATGTTGCACATTTCAAAATTTCATTACCACTGATTTCTGTTGATCAAGTTGAAATAAAATTGAATTATCATTTATGTATATACTGATATCAATGTTCCTGAATGTTCAATAGAATCGATAAGAGTTGCGATTAGTATACGTTTCATGCACTCAAATTTGATTCGAGTGAGAATCTTCTTCTTGTCAGATAAAAATTTATCCAGAGTAAGAATAACTTTTTATTATATTTATTCAGTATGATATTACATTATATTTATTTAATTCAATTTAATATTATATCGCGTTATATTTATCTTATTTAATTTAATATTGCATCACATTATATTTATTTTATTTAATATCATAAAAAAGAATGTTTCATATATAAATGTGAAATAATTCTTTTTTATCGTTCAATTCGTTTCACATTAATTTAATTTTCTTTTTTCTCAAGCATTATACATGTTTGCACACATGATCGAACATAAAAACACGTATAAAATTTGAAATGAAAATAATAATCGTTTGCATTATTATTCGAAAAATTTTTACAATCAAATATATTTCAAATGAACAGAGAGAATAAGCTATTACGAATAATTATTATCCGGATGAAATATTCGAGTAAAGAATATATATATTCGAATAATTATTCCAGACAAAAATTTATTTGAAATCATTTGAATAATGCCCAACTCCATGCTCAACTTGAGAATCAAGAAATAGTACAAGTATGTATTATATATATATATATATTGTATATTGTATAGTGTATATTATGAAAAGTAGTGAAATTATTTTCCCATAAACAATGAGTTATTTTCTCTTAAAATAATAGAATCTAGTTTCTCTTTGCGACGAAACAAGAGAGTTCATAATGTCAAAACTGTCGACACATTAGTTTTCGAACTAATATAAAAATGGCACGAAAGTTGCGGCCTCCTCTTCAAAATCGAAGTCAAGAAATATTTCGAAAAACAAAAGGCAACGCAAGGACCGTTCAACTTATCATTATTATTATTGTATATAAAACGTTGGAACGAGCTGGAAATCAAAATCCCGGGCCAAGTAAGTACTCCACGGCTCGAAAAAGTTGCCGACTTTCGGGGAGATTACTCGGGCTGGTTCCGTTCCAATTTCCAGTCTTCGCGAAGCTTCTTTCGCTGAAAGTTGCTCGACGCCCCGCAACGGAGAGATCCTTAATCCCCGCGGCAAGTTCATCACGGACACTCGGACCCCGAATCAGAATTCTTAATCGTCTTCCTCGAATTCTAAAATGGCCAACCATGGTCGTCGCCGAGTCCGCGCCGAAGGACGGAACTTCGACACACGCGGCGTTCTTCCCATTCGAAATATAGGCCAGAAAATGACGGGGGGGCGATTGTACGTTTCTCTCTCGACCCCTCTCGAAGCCCTTTCTCGATCCGTTTTCACTTCGCGTGGTAGTATTTTTTCCACGGGCTCTTCTCCTCCTCCGCGGCTCTCCCCGAACGATTACTCAACGTCACCGGGGCTCTCCCACTGCGGAGAGAGAGAGGTGAATAACGTAAAGGACACAGTGAGCGCGCTCGGGTTCTACCCGAAATGTGTATTCGTTCCGTTCCATAAGTTATAATTTATGATCACGAGTAGCCGGGCATAATGTCCAGGGATTACGTGATAAATATTCGTGCCACTTGCCCTCCCTTCCTCCGTCTCCTCACTTCTCTCCTCCCTCACCACCTATTGCTGATCCACGGCTCTTTCTGCTTGGTCTTGACGCTGCTGTCGTGAAAGAGCGAATTAACGCGCAAATGAACGCCCCCCCCCCCCGGTTTCGTTCGTTTCCACTCGATTGATGGACAGCGACGGGAATTGATTTTGTTCTCGAGTACGTGGGTCAGATGTTGCTGAGCTACGTGTAATCTCAAAGGTGCAGATTTTCGCGGGAATTTTCCGTATGATTTCCGCGTGATAGAATGTGACAGAATTTGTGGTTCTACTAATAAGTAATTTTCAAATGTTGTAGTCCTTGTTTCTTTTTTCTATTCGTGGCAATTCAAAGGAGATTCAACGTGACCAAAAAGTGCGAGAAACCTCGCGAAATATTCGTTTCAGAGATCTGTCGAAAAGTTGCTTCGCAAATCGAGGCCGTGGAAATATTTCTTTTATTCGCTGGTATTCATTTCATTTTGTGCGACTCGGTGGACAACCAGTATAAACACGCATTTAAAAAAGGTTCCATTGAGACAAGGTGTCGCAGAAAATTACACGTAGCGTAACTGCATTCATTCAGAAAATTCTACGAACCTTCGTGAGCGTGTAGTCATGTTTTTGGATTGTTATCATTCCTTTCAAGCAGCATTTTCTATTACTAAATCGAAAAGTTTTGAACAGATACAATACTTTGATGATTTTTACGAAACGAGTGCTCACAATACGCATCTTACGCTAGCTGCGTAGATTTTCAGGTCACGTTTTAAATTTTACGCTGAAGAATCAAATCAAAAGGTCGTATTTAAAACTTTCGCTTAAATCAAGTCATTAATACTAATTATAAGCGCAAAACTAATTTCTCTACATACACATTATGAGAAGAAATCTCAACTACATTGAAACTAAAGTTTTAAAAAATCAAAATTCAATAAAAGTTTATATCTTGAACGGAATCAATGTTCGACTGTTGGAAATTAAAAATCTGACTTTTGATTAATGACTTTTCTGAAGTCATTTGTCAAATCACTTTTCGAATACCAACAGTATTATAACTTTTTCAACAGGCAGCACAAATGTGATCGTGATAGTCGTGCCTTATTTCAAAATGTGCAACACGCATGATGTATTTACTAGTATATTCAAAAAGTTTCTATAAACGCGGATCTAAATTTAAAAAAAAAGGAAAAAAGAGAGAGAGAGAAATCCGCTTTGTCATTTTTGCAAGCACATAAATCGAAAGCGACGCAAGAATCGAACCTGGCACGAAAACTATTTCATAATCAGACATTTGATATAAATCAAGTTCACTGGCACGTGACTGATGCGATTTACGACGCGCTGATATTTCAACAAAAAAGAAAAAAAGAAAAGCAAACTTAATAATTCTACGCCCACGCTGTAGCGTTCGTTACCTTCTAACGAAAATAATCTTGCAGAAATATATGTATGTACGTATGTATATTTGTCAACGGATAAATCTCTGGTCAACGACATTTACAAACACACACCGGAAACGACGTCCAATTTATCACGACCGTTTATCGTATTTCTAAAATGCGGAACACTCGCTGAGAAGATTAAACGGAAGAAACGACGGATCGATTCTCTCGTATAAAATCGTCGTGCCATCAGTTTTCAGTGACTCGGGTTTTTTCCAAAATTTACTTTCATTTAGTAAGTTCATTGCAATTTCGTTTCAACTTCGTTGCACTTCGAATCAACAGCAATTGTTCAGCGTTTCTGCAATTTGAATCAGCAGCAATCATTATTGCAAGTTTTTAGTGTTCCTCTTTTCAGTAGTCCTTCTTTTTTTCTTTTCTTTTTTCTCCTAAAGCTTTACTTTATCGTTGAAACGAGAAATCAATGGCGGAGGAATAATTAGAACACGTTAACTGGATTGTTAGAGCGAGAATGACTGGAAGGAACGAGCCGCGAAGGCGTGGCCGCAACGTTGAAAAGATTATCACGGTTAGTCTCGAGCCCTTTTTTAGGTTTTCATTTTATATCACGCAACAATGCTCGCATTCTTTCGACGTCTAGAGTAAGAGAATTCACGGGACGTCTTTGCCTCGCATTATCTACGACTCCCGTTATTCTGCCCCCTCGAATATTCGTTCAGCTTATTCCAGATAAAGAGGACAAAGCGTTATAAAAATCTTCTGCTCGAAGCGTTTATTCAAGTTCCGCGCGATGGAGGCTCGCTTAACGCCGTCATAATTTCATTTCCTATAGTTGTCTCTGCATTGTGTCAAGGTAAACTTTTTTTTTCTTTTCCCTTTTTCGGCAACGTTCCGCGTGAATGAAAATGTCGCGCGAAGAGAATTACGCGCGATAGTCCCAAACATCTCAAATGACTGAACGATTCAACGACGAGGTCATTAATTGAAAGAGAGATGTAAATTTTATTCATTGAATGTGTTTTTTTTATAACGACTAGTGGAACGTAGACAGTTATTGTAATTTAATTAAATAAAATTAAATAGCAACAACTTGAATCGAGTTACTTAATTTTCAGAAATTTCAGGAAACCCTAGAATACGTATTTTAGATCGAAAGGACAATTGTACGGGGTGTTTTAAAATTAAATAGATCAATTTAAACTGTCGTAAGTCACCTACAACTTAACGATTGACCAATCGAGTGACAAATCAAGATTGAAGATTAAGCTATATTTCTGCAGTTATGCTCACTCTCATTATTATCTTCTTTCACATCTACAGTTTGATTGTTATAATATTGATCATAAAGATCGCTCGTGGGCTGACGTTAGAAAGACGAACATACACGTCGCTTGTGAACTATTCTACAAACTCTCGAATGATCATTTCGAGTTTACTTGAATCTTCGAAAGTGTTCATCTGAGTTTAGGCTCCATTTCTTCAGTCATATCCATGATCGTTATTATTCTCTGTCGCATCTACAATCTGATTACTGTAATATCGTAATTTTCAAGCTCCCTCGTTTTACTACCATTTCTAACGAATATAGTCACTTTTTGAACGTTCTAAGAACTCGAAAGTGTCCTCCTTTTCCTGAAACCGGGAATGCTGCGTTCTCCTTTTCGCTTTTTAGAGAAATTTCGTCGAACGTGCCCGGTACGTTATATAAATCTTGTCGATGTCGCAGGACCAAGACAGGGAATGGACCAGCCACCGGGAAAAGTAACGAACAACGTTCTTTTCTAGTCAACCGGGGCAACCGGATTAGATTTATTAACTGACACGCGTGGGTGTTCGCAACGTGCACCTCTGTTTCTTCTTCTAGCTCGAGTCTCCTACCGCGAGTCTAAACAAATTACTCGGTCCCTGGGAAATTTAGACGAATTACACGGCTGAATGAGCCTTCTCCTTCCGGTTCCGTTGTTTTTCCAAATGTGAAGGGAACAGGAAGGATAATGACGACCCAACAGGGGAGGGGGATTTAATTGTTGAAACGGAGAGGTGTTTCTTTTACTTCACTCTGACATCGCACCGAAAAACTTCACGATATTTAGAACGATTTTGTTCTTCCGATAAGGAGTTCATGAGTTTTCAAACTCGTGTATTTGTCAAAGTATCAAGCGTGATAAATCTGCATCGAGGGTGTTAATTTATAGATCTTTCCTTTCGAGAAAATTCCCCTTTGAGGCTAAAAGATGCTAAGTTATGAAATTACATGATGAAATATCGAAGAAGAAGAATTGAAAATTTTAAGCGCTTGGAGTGCGTATTAAGATGTATGTAATTTGTATTCCTAGCATCCTTTTGATCAGAAATAGCAAAATAATTTGCCTGAATACAGTTTGAATACAGTTTTACTTTTAATCGGCTTTTAATTTACTCGTCCGCGACGCAAAGCATAACTGAGTTGGAAGAACGAATGAGAAACACAACGAAAGAAAGATAATGAAACGAGAGAGAGGCCGCGTCAAAGATCTTCTAAGAAAAAGAAAATAACGAAGAAGCAATAATTTCCTACTGCCGCACGATTTTTCTTATTTTCTTTAATATACTATCAATTCGTACTTTTTCATTTAATACAGTGTGTCCATGTTTTCACGCGTTCATCTATCGTTTGACGATAAATCTTTATTTCCAATGAAACTCTCTCTCTCTCGCCTACTTCAATGTTACATCTTGCTTGGAAAAGCACAATGTCAGACTTGTGTCACAATGCGCGTCAGATACTTTTCTACGCTTCTCATTGGCTTCTACTTGTCAGTGGTAAGCCATTAAAGCCTTCTTTATTTTTTTTTTTTTTAATATCCCGCATAATAGGCGAACGTAATTTCAAGTTTTACCGAAAAGCGAAGTCTTTCCCGCTCTCGCCAAGTCCAAGATTTGTGCGTAAGTCCAATATAAAGTTTCACCCTGTTCCCTATCATTTCCCGGAAGATTTATTAATTTACAAAATTGCCTTTCCATTCGAATAGAATAATGAATCGGATCTCCAATCGCTCGTTAAACTCGGACAAAGCCTGTTTGAACTTCCGACTAATCTCCGCCCGATAACTCTGTCGTTAACTTTTAATTATTAACTTTCAAACTACTGTAACATAATATAAGGGGGGACGGGAGGGGAGCGGAAAAAATCGTGAAAATGCAGATGAAAGGAATTCGAGATTACAACGAGATCGGTAGTCGCGTTCTTGCGTCGTCGAAAGATACGAGAAGTTTCGATTCGCGTTACTCGCTTGGAAAAATCAAGAGGTCAAACCTCCTCGCGCGGGGAGCATCCTCTTGGACTGGTTCGTTCTGTCTGAAACTTGGCCGGCGAAGTTTCCACCCCTTCTTTAAAGTCGGACGAAACTTTCGAAACTTTATAAAAGTATATGGCCTTCAAACACTTGTGAAAATTTGTACCACTGTCCGTACTGTGGCCAGATGGTGACGAATCTGTCGAGCATTCGTCGTTTCAACTCGGACAACTCCACTGGGTTTATAATGGCCTGCTCGCCTCCTCGTCTCTTTCCACTCCTTATCGTTGCTCGTTGCACCGATAGCGTGTTTATCAAAATTTTCCCCGCTTTCAAAGCATCGCCGAGTTTATCAGTTTTGATATTTCATTCGGCGACGAGGGACGATGACAGGCCGTGCAATAAATATCGGAATCATACAGGCTGACACACACACACACACACACACACATATACGCATCGGTGTGAACTGGAGACGATTCCTCGATTCAAAGAAATGAGAAAAATAAAATGGAACAAAATTGTTTGATCTGAGGCTTCGTTTTTCGAAGATTTGTCAAGTACATATATTCGAGTTTAGCTGAGTTTTAACTGTGACAGGAGGTTGTCCTACGTGTAAAAATAAATAAAAAATGCAGAATGTGAAGCTTCATTTTCAAGAAAACAGACCTTGAATATGTTTCGTTAGAAATTACCTTGATGTACTTGATCAATTTTCAAACTTGATTCACTCGAAAAACGTACATGAAACTTCGCATGTGAAACAACTTTCTGTTATTCTTTTCTTTCGCGTGCAGAATTGACTAACTTCACGTCTACTTGATCTCAACTGAAGAAATTTTATTCTGTATTTTCTTTTCTTATTTTCTTCTGAAGAATCATCCCCTTTTAACAGTTTGTACGTTATTCTGATCCACCTTGTATAAATGTTGCATTCGCTAGACGAACGAGATATATTTTCGTTTTTTCAGCAAGTGACTCAAGTATACTTCATTTTTGTTCAACTTAATTCAGAATTTTACACATCGAAGTTTCTAAATATGACCTAATTTACCACCTTTCACCATTTACCACGATATTAAATCATGAAATTCAGAACAAATTTCAAAGGATAGTCTGAAATTTATTGGGAACTTTGTAAGGTAGAATATATATATTCTCACAAACTCTTTTCAAACTTGAAAATATTAGAACTCTTACGTTTGTCAAACTCGTTGTTAAATTAATCGATATCTCCTACAAAATTTAAACAGGTCTCCTTCGAAGGAGCAGATCACAACTTATCAATTGAACGAAAATTTAGTTTTACTGCTTTCTCTGCAATGACTACCTTTTTACCAAGACATTTAATCATGAAATTCAGAACACGATATGTTTCGAGATAATTTTTTGAGACAAAGATCAAGACATCGCATGTATACGATAAAATATACGTGCTTTCTCAAACCATGTTTTTCTAAACTTGAAAATATTAGAACTTGTGCTCTTTGTACAGTTCAGTCAAGTTTGTTGCTGTCAAACTAGTTAATACCTCCTACAAAGTCTAAAGACTTCTCTGTCTTTCGAAAGTTGATCGAAACTGACCCCGATCGAACGAAAAAATTTCTTTCTACTAGTGCTTCCTTCTGCAAAGTCCTGACTCAACAACCTTTAACTTTAATTTGAAATTCGATAAAGTTCTCGAGGTGGCTCGAGCTACAGTTGCAACGAAACACAGCTGAGGTGTGCCGGCCTCCTGGCTTTTCCATACAAATTTTCTTACTGCTCGAGTCGGCATCGGTGACGAATGGAGGCGCGCAGTCGTTCGCGTTATCCGGCGCTGCATCAGCGCCGCGCGCGCGTCGAGGTTTTAGTTCTGCTAGCCGCTTTGTAAGCCGGGTGATCGATCGTTCTCGATTAGAAACCCGGGGCCCCGGGTCTTAAAGCGAAAGCTGCTCTATCACGGAGCTTGCTTAACCAGCTCTCTGAAGACTTAAATGGAGACAAGTACATTTGACTTTGTCCAGAAACGATATTAAACTTCAAAGAAGCAATCTACGAGAGCCGCTTAATCGCTTAACCGTCTCGCCCGGCTTCGTATCGATTCATTTGAAATCGTTAATGCAATTAAGCCCCAGGATCCAGAGTGTACAGCGTTTGCCCGGCCGAGAGCGCGGAGCCCGCCGTTAAAAGATGTTGTGTCGCCGTCGCCGCCGCGTTGCCGAATCTTTATTATCGCCAAAGTGCTTTTGGCTTTCGATAATGGCGAGAGAAGAGAAGAGCGTTCTCTCGCCGGGGCAAATTAATGTGTTTATTTGAATTGAACGTGAAAATGGAATCGTGAACGTCCACGGTTTTTTCTGTACTGAAACGTGAAGTGTTTGATAATTAACTGTTACTACGTATGCTTGCATAATTGAATATTATTGGCTTATCCAACGATAATTTAATGGGCTTGGCAGATTTAATGGCGCAAGCTTGCGGGAAATTATTATTCAGTAATAATATATTATCGTTATTGTTTAACAGTCTGCATTCAAATACTATGTCCTTCGAGTTTTTCCATTGCTAAAAAAGTGGCTCTCCACTGGATCGAGCAAAGGAATTGGGAATACAGAGATACTCGATCACTGTCAAATCCCTAGTATCATTATATGTTTATGGTTGGACATATGATCACGTTGAAACGTTCGAATTATTAGAATTATTCCTCTTGTTACGGGGAAATCGGATTTAAAATTTCGCAACGCTTTCTGTTCGCAGCGGCGGAATGAAATCGAACGTTATGAGATTCAGCAGGAGGCAGCAGAGGAGGAAACAGAACGATCCCATTTTCATTGACGGGGTAGCTGACATCATTTGTTCTCGGCAACCAATGGAACCGGAATCTCGTTACACGTTTAGCGAAGTAATCGTGTACTTAGTTACAGTATACCCGGCGAGCACGAGAAATTACACAGGAAGTTTTCTTTGAACGACTCCTTCAAGCCGCATCAAACTGAATTGTTAAAGGGCAGCATTGTTGGTTGAATCAATTTCTTCCGGTATACGCCGAGTAACTTAATTTCACCGCGGTGAAAGAACCTCCTCGCGTTCCGTTGTTAACGAAAAGCTCCGTTTTTAACGACAGGGGATTAAATTAAAAATTTTTCAATAAAATGAAAAAGGCGCGGCCACCGAGACAGAACTGGTTCTGAAATGCCGTTCTTCTTTTCTTTCTTTCTTTTCTTTTCCTTTTCTTTTTTTTTTTTTTGATTGCAAATCCATTAGTTGCGACAGGAATTTTTCTTCCGGATTTCCCTTCGATAAAAAATGACCAGATATCACATTCGAATTCTTTTCTGAATGATCCAACTAAATTCTTTGCAGTGATATTTTACTCGTTAAAATAACATTTATTCGTCGAACTTGGATACTGACGATTTCATAGTTAAAACGCTGTTTTTAATAACGAAATTATAGAATAGATAACAGCGGGATGTAATATCGAAAATCAGATAATGGGGGACCGGTAAGATGGAACGTTTCGTGACAGTGGAAAACCAGCGTAACGACATTTCGAATTTTCGAACGAACCGGTAACCTCCAACTGACACAATAAAACCTCATACACGGTATTGTATTTTAAACGCACTTATCATCTTCGAAAGAAGAAAAACAAGAAAATAATCCACCAGCTTGTTAAACGACGTAACATCGAACCGCGAAATCAATCGTGAAAAATCGTTTCCCGCACGTGTTTAATTTATATTCGAAAATAACCGAGTTTCCCATTAAATCTTTCTACGCTTTACACTTCATTATATCGTTTAATTGCAATCGTCGGGGAGACAGGGAAAAAGAGGAAGAGAGGATTTTCGCAATTTTCCCTTCGCAACTCGTCGTGCAACTGCACTGTCGAAACCAGCGGCCACCATTTTAACACGTTATACGTTTTAAAGCGTGTGCCGATTAAAAACGTATAACGTGTGATCGGGTATTCGGAATAAATCGGGGCGGGATCGAGCCGAGTCTCCGGGAAATCGTTGCCCGCCCCGGCGCACGACAAACACTCCGCGTGTTTAACTGTATTTGACAGATTAACGGCCATTACATTTGTCGGTTCCGTATCGAAATGCCGGTAATAAAATTACCCGGGCCGGTGGTGACCGGTGCCCCGGCTGCCGAAGTCTGCGAAACAAATATCGTACAATTGCCGATCGTCGAGAGCAGGCCCGGTGTGACACCGTCAGGAATCGAGAGTTATTCGATTAATATTTACGAGAACACACGCTCGACAGCCGTTTATAATGAAAAGGGTTCGTTCGGACGGAAACGTGCCGTGTAAACACGGATCGTTGCGATCCGCGTCGCGCGTCCCGCTTAATAAATAAAAGCAAATATTATTAGTTTCGCGCGTCCAGCAATTGATAGGTACACACGTGCACGTTCGTTCGTTCGTTCGTTCGAATCGTATCGGTCCAAAAGATTGAATCGAGCGAGACTATTTCGACGAACTATAGCTTGCTAGGATCTACGAGTCTCCAAGTTATAAAGTAACTAAATTGCAAGTGTCGACAACTGGTGGGAAGAAAATGATTAGCTCGGAGGTTCCTCAATGATCCTTTGATCGTCGCGTCACCCATCTATCTGAATGACTGAGTTGAGTTTCCATTGGGCGATGATCCTATTTTGTAAGAAACATTTGGTAAATAACATCTGGTAGAAGAACGAGTTTTTGTTCAATGGTAAATCATTTTTAAATCAAGCAAATTAAACTCGATGCGAACGTAACGATATAACAATAATACGGTGAATTTTTGAATTATTTCGAAGCAATCGTAACTACATCATTTACATAAAAGTACAAAATATTGTAATCTTTCGACCTTCGAAATTCAATTTTTACGGCAGGTTCTTCTTCACGAAGCCACGGACAAACTTTTCTTTCTGCCCTGTGCATATATTTGAGCAACAGTGGCAATGCTTTGATTATTGCCACTCTTTGAGATTTCCCTTCGCATTCAGTCATTTAGTCGTATCATTTGCCTCAAAGGGGATACGAACAATAATCTTTTCGCGTTGTTATGCGATCTCGTTCCACTGTCAACGTCCGTTACGCTTTTCTTCTTACGTCTTGTTACTCGACTCTTTATCCTCTTTGTCGAGAGAGAGAAAGAGAGAGAGAGAGAAAGAGAGTCCTTAAAGGACTTGGTAATTTCTTCTAGTGTTGCATTAGTACGTATTATTAAGCATGCTTCCGTCGTAACAGCATTCTTATTAAATTTAACGAGGGTATCGTTGGAAACGACTGCTCGGTTGCTAACGACGTTTATTTAGAAGTATTCTCGCCAAAGTATTACGAAATCCGAATAATTGTAATTGCGTCTCGTTAGAATTCTTTGAGACTGCGTTGTTCAATCAATTCACTGCTGTCGTTCATTTTGTTTTCGCTTGTTCAGGATAATTCAGGTTTTGCGTTCGTCAGTTCAGTTTCCGTTCACTTAGAGACATAAGAGACGCAAGGGAATTGACGAATACAATTTGTCAACAATTTGTGAACAACATTCACTGCGGATCAAACTTATCGGGAAATTATAAAATTGACATAGGAGCTATTTCTGATGTCATTTAACGCACGAACTCGTCCTTGTACGATCGATCTGCACATGGCGATTAAAAGCGCGCGATCCGTCTGAAACGTGACAGTCACATACTACTTCGCGTCAGCGCTGCACACTTTAATGGCCACCATTTTTTCCCTGGTCGCTTTAATTAATCGTCCATCGCGCGGACGATTCGATTCCCCGACATTATTCAAGTGTGCCGCCATTGTCTTTTTTCTTTTCGTTTCGATCATTTCGTACGTGAACTCTGCTGCTTTCTCTCTTTCTCTCTCTGATAAATTTAAAGACACAACCACAACGTTTCACGAGTAATTTAGTCGGACAATGAAGCTTCTACGGTTACCGAAATGGTTATAACGAAATTTGGAACCATTCTTTCTGCTCATCGTATTATATTATCGGAGAGGGAAAGAAATTTTCAACAACGCTGCTCTATGTCGACTAAGAATTGTCCCTTCTATCTGGCCTAACTCGCTTTCGAAGGATGAAAACGAGAGAACTTATACAAATCGGTTTTTCGTTACGCGAAAACAATGATTTCGTAACAACGAACTCGTAACGCGACAACAGTGATTCATTTAACCGTGGCATAACAGTTACAAATATATATACGATAAATAATCGTATAATGCCGCGTAATAATTCATTTGCGTGGATAAATAACCGCGGCGACTACGTGCTACCGGAAATTTCACGAATCGGTTCCCGGCTCGATAACGGTGGAAGAAGATGGCGCGCGTTAAACTCTCTCGAACTTGTAGGACGGTAGCCGATGGAATTTACGTTGCGGGGGAGAAAAATTTCGCTCGCTTCGCGCCAGGCGATTAAAAATGTATCGCGATGATTCGCTCGGAGGAGGGAAACAGGGTACAGAACACAACTCACAGAAAGAATGAAAGAAACGGAGAATCCATAAATAACCGCGAGCCAGCCAGGGTCAGTATCGATGTTGCATTATTCCGCACGCATATGGATAAATAATAAATAGCAGGCTGGCTCAACGCGGCCGCAACGACGAACAAAGGAGTGATTTAAGCGGGCAGTTCCCGTGTCCGCGTATTTTTGCCTGATGTATCGCACGCTCGCCGGCTAGAAATTTCCGCGCGGGCAACGCCACCCGTTTTCGCGTTCTAAGTAGCGTTGCCGCATTAATATTTCAATTTCAACCAGTGTCTGTCTTTCTTTTTTTCGAAATAAGAGAAAGTTTCGGAAAACCGTAGGGGCATCGCAGATTTTTCGCGGAGCTTTGAACACAAAAAATTTTAAACGGAATATTGTTAATCAATTAGTATTCTCCGATTAGTATTTCCAATTAGTAGTGTACGCTATTTTGCGTATTCGCGAAGACGAATTTGATAAGACAGGCGGAAGAAAACGACTAAATTATATAAAACGGAGATTGTAATGGATCGTAATCTTAATCGACATGTTTGTCACTTTTTTGCAGAGAAGAAAGAAAAGAAAAAACACGATTGTTATAAATAGAATTTTCTACACCGTAAAATTTCTTAAACACCTGTTGGTAGAAAGAAAAAGATAAAAGAAATGGAAGAAAATGAAAATAGAACTTACTCGATGTTTCAAGCGAGTAGACAACAAGGTCTGCATCTGTTTCAAATACTTTGACGAGTATAATTCTCAGTCTGTAATTAATAATTTTCCTCCAAAGGAAACAGAGATAGAGGTAGACTGCAATTGTTATCTCGCAACACATTTTTACATGTATCTGTCAAATGCAATATTCCCATCTTATTAAAGCACAGCATTTGAAATAAACTTCCTCCGTCGAAACGCGTGGAATCGCAGATAACCAGGGGTGGTTCCGAGTTCTCGGTCGAAATGACGAGTTAATGAGCTTCCACGTGGCAACGGAACCTTCTTTTATCTGGTGAACGTAAGCGAGTGATTCGAGTGGCGGAGTCATACAGGCGGTCAGAGAACAAAACGAAAGAGCAAAACAGAGAGGGGGAAAAAATGAATATCAAACAGCAACGGGTGTGTGTGTTGTACGTGGTGAACGCGAAAAGAAAAAAAAAAGAAAGAAAAACAGAAATGTGGTCGCAACACGTTTCGCTTCGTGCAAATGAACGCAACGAGGCCACGAAGAATGAAGAGGTTGACAGTGCATGATAATTAGAAGTCAAAGTGTAATTACGAAAGCAGCGGTCGCCCGTTGGATTACGCCGACATGTTGGTAATCGCCCTCCTAAGAATTCCGTTTATACACTGCCATTATTTATAATCTTTGCACGCTCGTACGCGCACGAAAACGTTCCACGCTGTATACTAATAACACTTGAACGGATTACCTTCGCGAGAAACGTATTGAAACTGAACGTATTTACGCAGAAATGAGAAATTGAATTTCTTTCTCTCGTATTGTTACTATTCGTGAGTAATACAATCGTACTAATGTTTTTCTCTCTTTTCTCTCACGAGTGTTTTTGCAAATTTGCTAATGTTGTTTATAATAGTTTTATGTATCATTTATATCTTAAACGTCGTATCGGTGGAAATTTTCTCTATGTTCTCGTGTGAAATGAGAACATAAATTTGGCTTGTTCATAAATTCAATATGCGATAATTCTATTCTACGTTTGACAAGCATAATTTCGTTTCGTATAAAATTGCAAGATTATTCAATTACGCACTGAAGTGTCTGCGAACTCTAAATAATATACTTGATTTTTGAATTTAATTCTCTTGAGTCTTTTATTTCTGCACGTCGTAGTATATATCAAATTATTAGTTCTAACGTGCCACTCACTCTCGGTCCGTTCTACGATAAACGATAACTTTCATCGAACAAAGTAAGAATTTGCTGCAAGTATGCTTCGAATCTGAAGTCCCAAGATTGCCTTCTGTTCAAATTGCAAACGCGTGATGATGAAAAAAGAGAGAGAAAGAAACCGAAAGGAGCGATGAAAGATAATGATCTACAATCGCGCAGGAAGAATCTCTCCGCTCGTAAGAGTCAATTTCTGCCACGGTAAAATTTCAACAGCAATTTTCCACGCAGTCGTGGAACGCATTTTCGATAAAACTGTACACCTCCCCTGTTCGTGATCGTTCCATCAGCATTGTAACTCGAAACAAAATTCCCGCGTCACTTTTATACGTGAGTTACCCTTCCTACGTTTCTTCAATTCACTTTTTTAACGAATGAAGAAACGCACCGCGATAAATTGCAGTTTTTACAACGTTACCGATTCGCGCCGGAGAAGATCGTTCGCAACACCGCCATTCAGAGAAACGATGCAAAGCGGTGGCAATTCGCGAACATTTGACTCGCGAACGCGACGAGCCAAAGACAATTACGAAGAAACTACTTTCCCACGATAATTACTTCGAAATTCTTTCGTCGCTCTTATTTCTTTTTTTCTTCCCCTCTTGGCTTAATTAGCGTTTTACGACACGAAGTTTTGTGAAAAACGAGCATCGAGCCAAAGCAGCACAGAGGCTACCCGAGTGTCATCTTTTGGAAATTTGAATCTAAAACACCTGACTGACTCGTGGTACCATCGAAGTCAGTACGAATTCGTCTGTGGCTCGAGGCGAGAAAACGCGAACTACTGCGATACTTCGTGAAACTTCCGAGCACTTTCAAACGTCGCGAACATTTTTCGCGTTTCTGAATTCCGTTGGAATTTTCCGCGAACTCCGCCACAACGGGTCGCCGTGCGAACGTGGCGGCGGCAACGGCGCGAAGGTTGAACGAAAAATAGAAAAGAAACGAAAAGGAGAAAGAAAACGATTCCAGTACACGCTGTCCTAAAGGAAAAACTCGCAGCCCCGAAAACCCGCGCGGTCCCTGTGTCGCATTATTCAAATTCCCGCATATCTCTGGCAGCAAAGTAGCCCGCCCCAGTTTCCAGAATCAGCCCCGCGAGCTGCGCGAGCAACGCAAACACACACACACACACACACACACACACAGAAGCGGATGACAAAGGCTGTTCCGCGGATTTTCGGACGCTTCTCGGAATAATTAGCCGTGGACAGGAGGGCACGTGCGAAAGAAGGCGCGAAGAATGAAAACTGCAAATTCTCCGCTCGTTCGGCCCCTTTCTTCAACCACCCGCGGACTTTGCGACTTTCTCCTCTCTCTCTCTCTTTGCGCTTCCTCCTGGCCGCTCGTGACTGTGCCCATCATGTCTACCACTTCACCCGGCCGGTGTGTGCTTCACTCTCAACCCCCGGTGTGGTTCCCGCTTTTCTGTTTCCCTTCTCAGCGCTCGGTGCTCCTCTCATCAACCATCACCTCCCACGACCCTTTTATCAGCTGGCTCTCTCGATCCTTTAGCGGCGGTCCACCTTTCTCTAACGGCCCCGTTCTGCTCACCCTCAGCTATCACGTTCTTACACGTACGGCTCGTATTGCATTTTTTACTTGGCCATGATCCCTCCCCCTCTTGGAAGAGGCTGGCGAATCACGATCCCTTATGCCGCGCTTCATTATCGTGCACACGCTGCTCGGAATGCTCAAGGCAACCGCATTTTTCTTCTTTCAACTCCTTGTTTCTTTCTTTCTTTCTTTGCTTTCGTCCCGTTTCTTTTATTATCACGGAACGTCAACGGTGGGCAGCGTGGTATCGCGTGAGAGAGAGGTACAAGCGGAGCTGATGAATGAGATTGTTTCCAGTGGGAATGGGATAAACTTCCTCTTTGTTCGTGTAGAAGAGACAGGGTTGGATTGTTCGGGGCTTTCAAGAGAAATTTTGACTTTCGAGCTTGTTTGATTGTGATGCTCGGGATTAGAGAACGGGTGTGTGTATGTGTGTACGTGTGTACATGTGTGGAGATTGAGGGTTCAGGATAATTTTCTACAGCTTCTTCCATTTGGAATACTAAATGTGTTGCGTATTCTTGCAGATGAATTGTTCGGACGTTTACGAGATGTTTTTAACGTCATTCGGGGAAAATTTTCAGTTGTGTAAAACTGTGAATTATTACACGTAACACTAGAACAATCATTATCTGAATAATACACGTCCAATCACGTCATATGCGCATAAATGATTAAAATCGAAATGACATTACGAAAGTAAGTAAATACGATCGTATTGCCAACATTAACTGTTTGATTCATCAGAAATATATGTGTACATTTTTAATAATCTGAAATGCACTTTCTCCCAGCACTTATCCCGACAGGACAAACTATTTTAACTATAACATATAACATGCGACATGATCAAGTTACGCAAATTTTTTCCTTTCTTTTCTATTTGTTTTGAACGTTTGAAAGAATTAAAAACGAAGAATCGATGAAAGATATATATATATATATATATATATATATATATATCTTTCATCGAGAGAGAGAGAGAGAGAGAGAGAGAAATTTATGTTTCTATCAAGACACTTTACAACGCAATTTCTCGGCGAGAATGGATGCATTTCGATCATACGTAACAAAAATAGAGAGACAGAAACGTAATGTAATGGACGTAGATAGTGCAATTGATTACACGGCCGCAGAGAAAGTGGGTTATCTTTCCTTTGACCGAAAGTTTATGGCGGTTATATTTTTTTCGGAGGAACAGCGCGATAACAACAGTTCGTTTTATCAATAAAAACAAATCCCATCGGTCTGACGTTATAGCCGAAATCAAGTATATCGTTTACTCGATAACGAGTTTTATCAAAAACACTGGTGAATTAAAGCTGCCCCGCGGTTTAAAACGTCGGGCCGCCGTCCACTCGTAAAATTCATCGAAATTAAATTGTTGCAAATTCGTGTGCACACCGCGATAAATTACAAAATGCGACTCGGGAAACGTTATTAACCGGCAGAGATACTAACTAACGTGCCTCGGACTCGACGCGATCGAGTACTCGAAAAATTTCAATTGGACGGAGGATGTACATTTGCAATTCAACTCGTTAAATACGTGAGAAATGTTCGGAATTGAAACGGCCGGTTTATATGTCACTCAACGTTGAGAAAATATAGGTTGGCGAATGAAACGCTGAAAGGAGCGGCTACATCATACAAGACTTGCGTTTGATAATTAACAATATTACAATATTTATAATATTAATTTTGAATGAATATTAATTATTTCATCTTGGAACGAGAAGTGAGTAAATCACAGTCTTTTTCAGGTTCATTAATTCAGACTAGATAGCTTCTGGGGAAACAAGTTAAATTTTCTTTCAAAGCAACCACCAAGTCCTCACTTCAAGAATACATCATATAAATCAACGACTCGAAGACGACGCGTACTTTTTTCAAGAAAAATGACACACTTCGCTGTGTGACGTGCGAAGCACAAAACTTATTGTGACTATATATGTTTTACGCTGCTACACAAATCTTTCATTGCTACATCATGTTTCAATTCTCTTTCCGCGAAAGATAATTCGAGACATTTGAAATTCGGGAATTTCTTAAATCTCGATCGACAACTGAATTGCTATCATCGATTACGTGATCGTAGATAATTGAACAGAAAATTCTGATTAAACTCGATTATCGTCGATCTCGAAAGGACTAGTAATCAATTCGATCGAATACCACCGACGAGCCTAATGAAATTTCGAGCACCGGACGAGGTGCCCGGACTGTGTTTTGCACAGAACAGAAGGACATATATTTCATCCGCGGGAATCTCCACACCCCTAACCCCGATCCTCGTGATACTAATCGAGCGAAACGGCTCGTATTTAACTATCGGTCTGCTGATGCTGCTACTCGGCAATACTTCCAACTCCAACATGACCCGTATGAAGCACGCCTCCACGACGAGTTTCAAACTTTGGCGATTCTGTTCCGGCGGATCGTTTGCATCTCGTTTTAGCGTCTTTTACCTCCACGTTTCACGTGCAAGCTTAACCATTTTTTAAGTTGGCTCAACGAACAGGATTTCGCTCGAGTCTTGCCGGCTGCTCGAACTGCTTGTTGAATTCATCTTTGTTGCCTCTCTCTCTTTCTCTCTCACTCTCTCCCTCTAAGTGTTTCTTTGTTAGAATAATTTTTACCGTGCCCCCCGGTCTGCTATCTCTCTATTTCACGTGAAAAATATTTTAATAAGCAGCGCTTACTATTCAATTTCTCGCGTACAATTGAATTGTAAATTGTTTGCAACGAGTTGTTGCACTATCTTGCGGTGTTATATTTATATTAGTGCGACTTTATGAGCTGGAAGTAAAAGATATTTCCCGTAGCTCTCACCTTTCTAATTATTTTCAATGGTTGGAACGACTGATAAATGTGTGGAGTGATCGATTTGTAAAAATAATTTGTGAAAATTTATGAAAAAGAAAGGATCGAAGTAAGAAATTCCCAAGTGGATTGGTGGATTTTTTTGTTCTTGCAATTTCATATTCAAAGACAATTGTTTTAAGAAAGATGGAGCTTGGACAGAAATTTGTTTCGAGTGATTTACTCTCGAAAAAAATTAAATATCCTATAATACATAAAAATCCACAATCTACTCGTGAATAATAACCGAAACTCTAGCAAAGAAACACTATTAGAGGAAACACGACAAAAGTATAAATAGTTTCACGTTAAAGATAAAAATAATTATCTGTTGCCAAGCCTTTTACATTATAATTTGTTTCACAATTACACATTGCGGTTTAATTCTTCCTACTAATTTGTTTATACTGACTCGTCACGTGTCAGAGGTGATTCTAGGGAAAAATAGTTTCCCCGTGATGCAAGAGACCAAGAGACTTTCGAGACCTCTTTGTTACTCAAGACCGGACACTTCTCGTTTCATTAATTTTGCTGGCGACATTATGACGCAGGAAGAAATCGATGCACGTGAAAGGGGGGCGAAATTTGCCGACGACGTGGCGAGAATTTTTGCTCCGCCGATTTCATAATTCCCGCGCGCGGCGCGAGTTCGAACAGCGTTACTCGCATCGTCGGGTCGGAGGATTTATGGCGGCGCGAGATCTCGTTCGACAGTAACGCCGATGGTTCCGTTCCACCCCCTCCGGACAAACTTATATCCCGGTATTATACAGCCTTTCAGACTTCGCGCGGCGATCGTTCCTTGAACTTTTTAGTTGACGGAGGAAAAAGTTTCACGTAATCCAGGGAATAAATGTCAGAGAACTTGTCAAACGCGTTCCTGTCTTCCTGCGTGTGCGATCGATACGAATTGATCAATTCTCTACACGTTGCTCGACGAAACTGACCTTCCTCATTCGTTTGATGCATTCGTTTGTGTGTTGTGCGTGCCATTATTACAGAGTTCTAACTGATTTTTGTCAAACAATTAACTAACCAACTAATTAATTAACTAAGGACCTGTTCCAATGATTCACCACAACGTCACATCTTTTTGACAGTATATATTATATGAACGAGAATACGAATTGATCAATTCTCTACACGTTGCTACACTAACTTTTCCTTTATACGTCTTGTTATTATTTGTATCATATTGTACGCATAACATACGTGCGATGTGTAACACGCAACTTGCACGTGCAAGTGCTCAGTGTAATATTTCGTAATATCGATGCAGAATAACATATAAGTATCCATAATAATTCAGTATAACGCGTAAACAACTCGCAGCATGAAACAACGGCTGTTCGGCAACTCTAATATCACTGAAGACGATTTTAACGACTCTAAGACCGACTCTTACAAGACTAAGACGATTTCAACGATTCTAAGACGATTCTCACAACACTAAGCTCTATCTAAAAGTTTTTACTTCCCCTTATACGCCATGTTTCCAAATTGGATTTGTTCAATATTGTTTCAGTACAGTATACTTTGCCTAATTATTCAAATGTGGCTTACTTTAATAAAAAAAAATAAGATAATTTAATAAAAATTAATTTGGACTTTAGACTTTAGAAAAATAAATTTGAAATGTACGGTATACTACGCAAGAATCTGTAAAATATTCAAAGTACAGCAGATAGTTATTATTAATATCTGGAATATGAAGGAAATTGCTAATTGGATTCGACTTCTCCAGTTATGTTCATAAAAACATGAATTTATATACAGGAGCATAACTGTACACACAATGATGAAAAATCGTCGACACTTTAAACTGTTACGATTTCGTGAAAGAAAATTGTACACTAAGAATCTACTTGGTCTTATTTTAAAACGGGAAGCGTCTACTTTGACTGTTTCGAGTTCTTCTTTTTCAATGATGTTTTCACATCACGTCGCGGCTAGGAAAGTAAGAACACTTTTGTTTTCAAAAATTATAAAAATTCAGACGTCTGCAAAAAGGTGAAAAAATTTTTTTCTCAACTCGATACACCACAGTCTCGAAAATTGAAATTCCCTCTTTGCAACGATCTTTTAAAAACTTGCTGTACGATTTTTTTTGCAATTTTATTAAACTTTAAACATTAAGAGTTAAACATGGCGAGATTTTTTGAATGTTTGTTGTTTAATTGCAATGTTCAAAATTCAATGCACTGATGGAAAAAAATCGCATAGAAAATTTCAAGAAATTGTTGCATAAACGAGAAATTATGATCGAGATTTTACTGAGACGCGGTTTAGGAAAGAGAATTTTATTTCGTTCTTGCGTTCCACGAACCTTAGCGAGACGAGCAAGAAGCAAATTTGCAGAAATGGCAAGGCAATTAGCGGTCGAATGATTGAAACGAAGCATGATACGCGGAGGTGGATCACGTTGGGAATAGAATGAGAAGACGAAAGAGTATGCGTTTTGTTCTAAGAACTTCTAATGGATTCCGCTGCCAGTAAAACCACTTAATGGACTCAAAGACATTCAATGCTCCTAGAATCAAGGAGCCACACAAAACCCATTAAAAGATCGTCTTCGAGAATCGAATCGTCTTTTGGCTAATTCACTGTCACGCGTGTAAAAAAATTGCTCGAGTCTGCTTGGAAACTAATTATAGGAAAAAATTGGAAAGAATTTATGACACTGAAGCTGACACTATATACGCATTTTCATACATTGCTTGATTAATCTACATAAACGATAAGCTAAATAAGAAATATTCATACGAATTTGTATCCTAGATATCTTACTTTTCGAGTTGTAGACGATCGAAGAAAATGTTCGATGTTCCTTTTAATATTTTTAGTATATCTGAACTTTATTTAATGTTTACAAAAGTATATCGATCGATATTACAATACTATACATATAAAATCTTTATTTTTTTTATGCAATTTAAAATATATTGTGCGTTCAGTGGAGGTGAATAGCGAGCACGATCTATAACAAAGTATTCAGAATGGATATTTTCGAACGAGCGCAGAATTCAATGCTTTTGAAGGCATTGTGCTGAGGGATGAATATTTTTTTCAATCATCAACAACTCGAAAACTCTAGTGAGTATTTTAATGCGTAGATTCGCCTCTTGAAATATCGATACGCATTTAAAAATTACTCTCTATAAACGGTCCAGTTTTGTACAGTTACGAACAATTTCTCCATGCTAAAGGTTACAAATTCATATCACTTGATTAGTGAATTTAAATTTTGAAATCGAATCGAATTTCTCCATTGAATTCCCCCCCCCCCAAATATAAATTCATTCGTAATTTCTTTGTATCATATTACAATAAAAGATGCAGTGCTATTCCGCCAATACTTTCGAGACAATACTTTTGAGCCATGTATTTCGTAGAATCTTTAAAAATCAGTACTACATGAAAAACGATGATTACGTATATCGGAGAAAGGCAAAATTTCGAAAAGAAAGAACTTTATTTCTAAACGTTTTTACGTAACTGTACAAGGAGATGTTCCAAGATTGTCTGTCTAGAACGTTACCGTGCGTGCATTTCTACAGCTAAAAACTTGCGTTTCCTTTATTGCTCGTGAAAAAAAAAGAAAGAAAAGAAAAATTACTGATCCACTGTATTATTATACTATCAATTCCCACTCACTGCTAAGAGTTAGGAAAACTTCTTCAAGAGGATGCAACCTTCCTCGAAAAGGAAGAACCACGTGCATGGATTTCTAGATTTCAACTTCGATTGAAAATCTCCTCTGAAGGATATTCGTTCGTTGTCGCGTCGCTCGTCGTTCGTTTGCGTTCAACGCGCGCACACTCATCGATCGTGAAATAAATTTCCCAGCCCTGTTCGATTCGTCCCGAACGTTTCGGCAGACCTTTCCAACTTTCGAATCTCTTTCGCAACAAGACGAGGGATCCAGGATCGAGTGAAACCGCGTCGCGGTCTAGCCGCTCGACGTTCCTTGAAAATTGCAGTCTGCGGGTTTCTCGAGTGAACTTAATCACAAGGAACACAGCTGTTAAGCTTTTCACCGCTGCGAAACGCTTTCCGGAGGCTCGGCGAATCCGTTTGTCACCGTTCTGTGTGCAGGCTTTCACAGGCTTCGGCGATACGTTTGTCGTTGCATTAGAACTCCTTGTACTACGTTCTCAAACCGAGCATATGCCGCGTGCCTCTTGCTTTGCCTCCAACTTGACTGAGTTCAGCGTACGGAAATGCGACGTCGTATAGTGAGAAACTTTTACCGATAAATGCCAATTAATGTTCACGCAAATGATTAGCAGACTGCTGATATTTATCCAGACGATCGTGATGGAAATTTGGTGGTACATTCACGAATGTTTACTACTACTTTTATCTTCTCGTGAAAACGATGAGTGTGAGAAGAAAAGTGAGTTGCCTTTTGTATAAAATCATTTTTTTTTTTTTAACATAGAATATGTTTTACCGGGGGTGTTCGGGCAAAAAATATAACGAAATGTGCAACGAAAACGCGTCATGCTCTCAATCAGGAACTTGGAGAAGGGGGGTGTCACATGACTAAGGAAAGAGATAAGTTTACGAACGTGTCATCGGTTGTTGATGCTATAAAGGAGTGAGGTGTTAACTCATTGACTGCCAGGCAAATTTAGAGCGTCTTGCCCTGGAAGTCAAAATTTTATTTTAAAGAAAACATGAAATTTTCCAAAATATAATAATACTAAGTTACAGATTTAGTATTGAAATGGCATTTACATTTAATTTTTATTGAAAAAAAAACACTACGAGATAACTGGTAATTGGCGCCACTGAATAAGATTCCTGTGCTGGCCGCCGCTTACGAGATATCACGTAGTGCTTTTTTTCAATAAAAATTGTAATAAACAAAGATATTTTCTTTTCCTTTCGTTTAATTTTACAAGCTTGTCTCCTAATTTCATCTGGCGACAGTCAATAATACAGGTATGTAATGATCCTCACTGGGAAAAACCTATAAGGCAACGGTATCTACAAGAGTTGTAAAGCAATAAAAGAAAGTAGGTATTGTTGTCCAGTGTGCTCCAACAAGCCAGCTCTCTGCGTTGATCCTTGCTTCAAAGCTTATCATACACAGACACAACAATAAAAATATTTTAATTTTAGTAATACATTCATATATATAATTAATATGTTATGACCGAATAGTCTAAGTTATTATTTTTATAATAAAAAGTGATATTGAATATGTTTTATACACTATGTTAAATTTTTATTCATCCTTTCTAATAATTCCTAACTCAACTGGCAATGAAAATATTCCCTGGCCAATTGTAATCAATCTAGACTTGTAGCGCAAACTACGAGATATTCTGTAGATAGTCGGCAGTCAATGGGTTAAGGTTGTCGAGACACAGATGATGGACAAGCGGGATTGTGAGGAAAATAAAAGTTGTTCGAAGAAGGAAAAAAGGGTGTCAAGTTTTATTTAACAGAAATGAAGTCAGACATACTCTATGTGACAGGCTTTAAGGGCGTTAAAGCCGTTCTTTTTTTTAAATGAAGAAGACCCTCAAGTTTGAATGAACTTGTGCTAAAGTTCCTTCGTATCATACGAAGAAAATATTCACACACCTTCGTTCAGATTCTATTATTTCACGTTCTGTTTCGTTTAGATTTCTATTTCTAATTCCACTGTACTTTTTCAATTATGAAATCTTCTTCGTTTGAAATCTTGAGTCATCGATGGTTCGCAACATTTGATGTCCAAATTGTAGAGGAAGGATAAGGGTTTCGTTGAAATATTTTTGTAGAATGCAGACCTTCTATCTTACATGATGCAGAAAATTTCATCACGTCAATTGAAACTTTATAGTCGTTGCAATTTTTTCGTCGATGCAATTCGTTGGTTCGTTCAAAATCAACGATCCAACTTGTCAAACGGACAATGAAAAATTTCTTTTAATCTAGCAAATCACCGCGAATCACCGAGTTCCACAAATTCTCCGAACCAATAGAATATCCAAACGAATAATGAGAGATTTCTTTTCATCTCAACAAAATCTCCGAGAACTAAATTTCTCCAAACTAACAGTGAGAATAGAATTTAATAAGATTTATTCGATTCCTCTCAACTTCTCGATCTCGGGGGAACAGGGATTTAACCCGAACTTAAGAAGTATTCTGAAATATTATACAATAGTTTCAAAAGAAGATACTTGAATTTCTTTCTTTCTCGCGAGAACTCGCGAAAACGCGCGCAGAAAGAGCAGAGGTTTAGATAGAAGAAAAGAGGCGAGAAGTTCGTCGACTGTTTCCTCGACGAAGAAAAAGAAAAAATGGAAAAGAAGGCAAAAGGAAGAAAAAAGAAAAAACATTCTTTCATTCGGCAGGTGTGCTTTAAGCAACCGCCCACACTTCATTATCTGGAGTCATTAACTTGAGTCATTCGATTTCCATCGGATCGTTCTCAAAACGGTTGCAAAGAAATACTCGGTTCAGAAAACACAAGGGTATGCAGCTCGTTTAGACGCCCCAAATGTGAAAGGGCACCATCGTCTCTAATCTGAATACCTTTGAAGGAAAACTCGATGCAACTCGGTGCACCGAAGAGAATCAGACGTTCTGGTTTTTATCAAAAACTTTGCATTTTTTCTTTTTGTTGCTTTTCTCTCTTTTTCGACACTTTACGAAGTAATTACAGCGATGAAAGACGAAATTTTCGATCATCGGATGTACACACACACACACACACACACACACACACAATTAATACCCGCATCGATTCGATGTGATTAAAGATAACGATCACAAAAATAATAAATCTGACGAACAGAATGAACGTACCAAATTACGAAAATTATCACTATTCTATAATAGATTTATTTCACGCGTCATTTATTTAAGGAAAGATAATTTCCGAGTTAAAATTTTTATATTATCATTATTCTATTATCTATATTATAATTCTATATTTTATTATAATTTTACATTATCATTATCACTATTCTGTAATAGATTTTTTTCACGTCATTTATTTAAGGAAAGATAATTTCCGAGTTAAAAATTAGAATTCTACATGCGACAAGATTGACGTTGTCAATGAAGGCTACCTTCGTTTCTAGCAAGTGCCAAGTTGATCTAACTTATCTAATTTGATTCTTCCAATTTTCTTGCTAAATTTACCAAATTTGATCCTTCGTCTTTCCCATATATATCTCAGATATATCTAAAATGTAGATTCCACATGTTTGTTCTCTCGCTTCTATTTCTGGTATTCTTTAAAAGTATAAATTATAAGGTAGTTTTTAAAAGTATAACTGCAGGAATTAGTAAACCTAGTTACCCTTCGCTGAACTTAGGTAAAACGTTGGATCGATGAAATAATCGAGCAGCATTTCTGACGATATTTTAACTAGGAATAATGGTGAACCGCGAAAATTAAACCACGTTACGATTGAAAGTCAGTCTGCATCAGAACGTAGGGAATCTAACGGAAGCCATCTTCCGGAAGCCATGATTTCGCGTGTTTTTTATTCTCATCGAGACACGTTTGATAATATGTCTCGAGTTTCTGTCGTTCGTCGGCGTGAAATATTCAATGGATTTTTCTTGTTCGAACGTTCGAGAATTGCTATTTTATCAGTTTTACCATCATTGTTACTTATCTCACAATAGTATTGCATATATTACATTATTATTAGTTAGTATTGCCCAATACATTATTGTTAATATATAATATCGTTAACACTAATATTATATTAATTAGTATATATTACTAATACTAATTATGCTAAGTACTTAGTTGATACTAATATCATATCAGTTAGTATACATAATTGTCAATACTGATATTACATTAATTAGCATGATGAAATTTGTAGAAGAAATGTATGTCAAAACGATGGATTAAATTTTTATGAATTGAAGACAATACATTATCAGTTTAATGCGACAAAATTTTAGAAAAATATACTTCAAGATATCCCTCAAAACGATGGATTAAATTTTTGTAAATTGAAGAGAACAGCTGCGAAGAGTTACATTTAACTCCGCAATATGAAACAGTTAATGTTACCTGAATCCTCCCGAGTGTATGTCGATATTAATATTTGAAATATCATTGGCACGTTATCGTCATTACTCGCAATGAATTGTAGTTCGATTGCTAATGGAACATTCGAATAATTTGCTAAAATTATTCGAAGCTCACATTCAGAAGGAATTTCAGACAATGTGTATGAAATTAAGAATCATACGCATATCCGTAGCTAAGCTGCAACTCGAAATTTTCAAAGTTTACAGACTTATCTACAAATGTTTCTATTGTTAAACGTGTACGATTTTCTAGATAAATTCCAGATAATGCAAGTAACCCAGTCGCACGAAAGATTGTTGCAACGTGTCACATAAAAACGAGAGGTAGATCAAAAGTTTTCGAAAACCTTTTTCACCCAGTTTATAACATAAGACAAATATCGACCGACAAATATCGAGTGTAGCTACAGTAGTTAACTTTGGGGGCGCGTAACAAAAGAGCCTTAATAACGACTGCCTTTTACGACGAAATTCTCTCTGCGAAATCGCTCCATTTAAAATTCAAGGATCACTTGCAGCTCGTGAGAAGCACCTGAGTAATTTCGCTCGTCAAAGTGTTAATATTCCGTTTTAATATAATTTATATCATTTGAACGTCGTTACCCAAATAAACATTAATTTACGTCGCAAACGAAACCTCGTGCTTGCTCTTCGTGCGATTTTTATTTATAAAATTCGCAGCAACTCGAAGAGTGAACTAATTAGTTATAACGTACATTCTTCGACAAATTTTCAGCTTCATTTAAATTACACCGTGTTTCAATTTTTGTCGTTTGAAATCATTGAAATATCAAGTCTTACCGACGTAATTTATATGCTTTGATCTTACAATTAGATAAAATCCTGTTTGATTACGAACGAAATTAGTATTCTATGATACTGTCAAGTTATGTAATAAATTTGCCCAACTTTCCTCGGAAGAGCACGATAAATTTCTCATGTGTAAAAATTCAGAAATTTGTTCCCATTACTCTGTAAAATTTTTGTAATACTCTTCTAAATGCAAACTACTCGCTAATAAAAGAATGAACTTTAACATATTTGACCTTTTTTATCCATTTACACGAATCAGTTTGACTACTGTTACATCTGACTGATACCAGTTTAGTAAAAAAAAAAAAAGGAAAGAATTTTCAAAAAGTTCTTCGTTTTTCGTTTCGAAAACTAGGTATACAGTATAATAAACTTAACAGACGCGTTCGCGTTTCGGTCTTATTATCATCGTGGGCAAGTGATCCACGATCGAAATCCTACGTTTATCGTAGCTCTATATACGATAAACAAGAAAATGATCGTTGGGTAACGCGATTCAGTTCGAGAGGCTACGGCGTATATACTCTAAGTATCGCATTTGGGTCGTTAAAGTTATTTCGATACCGGTGAAACGCGCACAGAGAGATCGTCTGTCTCTCGATGAACGTACATGCATACATCGCTTTCGACGAATGATAGTCCCTCTGATTTAGCCCTGCAATTTCACGGTATTTCGTAGTCATGAAAGGAAGCTGCGAATCGAACGCATGCCACGTATGAAAGCAAGATCACGGGGGATAAATATGTTGAATTCCAGGTTTGCTGCGTTTCGAAGTATTCGAAATATAATTTTCAATGCTCTGATCTCTGTAGACACGTTTTTTAGTGTTTCGAAAAACTCTGCTGCGAGACGAAAACATTTCACGATTTTTAATAACAATACCAGATTCCTTAATACGAAATCTGAGTCTCGTGAAATATTGTTTCTTCCACGAAACCGCGAATTGATTTATTTGATAATTACTATTCTACTAATGAATAGGAATTTTTGTTTTGGTACGTGATATTAACAAAACAAATTGATTATTATAAAATGACGTTGTAAAAATGGCATTAACGAAAAAATTTAGAAAAGACTCACCGAAGAACGTTTGGCAACTAATTACCATTTTATATACGTACGTTCATTATTCTCTCAAGTTTCGTGCCTCCATATCTGTATTACTGTAGAACCATCCGACTACGAGACAAATGAAATATTTCGTCACAAAAATAATTCCATTCTCAGTCTGTCGCTCGGTTTTCGTTTCTCGTAGGCTTGATTCCGTGTATCGTTCGAACGACGAACATGAATTGTGTACGTAACGTGCAAGAAATTACGATGCACTTTGCTCGGCTCGACCAGTTCGATTTCACATAACTCCCCGTAGAATCGTTCGAGACGCGACAAACGCGAACGTATTTATTAGTCGAAGGAAGCAAAATTGCACGTGTTTTCCCTTCTTTCTTTCTTTCTTTGTTTTTTTCTTTCTATTTTCTTTTTTTCATTAACGGTAGATTTCTCTGGGATTGGAGGTCGTTATAAAATCGACAGCTCTCGCAAGAGCCCCCGCGTTAATTTAAAATGCCGCCAGGTATTTCGCAAGTGCCGCTCGAGCCGGCCTTTGGCAAAAAATATGCCAACAGTATATAACCGCGGGAAAATCTCTCTCTCTCTCTCTCTCTCTCTCTCTGACGAAGAGAGTTTCACTTCTTCAAAGCGGCGATCCTCGGATTTGCCAGAGATCGAATCGGAGAAATCACCGAATAATGAATATTTTCTCTCTGTCTTCCCTTTGATTGGATTAGCGAAATCGCTCTCGGTCGATTATTCCCTTTCCTTTCCGTCTCCTTCGGTGACGGGGGAGACAGCGTGTAAGAAGAATTTAATGTACCTGTTTTGCGCCAAGTCGACGCGCGATTAACTGAATTTTCTGAATTCAGTATACCTTTGCGCTGCGTTTCGCTCGT
Organism: Tetragonula carbonaria; assembly: GCA_032399595.1. Classification (NCBI taxonomy): domain Eukaryota; kingdom Metazoa; phylum Arthropoda; class Insecta; order Hymenoptera; family Apidae; genus Tetragonula; species Tetragonula carbonaria. Next base: position 16,799,070 of record JAUCRC010000007.1, read on the forward strand.
CGTGCACGTTGCGATTGAATCGCGCACAAAGATAAAAATTAGAGAGATAAAAAGAAGCGTACACGTTTATATCGGGATGCAATGAAGATATTTTCGTTTGAGCGGTTTCACCCCTCTGGGATACGCTCTTGCGCAAAGCTTTTTACACAGCTGAAGATTGGATCGTAGGATCCGGGGCAAGTTTGAATATTGAAAATTGAACACTTGTTAATCCGTCCTGTTTGATGCTCGCTGCATATTTTATCGTTAACGGCGTAAACTGGAAGTTCGAGCCGACCGGCGAACAAAGAGATGTCGGTCCAATCCATTTTATTCCAAGCATAATTTCAATATCTTATTTTATTGTCGACGTGTACGTGTTTATGTAAAAACTACTTTAGAATATTTATTCATTTTAAATGACATATAAACGTATGCAACTGGAACATTCAAGAAGTTATCACAGTACTTCGTATAATAATAATAATAATCAAGCGTAGTATTAAACGAATAAAATAAAATTCAAAGAATCAGAATTTGTATCGGCACAAATGGTCTAGATGAATCGCGCGAAAACAAGAGTTCTCATCAGCAGAACGATCTTCTAACGAGCAACTTCACGCGTCTGCAACGCGACAATTCTCACATATGGACGATGTAGAATTTTCAGCGAGGGAAGAAAATCGAAGGAAAACGTACGAACAACGCGTTACAATCCTCTGTATAATTCCAGCAAATGTCGCGAGAACCCGAGCAAACACACACACATGCACATACACGCACGTACGCACACTCGTTGCAGCATATTTCACATCGCGTTCTGTTCACGTTGTGTGCGCGTTCTACAACGAAATAATCGTTGTAGAATACTTCCTGGAATAATCGTTAAACTGCTTTTCGCACGATAAGAAATCGCGAGATTCTTGTCTCGTTGTGGAAGGATGTCCTAATAGTAAAGGTAGCAAAAAAGTAGTAAAAAAAAAGATGGCTTTCTCTTTTTTTCTAAATGTCCCCTCTGATGGATTCGCGGCCGAACGAAAGGAAAACTTTTAGAAAACTGTATTTGAAGATATCCCTCGAAACGATGGATTAAATTTTTGTAAATTGAAGGGAAGAGTTACAACTCCGCAATATGAAACAGTTAATGTTACCTGAATCCTCCTGAGTGTATGTCGGTATTAATATTTGAAATATCATTGGCACGTTATCGTCATTGCTCGCAATGAATGGTAGTTCGACTGCTGATGGAACATTCGAATAATTTGCCAAAATTATTCGAGGCTCACATTCAGAACTTTCGGACAATGTTAATGTGTATGAAATTAAGAATCATACGCACATCCGTAGCTAAGCTGTAACTCGAAATTTTTGAATTTTACAGACTTCTCTATAAATGTTTCTATAAATGTATTGTTAAACGTGTACGATTTACTAGATAAATTCCAGACAATGCATTTTGGCACGATAAGAAATCGCGAGATTCTTGCCTCGTTGTGGAAGGATGTCCTAATGGTGAAGGTAGTAAAAAAGTAGTAAAAAAAGAAATGGCTTTCTCTTTTTTTCTAAATGTCCCCTCTGATGGATTCGCAGTCGAACGAAAGGAGAATAGCGACGCGCAAGCCACGACATTTTCTTGATTGTCAGTGCCTTAACGTCGGTGGAACGATAACTCTGTTTAACCGCGTCTCGGTGTCTGTGCGATGCCCGGGCCATTATCGTTCCAGCCGCGGGGTTCTCCTGTGACCGCCACCGATACTGCTGTGTATGTACTCTCACTTCTAAACGCTATCACGCCGCCGACATTTCGCACGCAACGTTAATTATCGCGTACACGCCTGCGAATTATGCATACTTTCGCTCCGTGCACGGCGAGAGCTTTCTAGTTTCTTAAATGGAAATATCACGCTCACGTGGAGGGGAAGAATGGAACAACCGGGTCAGCGTGCTGCAGTACCTTTTTTTTTTTCTTCTTTTTTGAATATGCCGAGCGTACGTTTCTTTGTTGTCAGCGTTTCCTGCATGTGGATCACTATTTGTGCTATTTTCAAAAACGAAGAACTTGGAAATGTTTCGTCGTGACTGTGGCACAGAGTTCGATATGGAATTGAAGGGCTCTTCGGAATAAGGGTTTCTCGAAAAATGCCATTTTCCCTTTCTGGGATCAGAGGACTTAACTTTATACATCGATCAACTGTATCGCAATAGTCAGATAGGGAAAAAATAAGCATTTCTGCAGGAAAGTTCATTTTTTATTTAATTGTCTGTTAAGTATGCAAAATATTTTTTTCTATCTTGTTATCTATAAACTTGTAATATGAAAATTACATAGTTTCCTTGACCGTGGACATTCTTACGACCAGCGCGATCGTAACTTTGCCAAGTACAGTAAGAAATTGAGAAAAAGGGAAACTGCAGAGAGTGTTCAAGAGTATGCTACTACGTACAGGTTCAAAACCTGTCGCTAGAAACCTATTCCTTTTGAAGTAAAATATGGAGCACCTTCCATCTACGATTGGAAAGATTCATTGAAAAGCATTGGATTTTCCGTTCCAAAATCGGCAATGAAAAGGTCGAAATTTAAAATTCAGTTGCGTAAGAATGTACGAATGGTAATTTTTATGCGTCAGAAGAATATAACAACACTTATGAATCTTTTATTCTTTGTAACAGAGAACAAAACTTGTTCGCAGAATTTTAAAACATGTTCCTTCTATTCCACTGAAAAAAAGCAACAAGTTAAACACATTACGAACCTTTTACAACACGTGGCGTACGTGCTGTAAAACTGAGGAAAATTATTGAAAATAATAATTAAACTTTGCTTTTTATAAAATCTAAGATGTATATTAATTTATGTAAATAAACGATCGTGATTTATGCTTCCGTTACATTCATTTTACTTCCGTGCATGTAAGATTCCTTATGTGTTTAATAATACAAAATTATTACATGTGTTTAATAATACAAAATTATGTACATATACTTTTTCTCAATATCTTTTGTTCAGAGGAAACGCGATAAGGACGTCCAAAAATACATCGATCTTTTTCCATCATCACGCCATTCCTTATTCAGATCAAAATTAATAAATATTTTCTCGCCATTTCATTCTTCACTAACGATAGACTTTATTCAATATTGTTTTGAAAAATATTCTATTAATGATTACTATTATTCTATTATCATTAAGATAAAATTCCGAAATTATTCCTGGATCTTTCAATTACATTTGTCAGAAACTTTCAATTATATTATGTCAGAAGATTCTCCGAGATACGTGCTATTTTTGTGGCTGAAGAATTGGGAAATATATCGCGATAGAATTTAATACTTACGGAATTACAGAATGTGTGATATTTGTCAAGAACTTTTCAGTCGGAAAGGTACGTATGCAAAAAAGCGTCAGAATATTATGGATCGGAGGGAAGAATGATCGAATAGGATATCCCTGATGGACGAAAAGTGCATGGGCCATTAAAAGTTTTGGACAGACACGTGCGAATATCTTTCAACGAAGGGAGGAAGAACATCGCGTAAAAATCGTTTGCCTGCCAGTTTCCTGTTCAATAACAGTTGCCAGCACGTTATATTGTTGTTCAAAGTAGCAACGATCGTATCATATGGGTACACAGCTTAGCTCAGATGTGAACACACGTTGCTAAGGCATCGTTGATTGCTGGGACTCTCGTATTGTAAATTAGGAACCCGACTGAAGACCGACAGTCACATTCTCGGGGCGGGACTGAACGACAAACCGATCAGCTCCGCTAATTTAATGATTGAACAGATCGTGTCTCCGTCCAGGAATTCCTCTGGATCTAAAATCTTTCCATGTGCGTACAGACAAGCAGAGAATTTTCTATTTAGAAAGAGAATTGACAAACTTGCGGGCAGTCTTTTACTTTTATTATTCGAATCCGAATTGTTACTTCGCTAGTCGTAAATAATCCAAGGTGATCAAAGATTTTGATAGAAAGTGAACCCTATCGTTAGATATTCTCATGGATCGAATCAGAATTCTCCAAATTTTGAATGGTATACGAACGATACGTGATAGCATAATATCTATAAGAATATAGTATTTGATTCGAAATCAAATTAGACGCGATATATATTTCTACTGAAAATTTTATCATCCAACATGACAATGCTGCAGTACCACCAAAATTTTGAAGGAATATTCTCTGTCAGGAAATAATATGTACGTATTTCAGTTCTGAATCGCTCAGCTTGTTTTCTCGACCTAAATTAGTGGTTGCAATCTACAAAGAAAATATTTGAAATGAGAAAAGCGTGAAATAACGTGTATCACAAAGATGTATTCGAAAACTATAAGGTTCTTTTCCAAACGAATGTTCCAAGTAGTGGAAAATAAGATGGAATCGATACATTATTAAATAATACAATGTATCATATCTTTTTTAATTTAATAAAAAATAAACGTTATAACCTTGACGACCCAATTTGTTACATTTTGTTAGTTGTAAGAATTATAAAAGAAACATAATTATAAGAAGGAAAAAAAATAATACGAAATAAATATGAAAACGAATACAAGTTTTTTTCTTCTTATAAATATCGTAAATGGACTGTTTGTTCACAAAATTTGGAGGATTCTGATTCGATTTCCATGAGGATCTAATGAAATTGATTGCAACACTCGCAAGAGGAACACTTTACGTTTATGCTTGAATATTTTATCAAGATTTTCTATTTAGTTGATAAATTTCGTTTGACAACGTATCTCTGTCTTAGGATTTACGACAAAAATGTTCTTAGTCAGGGATGATCAAGGATTTTATGCGGAAGATATTTTTTGCCTGATGAAATTGCTCGCACGATGGGCTTCGTTTATCTTGCTACCTTGCTTCTTGATGCACTTTCTGGGATTGTATGACGGTGATAAATAATAGTAAACGGGACTTGTTGTGCGAGTTGATCTTCGCCATCTTCGTCAAGTGCACTAAGAAATGTCTGATGAATTGAATTGGACTGACAGAATGTTACAAGTTTGCCATGGGAACAAAAATTCAGACACACGACGAAGAACCAAAGAATTCTCAGACAAAACTACAACGATACTACATTGTAGTATCATAGGTCATTATCGTAAGTCGTAGCTATTGCATCTTTAGTTGCATTCAGTCGTAACAGATGGCACAGTCGTAGTGTGAAGAAATGCGTGAAAGAGAAAGAAAGCATGAATGCGGTAGGGAAAGGCGACGTTTTTCTTTTTGAAAAGCAAGAGAATGCGAGCGAGTTGAAAACAAAGAGTCGATCGACTTGTTAGAAAAAAAGAGTTTATTTCAGTTGTGACCGCGTATATTAGTTGCTCACTACCTTGTTTAATCATCTATCGCTTTAATCACCAGTATCCAATCTCTCACAATATCATCGCAAAACTAACACCCGATCTTTAGTAGAAACAATTCCCAGCCAACACATCACGAACGAAAAAAGATCAATCTTCAATTTCTTCCTTCCCTTGGGAGTCTTAATCGCGTTGCACTCAACGTCGAATCAATTACAGACCCAAACGAAATAATGGAAACGCAAATTGACTTAAACGATCCGAGCGAGAAGAAGCGCAATGGTTATCCCGTGACGATTGCTCGCCAATTTTCCCCCATTTTCGCCGTCGTAGGACGTTTCCATCTCGCTCGATGATAATCAATGCACTCATTATCGCGATGTTCAGTAATTATTCGCGTATTATTATACCGCGTTGAATGCACGGCGAACGAGAGCTTTTAAACTTCGGTCCGCCTATCCTGGCCCGGTGAAATTACGTTCGAGGGGGGGGGGAGAGGAAAAGCAGCTCGAGGGAGGTTGATGCGTTTCTCCGCTGGAAAAAAAAAGAGAAAAAAGGAAAAAAACACGTCTGGACGCGGCGTTGGCCGCGATATTGTTAACATAATTACGGGAACATTAGCAAACGTTGGCGAACGGGTGTGAAAGAGAGAGAGAGAGAGAGAGAAGCGCGACCGGTTATACTCCGAAAATAGAGGATTCGCGCGGCATTAATCCTCTTTGTTGACGGGCGCGTATAATCGTCGCAATTTTCCGGCGTTGTACACCGTACGATTGCATTTTCTGCACCATTAGGATTAACGTCGCTTCCCGATACGAATATTTATCTTCGAATAATTTAAATCGGCCGCTTGTGCGCCCGAGCCGTCTCAAAAATGAATTTATATTTACGGTGTAATTACGTCGCGGTGTATCGTGGCGCGGAATTGCCAGGCGATTTCCTGCAGAGAACGCGCGAAAGGATGACGCGGCTGCTATCGATTGCTTTGGTATTCTTGGTAAGTGAATTTATCGATACGCCACGACACGATTAGATGCGCTACAAATGGTTTTTATTAAGACGACGTAATGAGAGGCAGTCGAATGCAACTGGATTTCCATCTTGGCAGAGATGATTCGCTTACTGATTTTATTTTGGTAATTCTAAGGAGAAAAAAGCATTGCATTATTATATATTATTATGAAGGATGTTGAAAGGAATATTGTGTTGTTTTATTATATAAATATGATGAATTAGGAATAGCAGAAAGAACGTGTGATTTAATTTATGTGATTGATATTAACCGATGTTTGGCTTGAATATCTTAAAAGTTCTTTGTAATTTTGTACGAGCTATTTCTTACTCTACGTAATTTTTATCAACCTCTTCCCTTGCTTCCCTTTGATAAAAAAAAAATGTCTCGATCAAAAGTTGAATAGTTGTAATACACGAAATTTAGAAAAGAAAGAAAATGTGTCTTTATCACTGAAAAGTCAAGGCGATCTTGATAGATTTTACATATGTGGCAGATATTAGGTTACTGACATTCGGCCTTGACATCAGATACAACTGATCAAGCCAAAAATACGTTGCCTCATTTTACAAAGACGCAACGTGTCTTTGATTCTTTAATGAGAAAAAATTTTCTTTCACATTCGATGTGTCAACTAATGGGGGATATCTAAAAAATCACGGGGGCACCCTAACGCTTTCGCAAATAAAATATTCAAAGTATACAGCAATTGAAACACAATCTTTGCGCTTGTAAGAATGTCAATTTCAAGAGCGTTCGAACGTATGTGCAATATATTGAAAATCGTAACCAAGCCGAGAACGATGAACACCGATCGGTCGTTGCGCATCGGTAAATGCAAACGCAATTGAAATGGGCGAATTAACGGGGAAATAAACCGTCACTCTTTCAACGTGTTTGACCCCGTTGTGCCGGTTGAAGTGAACGGCACTGGTCGAGGGTGAACAATAAACGTGTGCGAATCGCATTAAAGCATTCACCACGTCGCGGTCCCGGCAATCCATTCCCCTAGTCCGCGGTGCTACATTGAATTTTCAGTTATGTACACAGATAGAACGGACCACGCATGGATATGCATAGGCGCTTTGCGTAATTTGCGACGATAACGATACTACGTCCGCCCAACACCTAGCAATGAACTGTTTCCAGTCACCAATCCGCAAACCGTATTATTCGGCTCGATAATGACGATCGAACGAGTCCCGGCTGGAAAATTTCGTTAGCAGCCTGCAGTCCGCCGTTGACATCGTTTATTTTTCGTTCCCTCTGCAGCGATGCAACACCGTTCGAGGGAGAACGTGTTGACTGTGAGAACAAAATGAATTTCAAGCACCATGGGTGGCCAGGTTGTTTGCTTTGGCGATGTTGCGGTAAGAAGAAGCTTTGCTCGGTTTGCGGACGAAATATATCACAGGGGGATGCACAGTGATATATTTGTACTGAGAAGTACGCGAGAGATGCTTTAATTTGGTTAATGAGTTTGAGAATTTGTTGCTTGGAAACAGTGAACACAGCACGCGAGAACGAACAACCGTCGGTTTCATTTTTTTCTTTTTTTTTCTTTCTTTTTTTTTTTTCTTTTACCAAGGCAAGTTTTGACTAAGGTGTATTATTAAATGTAAGGTATTTCTATCAAGTAGTATTATCTAGACCAAGGTATAGACTTAAACAGATATCGAAAATGAAAAAAATAGAAGAAAGAAACAACAAACTACAGAAGCATTTGCATGTTTGTACGATAAATTGTTTCAACTTCTGGAGATACGAAATTTATAAAATTTCTGGATTAATAAGTTTTTAAACACTTGAATTGAAGTTTTTAAATTAAAAACTTATAACTATATTAAGTTTTTCATTTAAGTATTTAATTTTACTTTGCATTTATTCGCATTGAATTGAACATTTGAAAAATGAATTAATTCGAATTGTTGTAATTCTCAATGTCCAATGGCATCAGTTAATCAAAATGCAGTCCGCTATTTATTCCTTTAATATTTGAAAACTCATGTCGCGATATCGAAACATTACCCCTCAACAAGTAATAATACTTTAATTTCTTTTTACATAAAATAAAAAATTAAATTGTCAATTTATTAGCCGTTCATCGTCCTCGAACACACACGAGGTCAAGTTATTTTTCAAATCTACATGAAATTTCAACGCATTGGTGAATAACGCTGTCTGCTTTAAATGCAGAACACGTGCGATACGCGTGTACAAGTCCGAACAGCGTAGAATCAGAATACACGTACGAATCTTTCAAATGTTAATCAGAATCTACCACCGTGTATCAACCTAATGATTCTCAGAGTCGCTCGAATTAACCGAGTAAAGTTTCCGAACGAACAATACAGACTTTAGAGCCCGCTGATTGCGCCGGGAAGCATGAAAGCCCAAGGTATCATTAATTTTCACTCCTTACATCGTAATCTTAATAAAATTCACCGAGCACTTGTACGAGCCGCGTTAACATGCACTATTCGGCTGGTCTTCGAGGTTGTTAATTACAGAGAAAGAGAGATAAGTAGATAGATAGTTAAATAGAGAAGAAAAACCGAGGGGGGAACGTTCGCCTCGACTAAAAATTCGTATCGTTGAAGTTCGTTCAGCTGAGTTGCTTGATGCACGGAAATTTCAGTCCCCCGAGATTTCGAATCGAACCTTTTTGTACACGAGATTTTACGATTACCGTACGATGATTGCCATTACTATTGTAAAAAACGTAATTTCGTAAAAAAGAAAAGATCGTAGAGTAATGGACTCTTGGGCTCGTTCTGATGTTTGTACCCTCTGAAATACTCCAAATGCATAGTTCTCATTTTATTCTAAGAAATGTTTTCACACTGCGCAGCGTATGATGAAGTAAAGACTTTCCTTTTCAGAAATACTAAAAAATTGAAAAATTTTTTGTTTGGGCTTGTAGATTGTAGTGTGCCTTTTGCAACAACTTTTCGATATTTAATGTATGATTTTTTTCCCCCGCCAATTTATTAAATTTTGAATATCGGAAACGAAAATGTCCAACTGTAAGTCTAATACACAAAGTTCGACGAGCAATAAAAAACATCATACGTCAAATTTTTCGATGCTTTTATATACTATGATAAATTTAACTGCACGCTCGAAAAGATACATTTTGAAAGTAGAGATTTCATGCATCGAACTGATTGTGAGTCTACATTTGTTGTTGTACAATTTTCTTTCACAAGATTCCAACAGTTTGAAATTCGAAGTATGAAAAATTCGAATTTGGTGGGCGGATAAAACTATAAATCAAATCCAAATAACAAAAATCGTAATTTTTGAAGAGCAGAAAAATGTTTCTAAATCAAGTATACGACGTATACTTTCTAAGCCTACGAAGACATAATATTTAAAAAATCAGTATTTTAAGAATTATTAATTCATCAGTGAAACTTGGAATTCTTACTTACACTTGTTTTTTTCTTCGTCTGTCTACGAGAGATACACTAAACTTCGAACTTGAAGAATTCCAGTGTTTGTAATTCGAACCGCGACCCGAGCTCTCAAAAGCTCGAAGCTTATTCTAACAACGCCAACTAAAACTCCCATTTAGTACGTAAAACGCTTTTATAAGTAGACGAAAAATTCTCTAGTGAAACGACTCTCGTCTGGGCGTAGATGTATATATACATACAGACCTTTTCATTCGATTTTCTTTCACGCATTCGAGGTCCTGCCTCAGCTCTCTCTCTCTCTCTCTCTCTTCCTCTTCTGCTGCCTCTTCGGGAAGAAAGGAACATCGAGCAGACGAGGATGCAATAAGTGGCTTTGAACGAGAATTCGAGACAACAGCCACTCAAATATCTTGCGGCGAGTAAACGCGTGAGCGTTTTAAACGCAAACCAAGAACTCTTCCGTATCCTTCTTTCGAGGCATTTGAACTCGCGGAACTTTTAATTTCCTTTGTCGGTCGTTCGCGTGCGTTTCAAATGTGTCTATTCATTTTGTCCTGAGCGCATTACGCTGCGAGCTCAAAAACTCCCTCGCCATCTCTTGCTCCACGATGAACGCGATTTTCCCTGTTTTTTCTCTCTTTTTTCTTTTCTTTTCCTTTACGATGTTCTATCGTTTCCCATGTCCTCTGAAAATTTTCCTCTGCACATCCTTATGGAAATTTTGCAATTGAAGCTTCCTCTGGCAAGCAATAACATCTAACGCAGATTTGCATTATTCGTTCCTCTTTTTCTTCTTTTTCTTTTTCCCCCTTCTTTCTGTTTCTTTTTGAAGGGATGGTCCGTGAATGCGAAATGGTACACGCCGTGGCGTACCATGATGTGAATGAATTCGTTAAAACGTTGAGCTCGGTGTTGTTTGGTATTATTTCGTGTTTCAGCTATGCATATGTATACGAAGGATATTCAGACGCGAATTGTCTGTCTGAGAGTAAAATATTTGACACGTTGTACATCCTGTGTTTTCATGGCGTTGTTACGAAACGTTTAAAACGCACGAGTTTCTCAGAGAATCTCTTCCTTTTTGATTGTCGATTCATTGGAAAATCTAGAATTTGGGCAAATTTGCGACAGATTTCTTCTTTCTTTTTTTTTTTAATTTATTTAAATCTCGACGTAAAAAGCATTTGGTTGTTTTGGCCGTAAAATAAATGTGGATGTGTTTATGGACGAAATATCAAATTTAATTTTGTACATCCAATTGTACATTTGGCGAGGATAATAGGAAATTCGATTCAGAAAAATATTCGACGAATACCTTTGATGAAAAAATTTTTGAAAATAAAGGAATATTCTCTTCGAATTTTATATTTTGTACTAGCAACTTCCAGCTTGTAACTTGATACCTAATACAAATTTATAAGTAAGATCAACCTTGTTCCTAATTATCTCACAGAGAAATTAATTAGTCTACCATATGTAAAAATGATTCATTCATCCATTAAAATATCTTAATCCTTTATATACCGACGATATTTAATAGTATCACTTTATATGAAAGTTTATATCATTTTTCTCTACATGAATGTCTGTTAATCGCTTTGCGTTATGTAGTTTACCATTTAGACATAACGCGGTAGAATGGCCTTTATGTGAATCTTTATATTTTACATATTACAATATAATATTTTGTTAATAACTAGAAGCTTATCTGCTTCCGACAGACATTAAATTTTGGTAATATAATATTCAAATATTAAAATGTTCGAAAAATGGAAGTTCGAAAAAGATATTAAGGCATTACGTTCGCTACATGTCAAAGATCATTAAAGTAAAAATTTTACAAAAATATTACAATTAATCGTAATCTTCCACGATTCTTGATTTCTTTCTAAAGATTGCTCTTTTTAAATTTGAGCGCGTCCTACTTTCGTAAAACCAAAAAAAAAAAAAAAAAGAAGAAAAAAAAGAAATGAACGACGTGAAAAATTTATCACGACAAAAAAAAAATCCATTAATGTTATTTACACCGAAAGATCGTGTTCGACGTTTGGTGAAACGTGCTCGCCCCTCCCCTCCTCCCCCCGCGCCGTTTAAATTTCTATCAAGGACATGATTTGTGCCAGGTCCGTACGAATTAAAAGGGGGTTGAGTCGAGTTTTATGCAAGGACGCCGAACACTCGTTTTCCCGCGCTCCCTTTAATGACATTTTACTTCCTATCCCCGTCGAGCGTTCAATTTGCTCGATTCGCTGGTTCGCGTGCACTTAACGATGCGCTACGCGATGAATCGCGGCGAACTTTCCCCCATACGTATCGAAGGGTTTCAGTACTCGTTTCAGTACTCGTTTCAGTACTCGTTTTTTCTTGGTAATCTCGGTACTGTGCCGCGGTGCCCTTGATAACTCATGATTAAAATGTTAGGAAAGTCGGCGACCGCGGATATTTACGTTCGCGGGTTTCTTTTTTTCGTTTTTCCACCTCGGGAAATTGTTTCTTGCAGTTGACACGTGGCTCGACGACAGGCGTTTCTCGATTGCAGACATCCAGATTAGGATTTCCTTTGTACTTAATACATTTATTTTCAACACTGCCGACGCGGCATTGAGATTTGGGATTTGGCGTTTTAGAAATTTTCATATCAAGTAACTTCGGGACGCTGAGAGTACCTTGTGTCCTTGGTGGAACACGATTGAAAATTATGTAAATTTGCATGATTAATTGACGTACATATATTTTACTTGCTGCACGTGTTTACACGTTTTACTTGGTACACATGTTTATACATATGGAAGTCCATGGTTTGCAATGTACGTTGTTGGACGCAGGAGTACCGAGTCTCGTTTCGCGTTGATGTTCGTTGTACATATTGTAACCAGAAATTGAGATTCGTTATAATTGCGGTCAATGGTGCTTGTATTTTGGAGTGTGGCCTTCTACATTATTAATTGTTAAATAACAGTTAAATCGTGCGAAAAATTTCCGACCCGCTAATGCTCTCTGAATGTAATTCCCAAGTTTCTAAAATTGACAGAAATCTCCACAAATCGATACATCCTATGCAAATGAGAACAGAAGAACATTCGCAGAGTAACCGACAAGAACTCTTCTTTCCCAATAAGATTACCAGAAATCTAAAAACAAAGCTCGCGAATTTCCGTGACCTCAGAAATATTCGCTCTTAAAAGAAGATCGAGATATGAACTTTACTCAAAGCATTCATCCCGATAGCCAGAAGATCCATCGAAATTACAGCTTCTAAGCCGAATAACTTCTCGCCTTAAACACGATAACTGTAATTGAACTGACAGGATCGTAAGTTGGACTCATGAATGGTAGTCAAATCGTCACGCTATATTACATATTGTGACTTATCTGCGGAGAATCGCGATCTTTTCATGTTATCTCTCTCTCCCTCTTTGCACGAAAGAGAAATAATCTGGAAAGGTCGAAGAGTACAACGAAGCAATTCGGACGAGATGGATCCGGGATTCGAGAGAGCGCTACTGTTTTTCACGGACATCGCCAACAGGGAATAATAAAGTGCGCCTTTGACTGCTATATGTTGTAAGTCGACGCGCTTCGCGTTAGCGGCACACGGCTGGGGAAATGCGATCGCTGGGGACTGAATAATTTTTCGCGCAGTATGGACCTCGTCGGCGGCGTACTAACACATTATAATATAGTACACAATTCAATCACTATTACTTTGTCTACTCCAAAACGAATCCAAACAATTTTGAAGTGGAAACTTCTTTTGGCGCGTTGAGCGATTTTTGGTAGGGGAAAATCTTATAGGTTCGTGTCACCGACATGCAATGATGCGCTTGGCCAACAGTGAAAGCATATATATATATATATATATATATATATATATATATATACACACCACTAATTGAATTTTGGAATGAAGCATTAGGTTTGACCAATAATCAAAAACTCAGTACTACAAAATATAAAACAACGATCGATGCGGTTTTTACACGATATTTACATAAATTCCAATCAAACATTTTTTATTCATACTTCAGTTACCATAAGTCCATTGTATCCTGTTTAGAATATAATGAAACGAGTATTGGTGAAATTAATGATGATAATGATGCAAATAATGAAAATAATGTTGAAAATTAAGTTCATTGAAATTTATGTAAATACAAATACTATGTATAAATGATACAAGTGTATATTGATTATTATTTCAATTAAGTTGTATTTATATTTTGTACTGGGATTGCGCAGCCCATCGTATGTTTTGACTAATAAATAAACCATATAAAAATGTATATAATTGTTGCTCGGAGTGCCGATAGATGTGAAAACCAGACTAATGTTAACAATTTTAATTTACAAATTTTGAAATTTTAATTTTTGATACTACAATTAATTTTAAAATTCAAAAAAAACCACTGTTATTTCATAGTTTTAAGTTTTCACTTCTGTCGACAGTCCCCATGACTGTTTTCCTTTTTCTTTTATTTTATATATAATGTTTATTCACCAATGCTAAAAGTTTTAAAACGCCATAATTTGATAACTATAATGTATTTGGATATTAAAATTTGAAAAATTAAACAAATCATAGGAACGATATATATATATATAAATACTATCTACATATGGCAACCGTAATATAAATACTTTGTATACATACAGAAACTATAGATTTCGAATACATATATTTTAAGAAAGAAAAACAATAAGAAAATTAATAGTCCATTTGCTGTATATCACTATTGTATCTAGGTGATGGCTGTGAGCATTTTGTTTCTATTAGAAGTTGTCGTCCGTAGGCTTCACAAGGTTATTACCATTGCAGTTCAGCACTTCTCGAAATACCGGACCTTAATAAAATTGAGATGTTCTTTGGAAATATTTATACACGATACGAAGATGCCGCGTAACAAATATAATAATATAAAAATCAAATAATAATATAAAATAATATAAAAATAAAGTGCACCACAAGTAATATTACAATATGCTAATGCAACAAACACAGCTGTATGACTGCAAATGAAACGACTTTAAGATACAGAGAAAAAACGACGAAATAAACAAGATTTTGTTTTATCTCGTTGCTAAGAAACAAGGTATGTGGTTTCTGAGAGTGTTGGACAGAAACGATAGAAACAGTTGCCGAAAATAGACATGAGATAATAGTAAACAATCGAAGTCGCCGGGCGCATACATGCGCCCATAGCAGTCAAAGGGTTAACGCGCGTTCGACGAGTCACAAAGTGTCCGGTGAACCGCGAGTCAAGGGACTTCAAAAGTTGGTAAAATCGCATTACTCTCGTCGACGTGTTCTAATGGAGCTGGATCGAAAGTTGGGAAGCAAAACGGTATAAAACGGTGGAAACAACAGCCGCAGTGTATTTGTAGCAGTGACGTTGATGAAACGGCCCGGAAGAAATGAAAAGAAATTGCGAGATCGCCGATGAACAAAGCGCGACGATTCGAAAAACGAAAGTGGGACGTTCGTCAACAATTTTCTGAGACGAGCGTTTAAAGGTTACATTAGAGGCGAGGATTTATTAGCCATTGATTGAACTCAACTGCAGCGAAGTTCTCCTCGAAGTTCGCGTTGAATTTGATAGAGAAATGCGACTTCGAGGTGCAGACTTAACCGTGGACAAATTGACGCGAGATGAAATTCGACAGAACCGTGCGGGTCAAACCAATTCTTCACGATTGTTATCAACATTGAAGAGTCGTTGTGTATTATCGGTGACGTTTCTGCCGAATGTTGAAAGTTGGACGAGGTTCGAAATCAATTTGCCCGAAGTATTTGATCGTAAAATCTACGCTTTTGAATAAAGATGACGATGGTTTGAATGATCAAACAGAACGAACGACTGAATAAACGTAGCATCCAATGAATGGGTAAAATCGGTTGAAAGAAGAAAAGTGAAAATTCTTTTTAAAAGCGTAAATCACACAGAAATGAAATAGTATTCTATCTTTGTACACACACACACACATACACACACACACATCAAATATAGGTGTATACGTTCAAGATGTATTTTCTTGAAAATGATTTTTCTACTTATTTTGCTCGTAATCGCGATCGATTATTCGTGCCTGTAAATAATACGAAATCAGCCGAGTATCAATCCGAGTATACCTAATTTTTTCGAAAACGAAGGCTTCAATGAACAAAATTTCATTTTCTCCTCTAGATTTCTTGTTTCACGCGGAATCAATCTTCTAGTAATACCGCCAATTAAAGGGGACACCTTGTATGTTATTTTTACTATTCTTTGCCCCTTATTATTAGAGGATCGAGTAATTCTTCGTGAAATCAGATTCTTCGTGAACTGGGATCTCTCTCGTCGGAAGTCGGATAAATTTTAATTGCCTGACACGCGACAGCAGACGATAATTGTACAAACTGTAACGCGCGGGCGTGCAAATTCGCCGCGATTGTCGCGCGTTGATTAATGCCTCAACTTTGTTCGAGAGTTAGTTGACCGATTCGAGATTTTGCCGCCATCTAAGAGACTCGGGACTCCCGTTTGGCGGGAACTTCAAAAGCCGGCGAATTCCATTCTTCGTGTAAATAGTTACGCGAAAGGAGAGCCGTAATTATCGAACCGATGTTCCTTGCCGGCCGTTTCTATTCTGCCTTTCCTTTCTATGTCTCGCCGCTTGCCACGTTTATTAAACGTCGTCATGTTTATTATGCCGGTGAAAGTTCGCGCAAACCAGGCCTCTATGCAAAATTCCATCCACTCGTGGACGAAACGCAATTAACCTGCAAAGCGTTCCCTTTTGACTTTCGCTCGCTCTTTCAGATTCTTCACAGTCAGACTTCTGTGATTGCTGTTGCCTTTATAGACAATGCAATACATATATATATATATATATATATTTTTTCCCTCGCCTCTCGCCGACGTTTGTTTTCTATACGCAGTTTTTGTTCGTTGAGCTGTATTATTTTTAATCATTTGACATTCATACCGTGGACTTTATTAAAATCATCGTTTGCGGTTAACGTGCGGTGAAAGGGAAAGCGCGAGACGATTACATAAGTTTTAATTCATCGAAATAATTTCTGGTGACGAGCTTCCAACAATTTACGAAGCGATTCATATTTATACACACGTGTTTTGTAAAAACTGCATACGTCGGAATTTTCAACGAAAATGATTGACAACATTAGAACGATAGAACTAGGGAACGAAACAATTTTTATAAACCTACCTCTGTTCTAAAACTCGTCTAAAAATATTCATCACTTTTCATTTCGTAGAGAATATTATATGTAGAAAAAAAAAGAAAAAAAAATAAAACAAGAAGCCCAGATAGAGACAATGAACGAAAGAAACTGAAGAAACGATAGATAAAAGAACGCGATCGATCGATTTTAAACGACGCACGATAGAAATAACGATCGTCAATTGTCTTTGGAAAGATATCCAAGCGAGGCTTGCCAATTATCGAGCAAACAATCGTACAGAGAATATCCAAACGAGTTGATCGTGCAACGAAGCGTTCTCGGCGGTGTTTCCTCTGAAGAACTATCGAAGAATTTATTGATTTGGCGGCGCGGTCGCCAGCGCAATCGGCAGCCACTCTTGAACTTTTTGATAATTACTTCAAGTTTGCCGGCAAGTTCGGCAACGTGTAATTAAGTACCACAGATATTTGGTCAGCTAAATTATCGGGAATGAAGTTGAACGGGGAACAGGCGAGTTTATTATCGGTCTATCGAAAGCAAACTTTTCCGACTACCGGTCTCTGTCCAGTCAACATGCTCTTTTTTACGCGACAGACCGCTCGTTCCCCCTTATCTTCTCTGTCCGCTTCGTCGCTATCGATTTGCTTAACTTGCCAACAGAAGCGAAGGTTTCTCTGGAAAATACAGGAGATTGCTAAATATCGGAAATATTCGATTTGCGCTCAGTTTGAAGAACTCGGGGCGGATCTCCGACGTTAAAATTGCAAAAATCCTTCGTTTCGCGGCTCACGGTCGTGGTTTCTTCCTTTCTTTTAGCGTTGCACGCGTTATGAATATAAATGCACACATTCGCTGTGTAAATATACATCAGCGGAAATATTCACTAAAGTTTCTGCGAATTTCTGCGAGATCAGAAATATCTGAAATGTATATTCACTCCGCAGGAAAATTTAGAAAAAATTAAATGTATTAACAAAAGTATGAATTTATATATATATATATATATAATTTATATATATATAAAATATAGAATTTATATATATATATATATATTTAGTAATAATTATATTGATATCTTACGTTTTTTAATATATTTAATATCATCTTCACATGACATAATAAGAATAATTATATTAATATGTGTGTAAAAGTATTAAAGTAGAAATATCCGTGCATCATTACTTTTCATCTTGCCTAAAAATCTTAGCGACAAAAATTGCCAAAAATATTCATAGAAATACACAGAATCATTGTCATCAAGGAACAAATCACTGAAATCATTCGGAAATGTGCTCTGTACCTTGTAATTATTTCATCCCTCATCGGAAATTCTCCTTCTCTGACAAGTCAATTCCAAATACAATAAACCAAACGATCCACGCCACCACGATCAATTTATCATCATCAATTTCTTCTGAATGCACCAAAACAGAGAAAAAAAGAAGAATCCAGCAATTACTACACTATGTAGATCACGTTTGTGCAATAATAATTAAAACGATTGATGGCCTGGCAAGAATACAACGGCGCAGCAGAAAAATGCAACGTCGGTTGTAGGAAAGTGTTCGAGTCGGCTAGGCACGATCAGCGAAAGCTATAATTTTCTTTCCGGATGGAATATCCCATTCGATGATGAATTACTTGTCGTCGTAGCCGAACGGCTGACACGCGAATCATGTTGCACGATGACCGATGAACGCGATACATTTTTTCCCGGCCACTTGTTCGATAAAACATGTTGGCCAGCTAGAAATATGTCCTACCTTCTCTTGGAAACTTGAACGGCTAATGAATTTTTTACGACGAGAGATAAGGCCAGGATGAATGACCGCGTTGATCGGCATACGAGGGATAATGTTCTCGTATGCATATTTATTTTGGCGTTGGTGCTTTCGCAGAACGTTTGCACCGCGCGTCGATACGAGCAAATCGCCGATTTTATTCATTTCGGATCAACGTTCGGTTCTTTGAATTTTTCTTTTTTTCTTTTTTCCTTTTCTCAATTCCCGATGTATTATTCGCACGTTGATTTTCAGCGTAAATATTTGAACATCGGTCGGTGAAACGGTCTCTATTTTATTGACCGTTTCAGTATGTTATCGAATTCAACGCAAACAAGATTTTTGATATATTAATGTCAGAAATTCATCAGAACAACAGCTCATTGCCGAAAATTATCGTAGGTGAGCTCTCGAATCGTTTTGTACAAGCAACTTCATCGTTTCAAATTTCAATATTTCGCGCGAAACTTTTATTTCAATTTTTATTGCGACCTTTTTTTTAAAAAAAATTTACGACACTTTTCGTAGCAAATGCACTCGTTTCCTTACGTTCAGGTCTGTTCTATCGCTGCTCGTAACGTGCAGAACAGTATATGAATACCGCATGAGATTCGCTTATACTCCAACTATCTAACGACAAAATACAATCCTCTCGCGCAAACTTGGCCCATTTTCTCGAAATCACGAGCCTAAATTGCCTCGCTCGCGAACCTACCACCCCGGAATTACCCTCTCTTTATCAGTCGTAAAATTACTATCCCTTCACGGTGTCGCCCATTGCGACACACGATAAGAAGAAACAAACGAAAATAATCACAGAAACGATCTCGATTCGTCCGCGTCTTCGCGCTTCTGTAACTTTCGAGGTTAGTGAACGTGTGACTCGTGCGGTGCAAAGAACCGGAAATTACTAGTCTAAAGAGTATGAAATACGTCGCGTCTCTGGTTAACGTGATGGCAGCAGCAACGTTTCGAGTAATTGCTGCAGTATCAAAGCGAACGTTTAACACTGATATTCCGAAAATTGAAAAATACGTGTTATCTTCTCTACCTCGAAATAGTTTGTTACATCATGAATAATTTATTTGTCATCTCACAAATTTCCATCAATTTCAATTTGATTGATAATATCTGATACTTGCTCCTCAGTGACTGGATAAATTTCAATATTTTGTCTAGAATTGTCTTCGAGGTATTAATGTTTAAATATCTCGATATTAAAAATTAGCTACTTCTTCTTGGTGAAAATTAAAAACTTAACGTATTACTTTGGTCTTGAAATGTAATTATTTTCTTCAAGCAAAAGTGTAAGTCCGAGCTACTGGATATTCTTGGTTAAAGAATGACCCAGTTAACAGATTAAGTCTACGAAAGGAAGCAGTACCCTGTTACATCCGTGGATGAAAAAATATACATAGAACGAATGAAGAATATATCTCACTTAATATGTACACACGAAGCAAAGTTACAACTTGAAACATTTGCCCGTACGTCTCGAGTGAAAAGTTGGGTTCAAAAACTAGACCAAATATATTTAATTAAGTTGTACACGCGAGATAGGTACTTTCATTATGAAATTAAATATTGAACAAAAAAAAAAATGAATCAAGAACTACGGGTATGTTTAATTCAGTGTGTACACGCGAAACAGGTACTTTCGTTGTAAAGTTAAATCTTTGTGCACCTTTCGCAAAATGGACAAAAAGATGCGAATGTACGTACACGTGAAACAGTAACTTTTGTAACGAAATTAAACGTTTCTTCGTGTGTCTCGAGCAAAAAGTTCGACACAAACGATACATTTAATTTAACATATTTAATTTAGTGTGCATGCATACTAAGATAGATACTTTCATTATAAAGTGAAATAATTCGTTCTTCGTACGTATCGAATAAAAAATGAATAAAAAAAGTTACGAACATGAAAAATGTAAAAACAAGCGACAAACAACAGAAACTTTTACAGCGGAAAAATTAAACGTTTCTTCGTACGTCTCGAGCAAAAGCTTCAAACAGAACTAAGTCTTACGAATACATTTAATTTGGTGTAAACATAACATATGTACTTTCATTATGAAATTAAACGTTGAACGAATGGATGAAAAATTACGAATATGTTTAAAATTCAGTGTGTACACGCGAGATAGATGCTTCCGTTGGAAAATGAAATTTTCGTGTACCCTCAGTGAAGAATGGGCAAAAAAATTACGAAAAAAAACACGCGAAAGAGGGAATTCCGCAACAAAGTCGAATATCTCTTTGACCAGGTTTCCGCTGATGAAACGTTCGATTCGAGCTGGATCGATCGAACTAGGTGAAAAGTTTCGAGGTGGCGGAGTACACGAGTATTATCGAGTGATGTTTAATAACAGACAAGCAGATGCGTCCGTCGATCGAGCAGGGACGATTATTGAATCGGTCCCGTTGGCAGCGTTGCGTTAAGCAGGTCATCGATTATAAGTCAAAGCATCATCTATCAAGCGGCGGAACGTACGAAGCGTACAGCACGTGTCTAGGGGGACTGAATACTCACCGAACTGTGAAGTTTTCTTTGCTTCGGTGCAACAGTTTCCTTCGTTTCCAACGGATCGCCGTGGCCCGTGCCTTCACACCTGGTTGCATGCGATGATAGCCCGGATAATACTTGCCCAACCGGAAATTATAGTTTACAGTAGCCTGCCTCGAAATTGCTCGTAATAGGATTAAAAGAGACGCATTAAAAGAAAGGGCTTCGTGCGTTTCGACCACCGAGTAATCTGCACCATCCATTGAATTAGTTTCGTCGCCACTGATTTTGTACTACTTAAGCGCAGCATGTTCGCTTTGTCACTCGCCACGATTTTATTCTCACTTCTATGCAGATATTTTCTTTTTTTTTTGGAATATTTCGTTCATAAAAGAAACGTGAATCGTATACATAAAATACGTGAATAATTGAACAGTTGAATTAAATATTTGAAAATTATATAGGTATCGATAATATTTTCTACACATATATGTACACTTTTATTGTATACATAGAATACTAGAATTAAATGTTTGAAAACTACCTAGGTCTCAATAATATCTTCCAACACATATACGTACGCTTGTATTAAAAAATCCTACAACACTTCCTATTTTTCGTTTGCAATATTTATCGTAAGTAGTGAAAATTGTCGTAATAAGTGTAATATGTTTTATAACGCAGCTGTCAATTTACAACTTCGTATTGCATTAAATATCATTAATTTTTCCAGTTTCAAAACGACTATAGTATACATGTTCTAAGATTTTCGCGTGGGTGGATGGATGCACATGGAGCCCCTCTGTGTCTTTTCTGTCATAACTTCTTTTGTTATAGATTATGACTAACTTCTACTTTTAGCGACTTTTATTTACTACATACCAAAATCTACTCTCGGTGACTTTTATTTTATTCATTCATACCAATGATACGGCTTCATACCAAAACTCAAATTTCAATGATGTTTTAAAAACCATGCTATCCCTTTGTTCGAAAATCTATACGAAAATTAGATTCCCAAGTTCACGAAGCATTTCACCGCGTGCGCTGGATTTGAAGTCCTCTGACACTACGTTCTCTAATCACTAGAAATACCTACTCTCCAATTTCTAATATTGCGGAGGCAGCCAAAATCGACGAGCGACGAAAATCCAACAGTGATAATGTCCAAAGTATTCGCATTGTCCGCTGATTTCTTTCCCCGAGCAAACAGTACCGTGTGTGTGTTTCTGGTATCAATGACATCGTCGTGCATACGATGAATGATGATAAAATTGCCGATGTCTGCCGGCCACGTGGAAATTCAGTTTGCGTCAGTCGGCGTTTGTCACACAGCTAATGCTCCGATCTCTCTACGTACCTGAAACACGCATCATAATCCGTGAAACTTTTAAACGCGGATCGAAACACACCGAACGTTTTGACGCGGACAAAGGGCGTCATTAAAAGGAGAATGGACGGCAATTTCGAATGGAGGAATGAACATATATGGAGTAATGACGAAAGAGGGGGAAAATAGAGTGTTAGATGATTCAGGATTGTGGGAACGCGACGAAAATTGAAAAAAAAAAGAAAAAAATGGAATTTCTTTGATTCGCGCCGCGGAGCACGCGCTAACGTTTCACGTCGTTAACACGATTGAAGGGATTCGATTTTGCAGTTTGCGACTCCTTTTTCGAAATCTTTGACGTCGAGATTTTTAATTGTCGCATTTTAAGCTTGGAAACGCGAGGTTGGTAAATACGAACGACATTGATCGAAAAAATTGTGAAACTCTCGCTTCTCAACGTTGAAAAACGGAGAAAGATTTCGAATGTGTTCAAAGTGTTTCAGCAATTTGAAACTTTGATTATTTTAATCTGAACCGTGGAAATTTCAAATATTCGAATGACGAAGTTTGAAATTTCGAATACTGAAACTCGAATAATTTGAAACTTTGATCGTTTCCGTATAAAAGTTCGAAATATTAAAAAGAAAACTGCAAAGTTGTACGGATGCATCGATCGAATTTCTTCAATTTCTATGCGTAACATCTTCAACCTTGGACATTTATCCCGATTTCTCGAGTAAAATCTCTCTGATAAGTTATTCAGCGATTAACGCGTCCATTACTTCGTTGGCTCGAGCCAACGATCAACCCAAAAATTTTATATTGAAATCCTTATTAATCCTTAAACGACGTAACTATGATGGAACACGAGGGTGCCGAAAAAAATTAGCCGAAGATTGAACAAAATAACCTTCTTGTACAAAGAAACCAGAGGAACGAACGGAATGAATGGAAAGTGTAATCGAGAAATATCGTTTCTTTTCACATAGGATCTGCTAATAAAGGCTGGCAATCTGCTTTTCTTCGGAAATTTCATCGTTCTTTCAGCTCTTTGGCATTGTGAGACAGACGAAAAATCCACCGTCGACAACTCTTTCATCTCGAATATTTTCACCACAAGATCGATCCCTCCTTTTATTCGTATTTTCATTTTTTCCAGCTCTTTCTGCAACCTTCGGACAAAACGTTCATCACAGGAGGATGTCTTTGTATCGATGATTTTTGGGAGCGTGAAAACGACGCAGATATCGAATTGAATCCTAGCGTGGAATTTCAAGCAGAGAGAGAGAATCGAGGGGAAAGAAATTTAACCGGAAAAAGAAAATTTGAATATATGTAGTATCGAAATCATTGTGTATAGTTATATGTTTAGTTATTCTTACTTTTAATAGATGGCCTGTTTGCTGGAGATGCGTAGGTGGGGGTATGAGTGTGATGTGGGGGGCACGGAGTTGGGACTGAGCGCTTTTTGTTTTGAAAGGGAAGAAGGTCGTTCGTGTCGAGAGAGAGTCGAAGAAGTGTGTTGAACAAGTGTGGTCAAGAGTAGTTTGTGTTGTATATTAATTGCGTCGTTTAAGTTTATTCGAATTATTGTTGTTTGGGTCGTCTGTCTTGTATTTATCATTTGTTGTATTATTTCCGTTTTCTTTATTATTTAATATAATAAATCATCTAAATTATATCCCTACATATATATATATATATATATATATATATATATATATACGAATGCGTAAACAGAACTGGCAACGATTATACAAAGTATAAAATTTGTATCAGAGAAATAGAAAAAAGAAATAGAAAAAAATCTGCAGCACAATGATTCGTATATTTCGCATGGAAAATCATAGAAATCATTCAAAAATGTACACCGTCGTAAATCTGTAAAATTTCTATGAAAAATTATGAATTGATTCTCTATTTAAGATCTGCCGTGATTTTCTTTTTTCTTTTTTTTTTTTTTTGGTAGTCCTAGTATTAATGTCGCAATATCTTATGCAATGGATATAAAAATTGAATTTGAAATTACTTCGAACTTGAAAATTTTCTGGAAATCCAACTATTCCATTGCTCTTTATCACGAGTGAAATCTATATCCTATATTATTAACGATTACACTTCTATTATTACATATTATATTGTCAATAATTCCACGATCATGATGTTATTACTCATCACGTGTCAGAGATTTTAAAACACGATAATAAAATCGTGTTGTAGATATCTGCAGCGCGGCGCGGCGCTTTCTAAACCTCGCTAATTTTCCGGTTTTTTGCGAGACACCTAATTCTGCGTCTTTCGCGATTTTACCGCGAACCCGCCAATCTCCAATGGAAAATTCCAGCAGCACGGATGCTAAGCATGAAGTGCAATTAATGCAACAATGGTGTTCGTCAACAACATGCACGAAGATGCAATAAAAATTTTAAAACAAAAGCCATTACGATCAAATGGCTGGCGTTTTATCCTGTAAAACGCACGGATATTGACGGAGATTGAATCTGGAGAGATTCGAGGTAATCGGAGGAAAGAAATTATGGTAATTAAATACGTACATACGTACATATGCGTGTGAAATTCGTATATTAACATCTTTTATTAATTCGTATATTAACTTAATATTCGATTTCGTATTTCGAATCGCATTTCACTCATCAAATCCTTTAAATCCAAATTAAAAACTAATTTGAGGGAATAAAAAATGGGGGTAAGAGATTTTCATCAGCGAGTAAAAACTTTCCACGATTCACATTTGTCTGATTAATGAAACATCAATCGAGTTACATATTAAATTTAAATTCCATTTAACAATGCGAAAACAAACATCTATAAGTATTCGTATCGATGAACTAACTTTAGCTAACGAGATTAGCCAACTAATTAATTACGATAAAACTTCTTTACCGCCGTGATAAAACTGAATACCTCGTGCTTCTCACAACAAATCATCTCCAATTTTCGGTTTCAATTAAATTACTTAAAAGTTTTAATGTAATATATAGCTTAAGTCAGTACAGTTCAGATCAAACTTCGTCAGTGTGTTCTACGAATAGAAATGAAAGAAGAATATGGAAGGAAAAGCTATGACAAAAATATAGAACAATCAGATTTGTAATTAATACTTTACAATTTTATGGCATTGGCTTAAGCTAATGGTATTCTATCTGTTTTTCCCAACAATATTTACTGTTTTTTTCTGTAGTCTTACGACGTGTTTCATTCAGCGAACAAATTTGCATCAGTTTCTATATATTTTATGAAGCGTTCGGAGATGTACGTTACATTTTCTTAATTTTTATTTGTTGAACACACTGGACGAGTTTGATCGCTTAAACCGCGGACACCCTGTATATGTAATACTATTTAAAATCATGGGCTGATATATCGTCAATTCGAGCCCATGAAAATCGCACATAAAGCCTGATGAAAATCGATTCGAAAAAACCAGTGAACTTTTATGCCAAGGTTGAATGAAACGCTGGGCGTCATTAATAGGTGTTCCCGTGCACTTGTTGCACGCATGAAAAGCTTCAATTGGTGGACATCGTGACGGGATAAGTTTTAATGCCCGTGAAGGTATCGCGAATGCGAGAGAGAGAAAGAGAGAGAGAGAGATTTTTCTAAACCGAAAACGGCAGACTTTCAAGCTTTTATTCAACTAAAAGGAGAGTAAAAAAAAAGAAAAAAAGAAAAAAAGAAAATAGACAGCGAAAAAAGAGGATTATATCTCAATACTACTACTTACGCGCTTTATGCCTCCTTTCGCCACCCTCTTTCTCTTCTTTATTCGACGATTAACGTAGGAGAACACTCGAGCACGGTCGAGGTTTTCTCCCTTTTTAAATAAAGTTCAAAAAGAGAAAGTGAAAAGAAAACGATTTTCCAAACGCGTTGAAGAAAGGGAACCGGAGAGGGGAAAAAGAAGCATGGCAACAGATGTGAGAAGTGAAACTTGTGCAAAGTAATTAAAAGCTGTTCGAGGGTGAGGAAAGTTCGGAAGTTTCGCATCCTCGTTTGACCATGGTTAAAAAGAAGAAGAAAAAAAAAGGAAACATGCATCTGAAAATGCACTTCTCACGATACTTTAGATCTCATGCAGTCAGTGCAGTTGTTACAAAAGTCTGCGTACGAAATTTGAAGGTAAAAATATTTTAACTGTTTCCATTTGAAGAAATATTTTTTAATATTCAAACTTAATACTGTAATGATATTCTACACTATACGATACCATTGTAAAATTAGTATAAATAGTATCGTATAGTATTATCCAGTTTTAAGTACTTACATTGTTTCAAGTACTTTTTAATATTTAATGCTTAGGCTTATATTTTAAGTTTAATTTTTAAACTTGAAGAATACTTTAATCGTTACGTTTATATTATAATTAGACTGATAGATAAAGCATGTGCCGAATATTTCGTATTATAACGAACACTACATCTTTAATACTCTACATATTTTTGCATGGTACGTAAATTCCTAGCATTCACACTTCTTGAAATGTTCCATAAGTGCATAAACACTTGTAATCTAATTACAGCGTAGATCTTCATCTTGGACAGTCGTTGATTAATCAAAGTTGAAACTTAATTCAGATTTCGCGTATCTATGGCATTTGAAATCGTATTTTCCGATCTTGTAAAGTTTCATTCAATACTCTTCAATTATCAAACGTATTGAATTTATCGATGTCAACAAATTCCAGTCGGTTAACAATGTTAGCCTACTTGGAAAGAGAGTCAAAATTACTTTACGATAATACTCTAGGTACGAGATGAGTGTGTGAAAACGTGTGTTTTAAGGAGCCGGGAGGTGGAACGCTCGTGAAATTCAACGTAGACGTTTGTGACTGACTGGAAATGATAGTTCTGACATCGAGATAAACGTGACAATGTCTTCGTTTCGTCGAGAATGACGCGGTTTGACATTTCATTTTGTTAAACGTACAGCGACAAAACGAGATTCGCTGCCGCGCGTTTTCACGTCACGTTCGATTCCCCGCGTAAGTCCTGGAATCCCTGAACGCGAAATTTCCCCTCCTCGACTGTGTTTTTAATACCTCCTATCGAATCGTTCCTCGAGAACATTTTCCGCGTCAATTGCCGTTTAATTAACAATCTTCGATATCTGGGCAAAATAAGAAAGAAGAAAATATTGGGAGTGAAACGTTTTTACACAGAATGGACTCGATTATCACTTTTCGTATTCCGAGCGTGACACTTTTTTTTTGTAACAGCCACGTTGAAAGTTATTTCCAGTTTTTCAATTTGGAAATAATTGAATAGCAAGATAGTAGTATTTCCGGTACGATGCAGCTGAGAAAGTGAAAACGTCAGGTCCAAAATAATAGCCAATTCACGAAATCGATATTTTAAGTTGTCCAAAAGCGTTCGAAAGCGTATCGAATTGCTAAATGACACAAACATCATTACCACTGTGACTGATTATTCACATGCTGCGATGTCTTTAATTTAATAAAACTGTAGATGTAATTAAAATCTAAACTACAAGTACCTGAATCTTCAAACATAAATAAAAGCATATACAGGGCATCTCATTTTAATCTATAAATGCAATTATCTTCGAAACCATTCGTCGTATAAAAAATATCTCAAATGCATTTTTTTCTCTTTTAGTTTGTCTCTAGATTGTAGGAGATGCGAAGGTCACTATTTTTTCAAATATAATTATGCAATTTCTTTTCCATCGATCGTTCCTTACAAGAAAAAGGTGTTAACCTATCTATTTCTAAATTTTGAGAATTAGTTTAAAAAGTATTTTTAATAAAGAAACGAAAACATTACAGATAGAAGAATACTGTTCTTTCCCTTCTTCCTTCACACGATAGATTTTATAAAATTAAAGTTAAATTAATTCCAAAATATAGCTTTTCGATACACTGAATATACACAGATGTGTGTACATACAACACACAAAAGTCATTCGCGTCTCCTTTTCACTAAATTCAACGATTAACAAACTGTCAAAGAACCGTCAAACTGGCTCGATACTTTCTACACCACTGCAAACTGTTTCGTCCCCGAAATATATCATCTCGCTTTAAAGACGAGAATTCGACGGAACTTTGCCGAGCGAAATCCACAAATTCTGAATGACACTTTGTGAAATCTGATTTCTTTAAATGTTCCCGTGTCGTGTCGTGTCGTGTCGTGTCGTGTCGTGTCGTGTCGTGTCGTGTTCCTATAATCTATAAAAGCTAATACGACACCAGCACCGCGTCAGAAAGGCTCGGTGCTTAATTAAATTAACGATAACACGCGGGCGGACGTCGGTCTCGATTCCGGCCAATTTCCTCGCGTCCATTAAACAAAGAGCAACGGAAACAACGGGGTAAGAGAGCAATGGAAAACTGAAAGGAACGCGAGGGTATAGCGAGAGGTATAGGAGGGTAAAAACGAGGAACGATGGCTGCGCGAGGGGTTGATCTGTCGTCGATAATGCCGCTACGTGTGCCGAATGGCGGAACGATTGAAAATACGCGCACGAGGCTCGGCCATGAAACGAGGAAAGAGCCGAGAGAGGACTGTGTGTTTGCACGCGTGCGACACGTTCATCGAATATGCAGAAAGTGCGTGCTTCATACGGAAACAAACGGTTCATCGAATTTGCACGTGGCTTGGCTGATACGCGGGCTCGCGCCGGCTCTCTCTCTCTTTCTGCCTTTCGTTTCAACGACGTGGACGTTTCGCAACGAACTTACCCGTTCACCACCGTATAGAAAACGGTGTATTGTTTGAATGTCGGATGGCGGTGGGATTTCAGAAATCGGTTCCTACTCCTTCGGGTTTTCCTCTTCTTTTTTTTTTCGAATCGTGATAATTCCTTGTTTTCATCCTCCCTCGCCCGAATCCGTATCATTTAACACCTTTTGTGCGACTTTATCGACTGAAGCGGAATCCTGGCTCGCGGAATACTAATATTTGTCAATTTGTCAATTTGTCACGCGTCGATAATTTTATTATTCGAAACCCCAGATAATTCTAGCTGAATCTTATCGCATAAACTATTCACTGTCCTGCATTGCTTTCAGCTTTTTCGCAAATCTCGGGATTTTTCGTCTGTATTTTTCGAGCACGCTGAACGCATTAAACTTTAAAATTACAAATTATACAAAAGACTCGACGAGTTGCGCGATTATTTAATAAAAAATACGCGGAATATGTATTATCCATGAATATTCCATTCGTTGCTACGAAACACGATGCCAAAGGGAATTTCAGATAGATAATTCAGAAATTTCCCGGGGAAAAGATTATACGCGCGAAACACTGTGAAGTTGTTAATTAAAAAGTTCCCGGGCTAGTGGAGGTTTTATTGATTAGAAAAGCTTCTCAGACGGAAAATTTCTTGGATAAATTGGTTATTCCCTTCGAGCTTCCTCCGACTAGAAAAGGAAGCACGAGCTTTTCAACACGGTAGACGAAGACATGTGATTCTTTTCTTTTCTTTTTTCTAAAAGAAAAGAGAGAGTCTTTTTCTGCTATCGGGGGGAGAACAGGAAACAGAAACAAAACGTAGGAATGCAAAAAGGTCTGGTCGTTGAATTTTTCAAGAAAATTAAAATACTCTCAACCGTGGAGCTTGTTAATAAGACGAGTAAAAAATTTCCAAAGGATAGATAGACAGACTTGAAATTTCAAACGCTGTCTCTGTTAACGTTCGGAATGGAGGATTCCCACTAGGAATAAAAAATTCCGTGTTCATGTAACATGATTTGAGCGACTAAATTTCTTATTGGATGAAAGATTCGTGAAAGCGTTTTAGATGTCTTCCGTTCAGTGCCTTCACGCGACGAGTTCCCCTTTGAGATAGAACCGTAATAGAAAACGGAGACAACGCGTGAAATTCTACGAGGGATCCTACGAAAAATGGAAAGGGTGTGACGACCGGAGAAGTGGCAACCCCTGTCTTGAAACGATGATGACAAACCGAGTGACACGCCGAGAATTTTCAATGAAGAAGACGAGAAAAACTGAAACAGCTCTATCAAGCGTTCTATTTCATATCCATCAGCGTCGTTTCGTATTTCCGTCAAATTCGTCGGCTACGGAATGAAAGAAAATAAATACGAAATGCAAAAGGAACAAAAAAGAAAAAAAAGCAAAAAAAATGACAAATGAACAATGGAAACTGTCATTTAAATTTAATCATTGTAATTAATTTTCTTGCAATAGAAAAACTTCTTTTTGATTATTACACATAATATTAAATATAATCGTTAAATTAATATCAATGATAAATTACAACATTAATTAATTTTAAAATCCATTTCACAACTAAAAATATATAATGTAATTAAATTTATAGTTTGTATCCCTAAATTCTTTATGTAATAAAATTAAATTAATAACAGTGTTAAATAACGTGTAAATTAAATTTATTCTCGAAAAAAAGAGACTTTAAATTTCATAGACTTTTACGTGAAACATGAAACAAAGTCGTATATTTTGAATTTTAATGATCCAACATGAATTACTGGTAACATCTACGACCCGGAGACCACTATCCATTCGAGAGTTAACGAACGAACCTTACCCGTGCTCGGGAGAACAATTTTCGACCGTCAATTTTCGAATAATTGCCCGTAGAATGAGTTCGTTTAATGAAGAAATTTTTCATCGCTGCCTCTCAAAACCCGTGCACTCTCCAGAGTGCATTTTTTCAGCGCCGGAGCATTAACCATTTCGGCGCGACGAAAACAATTCCTCCGGAACGCGAACGCCAGACCGACACCGAACAAAAATCGGGGCTCGGGGTAACCACGTTTTTTTTTCAAAATTGCATAAATATCTCTCGATCATTTTCAACGATCGGCCCACACGACTCGAATGGCTCCTCCTCCGCTGGAGCACAATTAAAAAAACTCTGCTCGACGACGAGTGTAGAAACTCGTGCTCGAAACGTCAATTACCAGTCCCCGGCTACTCGATCCAGTGAAATTAAATTATATTCTTCGCGCGGCAATGTGTTTTAATCGCGGCGTGATCGAGTCACTCGCAGACGCAACAAACGAGATAA
Organism: Tetragonula carbonaria; assembly: GCA_032399595.1. NCBI lineage: Eukaryota > Metazoa > Arthropoda > Insecta > Hymenoptera > Apidae > Tetragonula > Tetragonula carbonaria. The sequence continues at coordinate 16,830,630 of JAUCRC010000007.1, forward strand.
TCATCGATATAAAATCTGAATTAACAATGGCCGATGCCGATGGCTTCTCTCGTCGATATAATCGACGATCGTTAAAATTCGAGCCGACAACCGACGCCATATAAATAGAAATCGCCCGAATGCCGCGAAATTGCGCACAACGAAAATGCGCGTAAATAGGTTTATTGAAAATAAACGAAACAACGAAGCGACGCTGTTCGCTCGTTTATTTCTTAATCGATCCTTCTCTCTTTTTCCCCTTCCCAACTCCTCTCTCTGGATACGTTCCAGTCCGAAATAAATTTTTCACGCGATTTGATGGAAATGTAAGCGTGTCACGTCGACACGCTCGATTAACATCACCGCCGACGATATTACGCTGCAGATGATGGAATTATGTGGATTCGCAGGGATCGAAGTGCCGATTAATGAGTTGTTTCGAGTGAAAAAAAAAAATCGTTGAAACCGAATGATATTTTTAATCAAGTGTTTCGTTGGTGGTATTTTATCTCGCGTTTCTTTTCTCTTTTTTTTTAAGGATCTCTTATTTTTCACTTTACGTTTTAATAATATCGATGGGAAAAAAGAAACGAATCAATGCTTCTATAGATACATTCTATTCATCTTCGATCGTAAAAAGTGTCATTTTATCGACATTTCTAATTTACTTCGACGTCACAATGCCAAAGGAATTGCAACCGCCACGATTTATTTTATACTTTATACTTCTTAATATAGTAAAAAAAAAGTAATTCATAATTTACAATTTCTTAACGTGGCAAATATATTTTTATATTTCTTAATGTAACAAGATGCATTTGTAGGTTAACACAGACAACTCAGTAAGTATATAAGATTTAAATAAACTGTACATCTCGTCTTTATTCGAATACTTCACCGCAAAATTTCACAACAATGGCTGTTTTACCATTACTCCACATACTGAAAAACAGTATCACTTCACATTATACGTATCATTCAAGCGGGAATAGTCCTCGTATAAAACGCACGAAGACTCTCTGCACGTTAGATGTACACGTTCCACCATGTGCTAGAACGCTATAATTTCAACGTTACACTATCGTTTTACACAACGACGCAAATATCTGGAGAAACAGTTCATGCACGGACAGACGCACATCATGCGCACGTTGTCCTTTTTCGGCAGCATGCTAATTGTTCTCGCGATTTCGCTTTGAAAATTTAGCAATGGCGGCCGTTGAACGTGTTTTTCTTGCTCAGCTATTCGGGAGAGAAATATTCGTCGTTGTCGTCGTCGTCATTGGATTTCAGCATCTAAGAAAGATCGGGAAAACTCTCGATAGAACAGGCTCTGTTTTCGCCTTATCGATATAACAACATACCTAAATTGCATCAAAATCGCAGACATCGCGGAATTTGGTATGCGGTTTGCGGCGGAAATGCTTCCTTTCGCGGTAGCTAGCTACACCTAAGAATTTATAGTGTCCTCCTTCCAGTTTTCCGCCACCACTCTCTTCCTTCCCATTTTCATCCCGTCGCCACCAAGCGTGAATAATCGTTTCTTTTACGACGATAATCCTCCAGCTCGCTCGAGAATTTAATATCAATTAAGCGAACGCTAATTTCCGGAAAAGTGTATCGGGCTCGGTTCTGGTTGAACCGAAGAGTTTAGTTAGATCATCCTAATGAATTTTCAAGTGGATCGACTGGCGTTATAGCAACCATCACTAGTGGTTGCTTGTGGCTATTATCTTTCTTTTTTTTTTTTTTTTGGTTGTGACTATTCCTCGTTGTTTCAATTCCAACGAATTGAATTTCGTCTCAGATACGGGCATTCAGAGAGGCACTTTTTAGTTGAAAATTATATATGCACGTAATTATACGCACACGGTTATATTTACCGTGGGGGGGGGGGGAGAAATGAAAATTTTATTCCGTTACATACGCTTCGATGAAATTGAAATTAAAATCGTTCCATTTTAGAGCGTTTATTAGTAACTCAAAGTAATTAATTTGTTGTGAAAATAAGAAAATAAGTTTGTTGTGACGATACGTTAAATTAAGTTGTACTTTTCAAGGCTTCTTGCCTTTTTTCTATTTCTCTGTTCGTGCAACAAATATAATTGTGAAAACGCTGCTTTTCCATGAATCGTAAAGCGAAACCAGATTCTTCCTGCTAATTGCATCTCTTACTCGCTAATTAACTTAACGAAAAACAACGGAGAAAATGAATTTTCTCGTGCCAATAAGTGATCGTCCAAATTTTTCGCAAATCATTAATTTCCACGTAAATACGTAAAGAAGGACAGTGGTAAAAGTTGGCCAATTTTCAACCTGGCTGTCAACATGTAGTATTCTACGTGTTTTGAGGAATATAATATGCACAATTGGAACAGTTATAAAAGAAATAAGTGTACCTTTTCCAATCAATCGTCGTTGTTGTTACTATCGGATGATAATAAAGAAAATTGGCCGAAGAATTCGAAGAATGTAGATCTACGTATATTCAGAAAAAAAACCTAGAAAGTTGTAGCTACGCGAGAGCAACAGTTGATAACTCGTCAGCAATTTTGCACCCGCACACATCCGGACGTTTAAATACTCGGACGCTGAATGCCGAAACTGTTGTAATTCTGTAAAAAAGAAATCGCGAATCCGGGCTCGTTTTAAAGTCCCTTAATGTAAAATTTAAAGTTCCGATAATGTAAAATTTTACATCGCACGAAAACGGATATTTTCTTTCTCGGAAATGTCACGGAATCGTCACACGATATGTGAAAGCTGAATTGATGAAAGAAAAAGTAAAGAAGAAATGTCTCCTCTTATCCAAAAAGATACGAATTATCTCACGATTGTGAAACATCGTCGATTGACAAACACGGTGTCAATTTTTCCTCGTCGTCCGTTTTAATTGAGATGGCTGGCTGAAAACGCGAGGCGCGGTGGGCGTGGCGGCCAGGCGAAATTAGACGGTGCACCGATGAAACGAATAATTAGTCCGAAATATGGCTGTTTGCAAACAGCGAAACACACTGCTACGTGTACGTAAAGTTCACGCCGGAACGTGTTCGCTAGTAAATTCTAGACACGCGCTATTATCTCCGCCGGAACCGGAAGTCTTTCGGTCTTTCCGTCATCCCAGCAGCAGCCCCACCGCTATATCGGCCCACTCTATCTGAATTAATTTACGTTTCTTCTCTCCGTTTCGTTCCTCTAAATTGACTAACCTCATAACACCTCGCCAGTCAACCTATCTTTTCAATTTCGCATAATTTCCAGGCGAGACACGCACTGAAAAGCGACTCGCCGCGCGCTCTCGTCTTTGGAACTCACGACGCCGAATAGCTCATTAGCGAGGATTTTAATAATAATCGAAGATAACATTATACGGCGCAAATGAGAATGCGATGGAACAGTGTTTTCGTTCATCTTTCGATTTCGATGTTATTCGATGGTTAAGAGAATATTTCTCTCTACGTGGATAAAGACATTTCCTTTGTCATATTCTCGTTTGCACCGCGTTATTATCTTCGTTATTATTATTAAAATTCTGTCTGATAAACTGTTCAAAGACTAGCACGGCGAGTCGTTTCTGACACAATGAATGACAAGTCCGTCAAATTTTCTATTAGTCAAAGTCAATATTTTTAATGCATATATTTCTCAAAAAAAAAGAAACTTAATAAACGAATTCTATGACAAGACAGTTTTTGTTAATGTGTGATTGACCGAGATGCTGGATTTTAAAATGATTTATCATTCGATTAATTATATTTAGAATTCGATTTATGATTATGAACGTAATTATATTTAGGATTGTCGTTTAAGGCTCGGAATAATTTTTGTACTCAGTTGGATATGAAACGTTGATACGTAATGCGTTGAGTAGGCAAATACTTCTACTGATAAATATATGCAAATTCTGTTACGAATGAGGGTACGTGGTTCGATAAGTTGGAATTCTTCGGTTGAGGTACCTATAGTGATAGAATGATAAGTAGGAGAGCTATCGGAGCTTGAAATTGAACAAAGGAAAATAAAAGTGTGGTTTGGTAAAGGCTTTCAACTGTAATTATCAATTTCGTCAGTACTGCCAGTTTCTCTAATTAGAAAAAAAAAAAAAGAACTGAACAGTTGCTTGAAAGACGATCGAGAGAGAAAGAGAGAGAGAAGAAAAAGAAGATGTGAAAACAGAAAATTTGAAGAATTGTTAATAGAAAAATCAAGCGACAATGAAATTCACGATCATCGAGAGCGATCGCCTTTCACTTGCCAGTCTATTACTTACAATCATCAATGAACTTTCATGCAAAAGTGTGCAAACCTCGTTGCAAAGAAAATACGGCGAATTACTTTGTAATAGCCGTCGAAGTAAGAGAAGAATCGCAATGAGGGCGGCCACCCCTATTTTTCTCCGGGTTGCTCGGAATAATCGCGTCAGATTATCTCCCAAGTGCTTTATTCCTTTTCATTCTGAACGAAGTGGCAATTACTCGTCGTGAAATCGCATCTTCGGGCTGAATTTTTCTGAAAGGCGCGGGAAAATTGCTCGTCGTATCGTGTAAATCTTTGCTGTCCGGACGCGGCTGCGTGAAGGATCCCATTTTAATGGGAATTCTTTCGTTTCGCCGACCGAAACGTCGGCCACGGCTTTGCTCGATGAATCAGAGTGTTCGCGAATCTAATCGAATCGAATCGATGGTTCTCTAATTACCAATTTCGTCATTATTTGCGAAATTCTTTGTCGAGTTTCTTTTTTTCTCACTTTCCCTTCTTTCGCGTTTCATCTCAGCCTTCGTGACTGTATAAAATTTTAGAAATGATTTCTTTTGTATCACTTCTGTCGCCTCTTCCTTTTTGCGTATTGTAAAACTTTACTTGAATTAATCTTTTGTACGGTGCATGCGACTTGCATGATTTTCTTTCAAATTCATTTGCTAACTGATTAAATTAATTCCATTTTTTTCTGATTTCTTTCTGAATTATTCTATCCCACTGAACAATTCGTAACTCAAAGTTTAATCATTCATAATAAATTGTTTATAGAAATCAATATTTTTAAAGATTCTGTATGTATTTCATATTTAATATAACATGTAATTAATAATATATTTCAATGAATGTAATTATTAATGTACTTTAATAACCAATTTAATTTATAACGTGTTACAACATTTGACAGCACACCCTAATAATCGTATATCTTCCTTAATTTTTTCGAATTTTCTGAAATCATGTTATTTCTATCAATAAACGGTGACCGGCCATGCCCCCGATATAAGATACTCGACGGAATGCGAAAAGAAGGCTTCGACAGTGCATGTGTGCTCCCAGCGCCAGGAGCATAAATCATTATACCACGAACGTTGGAGAAAATTTATTACCCTTAATATATCATACAACTCTCTCAGAGGAAGATTCGATTCCACGTTCCTGACTCTTCCTCGTGGCTTCTCTTTCAACCCTAAATGGCTGAAATCACCTCTCTGGTTCTCCATCGATCTTTCTCCTCTCTCGGCTAATGACCGAAAATTTGCACAGTTGATTTTCAAAGTGCCAGATGTATAAACTTTTACTGTTAATGGTAACTAACGCAGCGATTTACAAAGAAAAGTGACGATTTATATCGTCGATTGTAATAAAGCATTTATTCGTTATACCTACTCGGTAGACATTAACAACTGTTATTTAATTCAATAAACCACGTGTTCTACGTGCATTTCAAAGCTTACATCTAAATCAGCATAAGCTGATTAGATCAGTTAGAAGAAGAAGAAACGAAAAATTACTCGAAATGTTGGAAAGATATTATTATATTAAGAAAAGAGGATAGAGTTCAAGAAAATGGAAGGTCGAGTATTATTTTTCTAATTTCCTACCTTTCGACCCTTAAACTCACCGCTTTCGTTTCGATCATTTCAATGCTCTTATTTAGTCAGGCACGAAGTATCTAAACAAAAGGAACGAAAATCATTGGATTCGTATTAAACAGATTCGTCAGCAAGTAGATCGTAACACGTCAGCAGAGCTATCGCTCGTAAGGGGTAAAGCCGATGAAGACCGAAGGAGCAATCATTTCATGATCGCAAATGCGAATTCTATGTCCTCGCAAACCATCAATTCTTTCGTGTAAATCCTTCATCCTTAATAGCGAATATTCCAGTGTCTAAAGCACACTCCACTATGCGAGTGGTTTTATTGATGAGTTCTCTAGCACCGGCAGGATGAAACGCGTATCCTTCAACTTCTCGTTTCTTCCCCTACGCGATCCTTTACTCTGACGCATTCCACAAGCAAAATAGTCAGAGCTTCAATCATTGCTGCAATATTAAAGAAACCGTGGAACGGAATACCAAAGTCGTCTTAACATATTCGAAGACACCTAACAATGAACGCTTTAACGTGAATTTCACCGTTCAGTTTCACCCGTGCATTTTTCTTCCCCGCATGAAAGGCGATGTGCAGTGATTTGTAGTACATCGAACTCTAGTAATATTCGAATGCTCTTGGAAGTCTCGTTTAAGGTCGTACAATTTTTAATAATATTTTCACTAGATACGATAGAAACGTTGTTTCACAAAAATTTAATTGGAGAGTCTGTTTCGAGATACGGTAACGAAAGGATGAAAGAAGGTAAGAAAATGAACCAGATCTTTGGAAAATGGAATTATATTTTATAATTACTTCAGATTAGATTCACTAGATTACTGACACTCGACGTGGGATGTGTGTCCCTTTTGTATAAACTATCTTTTATCCACTACTATGGTGAAATAATTCAACGTTCCACGCAATAATTTCTTCCTCCTCATTAATAAATAACATACAAATAATAATATTTATTAATTATGTTATTATACAATATATAATTATTAATTATGGAGATTCAGGAGATTCTGAGAAATTTCAACCGTTCGAAACTTGGAGATTTGGGCGAATGTTTGAATAAAACAGTAAAATAATCCAACGACGTGTAATATTCAATATAACAGTAATAATTCAATAATGTTCCACGCAACATAATTTCTTTCTCCTCATTAATAATAAATAATGTACAGCAAATTAATAATTATCAAATAATAATAATATTTATTAGTTATATTACATACTATTAACAACATGTAATCAATAATTAATATCTATTCATTATATATATAATAACATAATAATATACCTCTTGAATTTTTTCAACTTTTTTGCCAAGAACGTACCAAATTAATCTCCGAGCCTGCGATCCATCATATTCATTCCACGTTGTTCAACACGTACGTATACACACGTACACGTGCAGAAAACGAACTCTCCGCTCAAACCAAGAAAGAATCGGCGTGAAAAGAGAGCGAGGAGCACGAAGACGTCAAAATTACTTGGCAAGTCGTTTCTAGGATAGCATCGAGCAACCCGCAATTTCTCAATTCCGGGCGTAACGGAAACCGGAAGAAGCGTTCGCAGTCCGGCTAGAGGGGTGCACGTTTTTCGATGATCGGTCACGTGCCCGGTGGCCCGGACCTGATACATAGACCGTGTCGGGAAATCGACACATGTGTCGCGCACGACGCCGAGCGTACCAAGCACGGCCGCTGCCATTTCTGCGGGCAACACGTTTCAATGCAGTTTGCATACGGGAACGATCTCGATTTCCATCGCAAAGATGCACCTCTCCTCCGGTGGCCTTTCCCCCTACCTCTTCACGCGCCGCCAAGTGGTTTAATAATGAGCCCCGGCCAATCTCGTTGAAAACCAAGACCAATGCATTTTACGATCGTTCGATCGGTTTCCGCTGACGGTGGACGGATGCTCCATCGTGCGCCACCGTTTCCTTCCATTCGCGCGAGATTCTTCATAGTCAGCTGCTCGAGCAGACCAGCCAGCTTTTCTTTCAAAGTTTCAGACGGACTTACTCGGAGATTCACTTACTCGGAGTTCCGAGAGGCTTGAACCGCTCGGAGATTTGTATTCGAGATTTAGATGTACAAATTTTTGAATATAACAGTATGATGTGTTATTGTGAATGTAGCACGCGATAATATAAAACGTGTTATTAGAATTGTGATTTTGAAGTCGAGAATTTGTCAAATTCCGTTGATTAATAGTTTAATTCCACGTTATCACGGATCAGTAAACAGGTTTCAAATTATTTCTTTTATCATTGATTCTACTATTTCTACGTAGCTGTCATAATTTTCCGATTTCTCGCATGCTTCTGAAGTTTCATGTTTTCCCACTCTACAAAAGTTTCGATTTCAACGTTTACCAATTTCTCACTCATTTCTCTGTTTCTTCACTTTCTTCGTGTGAAGATTGACTGGTGTCTGAGATAAAATCGGAACAAAATGTACCGTAGTTGCGATATAACTGTGATTCGGGAAATTGGAACTCATCATTGACCGATAAATCCATGCATATCAAAGTGGAAAGTTCACAGAATAATTCTGTGTTATTGATGGTTTCTGATGTAACCGAGTTTGAATACCTCAATTTCTAGAATCGCTGAATATTTATGAGCAACTTGGTGCTCGGGAAGTTTAAAGGGGGATATTTGAAGGCAATTGTAACTAACTAATAACATTGAATTAATTCAACAAACGAGGTTAACACGAAACGTAGATTTGTATTTTTCGATCCAAGTTATTAATTTGTTAATAATTCGCGAAACATTGTTGGTAATTCCAGAGTATTCACAGTCGAACATTTTCAATAAAATGGCACTCGTTTATGAGATTTATAATTATTAGATAATTATAATTAATAATTTCATACTAATTCTGGAATATTTATCTTATCTTTGGAAATCTGAAAACGAATCAGGTATTTAAAAGAAATACAAAGTTTCTAATCTAAATTAATTTGAAATTACATCTTCTTAATTTAAATGTCATGTCTTTAATTTTAGAACGCTGATTTTAGAATATCTACTTTATCTTTGGAATTTAGAAACACACGTAGCATTACATACTACAATAATAAAAATACAAATATAATACAAATAATACAAATATAAAGTTCCCTGACTAATCTACTAAGCTAAAATCGAATTTTCCTAATTTAAGTTTCATGATGTTTGAGTTTATATTAATTTTAGAATATCTACTTTATCCTTAGATCTAAAGGCCAAATTAAATGAATCGATCTAATGTCGAGTAACTTCTTAATTAAAGAATAATAATATTTAATTTCACGCTAATTCTGGAATATCTACCTTATCATTGGTATCTAAAACCGAATCAAGTATTAATGAAAAATACAAAGTGCTAATCTAAAAATCGCATTTCTTTTCCGTAGCCTGAATTAAGATTAAATTTTTACATTGGAGTTAATTGCGGTTCAGCGAGCGAACGGCGAATTGTATGGCTCGCTGTAAGCCAACAATTTCCAGTTAAATAATCAGCAAAAGTTAGAGAAACGTAGCCATTGAACAACATCCAGGAATGGGGTCAATTTACTTTGATCGTGCGTACGTGTGCATTAAGTAGTTTACTCAGCGAGATCTTGTACCTTCTCCAACGATCAACTGCGCTACCATATATATATATATAGAAGAGGATGTTATTCGAAATTGTTGATATCAACGTACCAACGTATTGACATTAATCAATTATCAATTACCGATGTTCAAGAGGAATTTGATTAAATCTTTACGCCAAAACTGGACGAGTACCTGATCTGTGGACAAGTTCGAATATTAATCTTGATGATTAATATTACTTACACTGTTAGTCCTAATTATATTTCAGAAATATAATTTCTATTCATTCATACGTTCTATTTACAATATTTAAATTAAAACTACGATTCACTTGCAAGAAACTTGTGTTTTATAAAAGAATTATAAACGAGTAACATTACGGAAAAAGTATTTAAAAGTATTCTCATATAATATGTGAATATAATTATATTAAATATACATTGTATATTATATAAAATATATATACATTGTATTCGTATAATCGTAGAAAATACACATTTAAGAGATCTGAAGAATTTGCAAGATATTTTTTTTTGCAAAAAGTTTCCATCAAATGTGTCGCTGGTTTAACAACTCTTCTTTCCACACACTAGTAGTTTCTAGTACATCTAGTATGAATCATTTCGTTGAAATGAAATTATTAAATAATAACAAGTAACAGTAACATAAACACTCCAATACATAAATAAAATCAAGATTTCTCTACGCTGCTGTATACATCATACTTGTTCAATTTAAAGTACCTCCCCTTAATCATGTGTAATTTTGTCTTTCTATAGATTCTCCTCAGGACGAGCAGACAAAATTGGCTCTACTAAACCGAATGTAAGGGGATGAACAACGGTGACGAGACGAAGGAAGAGGAAAGCGAGAGAGTGAGAGACAAGGAGACAGTTCTCGAATTAGATCGCTTCCTAAATATTAAACAATCTTACGCCAATCGAGACAAGACGGGACAAGATTGACTCTGAACTCGATCAGTTTGCATAGGAAGAGGGCACTCAGTTCTCAGGGCGTTTCTAGTTTAACTCCGGTAAAACGGTGATTGAAATTTTTCATCAGGCTTCGGCCTCGCCACCTTGTCCCTCGAGAGATTTCATTCGCCAACGGAACGATTATTGAGAAATAGAAACGGCCGGGCGAAAGCGTTCGAAACGTCGCCGAGAGGTAATTGAGGACTTTCTTGGAAAACGATGGCGATAATAGCACAACTTGTTTTGCAGATAGAAAATCTCTCCGAGATTGTTACTTCGCGCGACCCGTTCGTTTCGCAGTGTAATAGAAATTGTTTAGCGAAGATTAAGAGCGAAGATACTGAACGGGGATCCCAATTACATCACCTGTACATCAAGGATATCCATTTTTGTGGAATAATTTTATAGAGAGATGTGAGAATCTGTGTAACAAAAGTCCCATGGAAACAAGTTGTTTCAGAACGCCTGAAAATTAAACATCTCAATTGAAACTGAAATTCAACGAGTACCACTCGTTGAATATTTTGTATTTGCTTCAAACGTGTATCGGGAACTTTCTGAACATTGATGAACGAATTATACGCTCTTCCCAGACAGAAAAAGATATTTTACAAGTTCCATTCGGTCTGAAACTTCTGTTTCGAAGAACATTTATTTTACAGTTTATGTTCTCGTAATGTAAGAATATCTTTCGGAAAAAATTCTACGATACACGTTTCCAATGGAACTTTAATTTGATTTCGAACAGTAGCTGGAAATCAGTTTTTCGCCGCAGGACTTTCTCGAGCGTGGAATTACGAAAGATGGCAAAAAAACAGTGGATCAAAATGACAAGTTGTTGTCGATAAAGTTGTTGTTTAATGTGAAAAAGTTTTCGTGACTTATTTATTTAGAAAAAAAAATGAGCGGCTTTAACTCCCTTAAAGCCTGTTACATAGAATATGTCTGACTTCATTTCTGTAAGAAAATAAAACTTGTCACTCTCTCATGTATGTTTGCTTTATTTTTATTTCTGTTAATTTTTTATGGACAGAATTGGTTGGTGATAACTATAATACGATGTGTAATTCAAACACGGTAAGTCATCGATGTTTCTCGCAAATACGGCATCAATTGTGGTACAACCTCTTGTCGTTGGTATGTCACTGCTGCTCATCAATTTCAGCTGTAACGTGTCATACATGAACTGAGCGAAATCTTTACCGTCGTCTGATTTTAAGTTTAAGTTTCAATCTCCAGACAATATTATCGGTATCTGTGTCTTGACAACCTTAACACCTCACTCCTTTACAGCATCTACAACCGATGACACATCGCTCGTAAACCTAGCTCTTCTGAATCATGTGACACCCCCCCTCCACCAAGTTCCTGATCGAGAGCATGACGCCTTTTCGTTGCACATTTCGTTACACTTTTTGCCCAAACACCACCGGTAAAACATATTCTATGTTAAAAACGGCTAACTCAATAGAATCGTTGATTTCTATACAGAAACGTCTTCTTTCGAGGCAGGTCCATAAATTCCTCCGCCGTGGCGGGATAAAACGTTTCGCTCGTGGACGCGATTCTCGAGAAGAGCCAGACTTGTCAAGATGGGAGTCTCGCTGAATCCCCGACAAAAATAAATGCGCGACAAGTTCGACGAGCTGGTTCGGTAGAATCGCCAGAGACTACGAGTCTCTATGTTGTAGAGTAACTAATTGCAAGTATCGACTGGTCGGAAGAAAATGATCAGCTCGGAAGTTCGTCAATGATCCTTTAATACGTTGACCGTCGCGTCACCCATCTATCCGAATGACAGTCAAGTTTCCATTGGACGATGATTTTATTTCAAGAAATATTCAGCAGAGATAACTCGGTAGAAAAATGAGTTTTCATCAATAGTAAATCATTTTTGAATTAAGCAAATTAAACTCGACGAGAACGTAACGATATTAACAATAATACAGTGAATTTTTGAATTACTTTGAACTAGTCGTAATTTCAAACATAAAAATACACAATATACAATAAAAATACACAATATAGTAACAGTTATTTGTGATATAATGTGAAAAAAACATTATTTTTTTCTAATCTACACTCGAGATATACAAAAAATGTGTAAAAACTTCTACACTGAAGCACGTACGCGTCATAAGGTTAACAAGAAGAATAAAACACAAACGCATAAGAAAAAAAAGAAAAGTATAAAAGCAATAGTAGGGAATTATCGAGGTGTTAGGATCGAAAGAGCGTGCGACTAATTAAGGCTTAACTGTAGGTCGAGCAGAGTGAAGACGCAAATTCAAAGGTTAAATGCTGATTGCCTTTTTATCTTTCATCATGCTCTTGTACGAGTCACTATCGCCGTTTTCGGGGGAAACTTTTAGAAAGTAGCGAAATTTTATCGCTCTCGTTGTAATTCGGGCCTGTTCGTGAAACCGGTGGGAGCCGGCTTACGAGGCGACTGATTTTCCGCGTACGAACGGGCTTCGCGTGCAAGCTCTCCAATTGATCGTCATCATTTTCGAGTTTCCGTGTCCGACGACGGTATCTCGTTCGCGTTCCACTCGAAAACGGATCGGCGGAATATGTTTATTAAAGGCGAAAAGGGAAGAGAAGCAACCCGGGAGGCCTCCTCGGCATTGTCCCGATTCTTTCTCTCCCGCTCTGTAAAATCGGCCGTCCGCGCGGTCTCCAGCTAATTATTCTCCACATTATCACGCGCATTTCGCCAACAGTTAGGCAGTGGGAAGGCAGAGACGACTAATGAATAATTCATGGCTATCTTCGATACACGATCCATTCTCGTTTCATATCGAGCAATTCGACGAATTATGTAAATATACACGAACCAGGACGATATCACCGTTCACTAACGATACGATGAATAAATGTTTTGAAAATAAATTCACGGTGACCCGAATTCCCTCCCCCCTCCCCCGTCACCTCGCTCATTAATAACGAAATATCTCCAATATTTCGCGAACATGATCCAATGCAATCATCCCCGCGATAAGAAGGAGAAATTCGGACGATCGTTTCTATAATAGAGCGTACATCGTAAATGTACTTTGGTAAAATCATGCGATTGCGATGGTTGACTTTTGAATTTGAAATTGTGGCGAAATGATTCTGTGATTCTCATCGATTTCGAGTTCTACAAGCATTAAACCACGTACGTATTTCCGATTGTTCTTCTGAACAATGATTGAGAAAATGAAGCCTAAATGGATATCCTTTTTTAGAGTTATTCAATTCTAGTTCGATATTCTTACGAGCATGACAAATGCATAAATATCTGTATAATCTGCAAAAAATTTGTGACTCGCGCACAGAACTAGTTTATCGATAGAAGTATATATGTATGTAAGTATGTATGTAGAAGCTCGCGAAAACAGTATTAAAATACATCTTTATTAATGCTTCGATAAATTCTGTTGTATTTAGAAAACTTAATGCTCCGTCGTAATTATTCGAAAATTGTCGAATTGACACGCGTGTGTACAATTGATCGGCAATATCCCCGAAATCAAGATATCACGAAACGATAACAGCTTTCAATAACATTCCAACTACGATCAATGAAACAACTCTAGCCAAGTTTCCTAACCGATTCGATAAGTTGTTTAAAAATTGCCACCTACGCCACCCGGTGTAACGCGACACCTCGTTTACGTCATTGGCAGTAACATGATACATCGAACACAACGATACATCGTTAACCATTAGCTTGATTACGTTGAATATATATCTCGCATGAACACATATACCACATAACGCAAATTTCCATCTGTAAGTTGCGGCACATTCGCCAATTGTAAATACAAGTTTTAATCAAATACGTTCGTAACAAAATTTTCAAAACGGTTAGCTATATTATTTAATTTTCCTGATGAAATACAATAATGCCCACTTCGACGCGTGTTTTTAATTCGCCCTCGATACATTTCAATTTCGCTAAATCAAATACTCATCGCGTTTCACGACGAGAGTAATATTACAGAAAAGTTCTGTATCTAATTACATTACTCTATGACGAAGATTATTGACATTAAATAATTTTCATCAGCGATATCAGGGATATTTTTCGTAGTATCGATTCAACCACGTCGCGAGTCTCGCTTCCGACTAATAAAATGTATTACTGATTTAAAAAGATTTGATAAAATAGCTTTTTCTTTATAAGTACCACAATTGTTCCTGAATAGTTCCTGAACTGTCCCGTAATAAATGAAATAAATAAACGAACTGTATACAGAATTTTTCTATTAAAAAGAATATCAAGTTTCAAAACATTTCGAAAATTTTCGACCCTTCTTCACAACCACTCTCAAACTTGAGAGAAACCACTCCTCGTCACAAACATTTTCTCATCGCAATTCACTAACTCTTCATTCGCCAAAAATTCTTCCCAACTCTGCTTTCCAACGCTTCAAAACAAAACAAAAACATAACAGACTCCAAAAATTATCAGATTTCTTTTTACGAAACAAACGAGTGGTTCCTTTCTTATACGCATTCATTTTCCGTAGTTTCTAACGACATGTAACACAAATTAAACTTTTTACTATACACTTCGTCTTATTAAAAAAAAAGAAGAAGATAGAAATATGATAATATTTAACGATCAAAATGATGGCACATTTCATGAAAAACAATGGATCGAAACGAAAGGAATGAGTTTCATAATTGTTTAATACTTAGTACGATCTCCTTTGCACTTAATAAACGGCAGCTATACTTTGAGACAAAGATTTATATAAATTTTTAATGATTTTTTTTCGACTTAGTTCTTTCCACTTCTTCACAATACATTTTTTTTAAATTCATTGATATTCGCGAATCGACCTCTATTCTAGTATACGACCCTTGCCAAATTTCCTATAATATTTATTTCGAGTCCGGAGACTCGAAAATATACTTATTTCCGGCAATTCGTGTCACATATGTGTTAATTTGTTCGTCAATCGCTACAATATATTTTTTATTGTTTAATTGTCTCGTGATAAATTTTATTTTCAACTTACCGTAGTAATCAACACCTCTTCAAATCACTATACTATCGCGTCCCATGGGTCGACGACTCGGAAGCTATTGTCTCCTTTTGTAGATCATGATAATAGTAGTGATGGCTATCAGGTTCGTTTAAATTGAAGTTCTTTTCATCGGTAAATGAACTGTTCGCCATTTCTTGTTAAATGCAAACGCTTGTGCTCTTGCTTTAACTAAGATTCTCGATGCAATTTTCGTCGTTTCAAATGTTGACAATTCTTTAAAAGACATTTCTAACATTTGTCGCAAATCCAGCTAATTCTGCAATTTGTCTCTCAGTCAAGTTTGAGTTCATCCCGAACTGTTAGACACTACGTTCGTAAATTCACCCAAATTCCATAATTATCAGAATTACCTTTTAGTAAATTCGTTATCACTTTACGACTTCTGTTAACTATTTTTGGTCACAGAATAACGTTCTTCGATATTTCAACATTGCGCGTATTTCAGCTGGATTTCACTTTGCCCAGCAAACACCCATTTTCACAAACGTTTTTGTATTTCTGAGAAATTGCGTTTCTCGACGCGACACACGTGGCTAAGTATACTGATGTAATAATCCACGCATACGTGCGCATAATGTAAGAAGAAAGATATATATACAGTATGCTATCTTTTACTACTAAAAAATTACTAAAAATTCTCCTCAAAGTCTCGTTCGAACGTCCACGCAAATACACGCAATGATCCTCTCGTTTGACGATTCTTCGACACGGCACGATATTTCCCCTGGCCGGCCATAATTTCGATTCACTATCCTAATGAATTGCCACTGAGTCGACTTGAATACGCGTTCGCCCGCAAAGCGTACTCCCGCCGTTTCTCTAAATCCCTGGTAATTAGATTGAACGTGAACACGAATCGTTGATAGGGAGAGACCGGGCGAGAGTCGTGCTAGCGGAGAGGAAGCTAGGCGAGATACTGCGCAGGTATGAAAGTTTCTTCAATACAACGAATGGGAAATCCCGGCAGCGGTGTATCAGTGACGGCATTCCAATTTCCTCGCAAGCTGTTGCACCGACAAAAGTGCTACGAAGACAGCCGAATGGTTTGACAGCTGTTTACGGAATGGAAAATGCCCGCGATACCGCCTGTCACGGCTAAGGATTATGCGAGCGCCTCAATGCGTGCTCAATAATCGTCCACGTGTACCTAAGGTATCCGTTTGCTAATCCTCTACGTACGAACGTGCGTTTTCACGCGTTTTCTTTTTCTTTTTTCTTCGCGTGTCGTTCGAATGTTTCGAATGCTTCATCGTGTAAAATTGTTATAATCCTGTATGAAAAATACTGTACCATTACGAATAATATTATTACAGTTTTATTAAACATAATGCTAATATTATATTATAAAATTACTGTATCACACTATATTATTATAAATAATATTATTCATATACTTGTAACAATACTATTATGCTATAATGTGATTACAGAAAAATATCACGTTTATTATTATTGTAAGATACGGGGAAAGGGCAATTTTCATTTTACACTATATACATATTGTCTACATAGTGGGAATAAATATTTTTAAATAATTCTAGAAACAATCATCACGTTGAAAAATAGCAACATAATTTTTCAATACGTTCTTTCAAAATTTCTGCCAATCGCTGTTACCATTTCTCGAATCTCTGATAGAAAGTTGTCCCCTGTCTATCAAAAATTGATCAGTTAATCCACTTCGAGAATTAATATAATTTGACACTTAGTAGAAGAAAAGTCTCAGGATGATTGACAAGCGGTAATAATTAACAGTAACTGGTACGAAAGATCTGACATTTACAAAATTTGAATTGATCGATTTGATCGATTCAAGCGTAATTCGTCCACTCTTCCTCTAATTGTCGCGGCGATAAATCTCTAAATAACATAAGAACAACATCAGCCCACCTGTATCGACATTTCGAATAATTTAATCGAGAATTTTAATCGAGAAATTCGATTAATGATTAAGCGGATTTGATTGACAGACCGCAACGCGTTCGTTCTCGCGTTCAGTCTAATTCGCGCTGAATTAACAATTCTCGCCTTTGGTATACGCACGCTGCCTATCCGTGAATTAGCGATAATTAGCGATAATTCTGCCGCGTGGAAAATATATAACGCGGACGAAGAGCCGAGGGTTCTCTCGATCTCTCCCGAGCGGGCAAACGAACCAGCCACGTTGCGCACCAACGCTGATCGCCAAGATTACTCTGCCAATTATATTATAGGATAATTAAGCGCGGTCGTGTGGACGACGACTCCCAAGAAATTCATAGGAATTCGAAAATTCCGCGCAAAGCGGAACTACCTTTCATGACTACCTTTCCTGTAACTCGTTAGTTAGAAACTCGTTAGTTAGAGTCGTCTCGGTAGTCGACGATGTGGTACTTGTGCAGAAGCTTTGACTCTTCCGCGGGAAGTCGTACGATCAAAGCAGCTGAGTACAAAGTCTCGCTAATCAGAGTGAAAACTCTTTGGTTTGATAAGTAGCTCATTTAGCTCTCGCGCAGCCGCGAGATTGATCGAGAGTCATCGCCAGATTGCTCTCGAAAGTAACTGCGTTCCTTTCTTTCTGTGTTGCAAATTAAAGAATCTTTTTCCATGAAAGACGAGAGCTTTGAGCTTGAGGAAATCTATTCGATCACCTTTCTCAGGTTGTCTTCTAAGAAAGAAGAGTTTCGAAAAGGAAAAAGAATCGAAGATGGTCACTTGATATCCTCATCGGTAATGAAATTTAGCAAATCAATTCTGAGATATTGCCATAGCTTGAAGGATTCTTCGTTAGATAATTTTTTACGAGTACAGCTTAGTTTTATTCCTATCCAGAAAAGATACGACGAAAATGTTTCATTTTGAAATTGACGGCAAACGAACAATTGTTAACGAGATCGTGCATTTCCTTTTTTTCAAAACAAGCTTGAACAATCAACTAGAATGAATTTGCGGTTTAAAATGAAGTTTGTTTCAAGATATACATGTCCATCAACTACAAAAAAAGACGCAATTACTTTTTGGCCAATCAAATATAATGAATTAATGTTAATGTTGTTCAGTCATAATATGAAATTATACATCCATAACACATAAATGTATAAATTCCTACCTTTTCAGTTAAAAAAAAAATGGATCGAGTACTTTTCGACATATATGATAGAAATTTGTATAAATATATAAATATAGCGTAAGAATTGTAGTTCCAAGTTTGACTTATCATCGTTAGAATTTGTCGGATAATATTTTATATTTTATACTTTCTAGTAAGAGTCTAAACATCTTGTTAAATTCCACATTCAACTTACGTACGTCCTGAATGCATTCTAAATATGTAATAACATATAAACATTTAGAAATGCACAGCTTGGTGTCTCAGCTTAATTTAAAGAGAATTCTAATCGCGAAATGATTTAGTTTTCAACACCGAAATAATCTCGAAATTCGGCTGGCTATCTCCCTTGAAGAATTCGTCAAAATCTTTTTTATAATTACCAACAACGCTTCTTATTCAATATAAATATAGTCGCGTGCGTGCTGGATCGCCTCGCGATGATCGTGTTTTAATTCTTCCGAAATTTTGTCGGTTTGCACTGTGTGCCAGTGAATCAATATTCCATTCAAAATATCAGGCAACTCGTCCACCTGCGCAAATATCAATTAAACAAAATTAAACAAGAATTTCATTCGTCGGGAATTTCAGAAGCCGGGAATTAAAGCAGACAGAGCGAGCGCGGATGACGACGACGTGCATTCTTCCGCTTTAAAGCCCTGAATTCGGCGCTTATTTACAATGGCGGGACAACGATTCCAAACGATCCTTCAGACAGCAATAGGAATTCGGTCAATTACGGATTTTTTTTATAAACACGAGCCACGCTCTTTGCGCAGACACGCTGCATATGTATGACGCATCGATCGGCTAAACGGGCAATGTGAACCACGGAAACTCCGCAACCCTCGCTACATTCCTCGCTCTATACATCCGTGTATTTGCGTGCACAGCCTGGATCGTACATGATCTATACGCGGAGCTAGAAGCGAGTATTTTCGAAGTGCAATCGCTCGCCGAGAGACCGTGTGGTAAAATTCTTTTGCTCGTCAAAAGTTCGAACTATAAACTCACAGTAACTGACACTTCTGCGAGTGGATTCTTTTTTAGTGATTCAATAGAAATTAACTCGTTAAGAACTGATGTCACGTGTAAATTTAATATGTGTTTCTTTTTAGCAACTTCTAACAATCTGTTAGCAATAAACAGAAAAACTGATTGGAGAAGCTTCTAAGCTTGTGAAAACGAAATCATTAATTTAGAATAATATGCAATATTTCCAGGTAAGTTCCAAAGTATTTTAGACTTTTCACTTCAAATTTCGAACACGATATTTTATTTAATTCTATAAAATAATGTAACAGTTCGTTTCACTGACTTCTTCTACTTTCCATACTTTTATAACATTGACATTAATTAAAAATCTTTAAAAAGTGGGTATCAACGTTCTGTAACAATATCACTACGAATCGAGCAATCAAGTTTTCATCTAATATTGAACAAAATCGTAATAAAAATTGCGCTCGTTTGACTTCATTTAGTTCTAAAGAAAGAAAAAAAAGAAAGAAAAAAAAGAAAGAAAAAATGAAATTTTATCCATCAGAATATCAATCTGATTTTACAATACAAGATTCAAAAAATTTTACAATACAAAAAATCTGTTTGCAAACTCTTGCACTGTAGCATTCGAGCTTCTACTATATAATTTGCCGAAATAACGATAGGCAAAAAGGCAGCTTGAAAAAGAAATATTAAACATGAAATGCAAGTGCATGCAAGATCGACTGATCCGAGAGTTAATCAGGCATCGAAAACAAAAGTGCCATCTGAACGAAGGAACATCTTTACCGAATTTCGAAACAATTTTGTCATCCAATTAGTCGAGATGCGAGCGCGGGCCGATGCTTGCGCGCCAGAAACAAGTTTAAAATTTAGCAACAGCGGAAAAGCAAGGCGTGCCACGCACGTTTAAACGCCGTAAGGGGTGTTAAATATGCAAATCTCGTTGACGGATTCGGATGTGAATTAATTAGGTGCCGGTAACCTTTCGCCGGAATGCAGCAATTTAAATGCCACGGTGCGTCCATTAACATCAAAAATTTAATATACGGGCCAAGTACAACCAGCAGATATACAAAGAGAAAACGGGGGTTGGAACGGCGAGAGAGGGAGAGAGGGAGAGACCAGCGGCCGACTGCTCGTAAAGCCGGCAGAACGTGCGCGCTACACGCACTTGAGGACAATTAAAAATGTATTAACTCCTTGCCTTGACTCGAGCAAACGAACGACAGAGAGAGAGAGAGAAAGAGAGAGAGAGAGGAAGCTACTGCAAAGAACCATTCTGCGTAGAGAAGGAGATGGTTGAAATTCTGCAGAATTTCAAGCAAATTTATATCTCAGTATTCAGATGGGCATGGACATAGAGAACGTGTATGATTGTGATTCTGACTGTCTCGATTTGATCTGATCTAATATAGTCAGATTCGTCGAGATTCGATAAGACTTTGAGAAGAAAGAGCAAAGAAAATATTTATACGTATACATGATTTGTGTAAAATTAAAGAAACTGATGAGATACGTTTACACACGTAACATAAAGTTTATTATCTTGTCTGTTACTTGCGAGAAATATTTCGAACATTTTATAAAATCGTTTTGTATAGAAAATTTATGCAAAATGTATTATAGAATGGAATAAAACTCGACTGTACTAAAATGTATCTAGAATATCCTTTCGTTTCTCGTTGTTTTAAGCAAAATTATATTACCAAGCTACTCCTTCTCTGAGAGAACACTGAAATTACACGCGCGTATGAAAAATAAACGAATAAATGCAATTTATCACTCGTGCATCGATTGAAAATACAACTTTGAAAAAGTTCTGCCAAAAACACTGACGAGGTGAATTTAACAAAGGATAGAAACGTATAGGATAACGAAATCTGCGGTTCGAGAGGTCGATTTTTAAAGAAAATGAGGGGAAAAAGAAAGGGATTCTTTCTTCGGCTATAGTATACTTGGCTACGCAAATGTCTACTACGACGTGCATATAGACTGCAGTCGGCGTTTTCTATTCATGCAGTTGCTTTTCACGAAGGTGTAAACGTGGAAAGGTTGCCCTTAAGTATCCGTGCTTTCGTCAGGAATAACCGATTTGTCAAGATTTTGACCGCCACGCGAGTGCGAGTTCTCTTCGACCGGAGAAACTGAAAGGAAACTCTCGTTTCCACGCGAGAATAAACCGTTCAACCGTTAAACTTCGACCCTACGAGTGTCCAAATACTTTGGTAATTTCAGGTTCGAAGTTCTCTATCTTTCGAACGAGCCGAACGTCGAACGAAACCCGCTATCGAACCCGCGAGTCGAAACTAGAATTAAAACTGTCTTTAAATATTAGCTTCCACGGCGATTAATACTCGGGCAATGATTCGCCACTTTTCACGAATTCTCGGGGGGAAAGGTTCTCGTTAATCTGCGTGATTATGAAATCATGCTTGCAGATTGACGTCGTTCGCGAAGAAATACCACAAGGTGCAGTTAGAACAACTTTAAAAGTGGAAAAATTTCCCCGGTACTTTCTTCAAAACTGCCATATATTTTTCTCACGTTCACTCACAGGCAAAATCTGTACCATAATTTACATGACCAACGTCAATGAACAACAAGCAAGTGACAACCGACGACTATCAAGGGGGCACCGAGAATATTCGTCACGAATCGGCACGCAGAATAAATAGAAATTAGGTATCATTGCGAGGATCCAAGACAGTGGAATGGCTGGCGAATCCGCGGTTTCGCAAAGAACGCGAAAATTCGTCGGCATCGGGTTTCCACGCGCGTTCCTCCGACGCGGAGAGCTCCTCCGAGTACCAACACGAATTTCCATGCCACTCTCTCCAGCACGGTTAACTCGATTCTTCGTGGAACCGCGACGCGGCCCAGCTCCCACAGGAAGATCCAGCTCTGTTTCATCTCCAAGAGAAACTGCAGAAACCGTCGTGCAATCGATACTGTGGCGTAACGTTTCATAGGGGCCACGTTCCAATCGGGACAGACACGCGACATCGAGTCCTCTGTGCTTCTGTAATTTCTCTTTAATGGCGTCTTCGTCTCCCGATCGAATGACGATGAACGGTAGCTAAATGCTTAGCGATCGTCCGCTAGATCGGGCCGAAGATTGTCACGAAAATTGTCATTTACGTGCTATTGACGCTGGTTAGGCTGACAACGGGGGAGACTATGTTCATGGGGCGTCCTGTTGCGGATACACCGTGACAGTCTGCTATTGGTCTGATGGCCAATGCTGTGTTCCTCGACAAGACGTTTCGGACGAAATGTAGAGAGAATTGAATTGATTAGTTTCGCAAAAATTTGAGCGGTGATTTTTATCAGTGAAAATTGAGCTGCATTTGTGGACGCTCTTTTCTTCAATCTTTACCTTTTTAAACGTTTATTGGAATTACCGTAAGCTTGAAAGTTGAACGACCAGATGGATGGACGTATGAAGAATGAAGAATGTATTTAATATTAAACGCATATTTCCTGTTGAGTTACTCAATATGTTGGAATATATCAGGTGTGCTATCTCTTTTTATACATAAGTGCGTAGTAAACATTCAAAGGTTCAATAATAATCTCGATGTGACATGTATGAATTAACGATTAAGATTATGGTGAATATATGACAATGGAATGTCTACTATGAATAATATAGAATATAAGACTAGTGTAGTAGAGAGGCTTGAGATTAAAACAATATTGTCGATACGATGGAACTCTGTTTATATGAACCGTTATAAAATTAAATTTTAACCGATTAAATGAATCTTTGCTTCTCGAATCCACTTTTCTAAACTTCTGATATATGAAAGAAAATATTATATGAAACTAAATCGTATAAAATTATATGAATTATTTATCCCTTGAGAAATTTATGTAACCAAAGTTATACTACTGAAGCTTCTAAAAAATCTACATTAATATTCGAACACTAAATATCGAAACTGTTATAATTTTGTAAAAAGAAATATTGGTCTTATTGTTAGATGACGAAAATTCAAGAAATCGGCATTTTCGTCTGATGTGCAAAGTTTTCTAAAATGGTGAAAGAAAAAGATCAAGTTTTTAGGGATCGTTGTGAAGGAGAGGATTTAGTTTTAAAATCCATTGTAGGTTCAGTGACGAGAAAAATTGTTCAATATTTTTACACGCTGAAGAAAAATCTCTTCACTTTGTCATCTGTTATATAATACAAAAAGAAAAAAATCTTAAAAAATGAAACAAACGACGCACAGTTTAAAAGTAGAATCTTCAAGCTTTGAAATGAGCTTAAGTTTATTGTTACTCGACGTTTTTTTTTTTACAAAATTTTTACTTTCAATTCGAAAGTCTTTGAACATCAACAATTGAAAATCTTTGCAGTTGAGATTTTCAAAAGAAAGTAATTAGTTCGTAACACCAACGTAGTTTTTTATTTTGCGTTCATCGCCATTATGTACAGTTCATCATCGTACGAACATCTTCATGCTTTCAACTAAATATATATATAATAAAAAATGCAAAAGAAATAGAAACAAGCCATGACAATTTTTCTGGTAACGTACGAAATAATTCCGGCTGGATTCTGAATAAAACGAATTAGAAACGTCGTCCGGAGTTGCGCATCAAAGGGAGAAGCGTAAATAAAACTGATATAATTCCCCGGTATAATTCTTGAACGTAAGAGGAATTCGTGGTTGTTTCGCTCGCATCGTTCGAGTAGACCTGTTACGAGGTTACAAAATTAAAATCTCGTTTCGTCACACGGGCTGCCGCAGTACGCGTCTGTACGAGGCGCATTAAAAAAAAATTTCTTCTCATTTGTCCCGTAGAGAGTAATACCAAGTGCTCGCTCTGTTCGTTAGATGCGCCAAGAATGTATGAAAGACCGCCCGAAGCATTACAGAGTAATAAAGTCGACGATTCGATTTTTTTATTGCATTGGTATGTCTGGCGAAAGAGTGGCCGCTGTTGCTGAAATTTCTCCAATTTGATTTCAATCGTTGAAAATGATTGAAAATAAGTGGTAATAGGAAAGGTGAACGTGATGAACGAGAAACTTGCTTGATTTTTGTATTTCGTCCCTGTAAATACTATTTTCACATTATGTACGACAACGGCAGTCACAAAAGCTTTTGGTCAGAGTAAAATTCCGTTCCCATTTAAATTGCGCATGCGCGTTAATAAAAATTCCTCCCGCGAAAATTTTTATATCACGTTCAACAAAATGCAGTGCGCATTATGCTTGCAAAAGAGACGTTTATTTTCAGAGGTTTCTTTTTTTTTTTACATTAATGACAGAATAAAATTATCCGTTGGCGGAAACTTCTGGGAACCGCCGCGTATGTATAATTCAATTGAATATAATTGAATATAATTTCACTGATGAAATGAATTTCTATGTTAATAAATGATGTAGTGAATTTATAATGTAGTCGCTAATAACCATAAATAGTACCTCGAATACGCAAATACTAAACTATATAAAGTAAGTATGTTAAAGGAAAACCTTTCTTCTCCTTACTCTTTGAAAAATTACACGAATGTGAATACACGTGTGTGTGTGTGTGTGCGAATGTTGGCAAATCTACGCACGTAGCGGGTGCAATTTCTGCAGAAAGACACGGGAACGCGAAATCTCTTCGGATAGAATTTTACTCCGGTGGCCATAGATACCAGATGGACAATCCGATAGCTAACATTTCTTACCTACAACAAAACTGTCTGTATCGGTGAAACAGTGAAGCAGCAAGTGAAACCATGTTATGTTTGTTACAGGCGATATTTCGTTACACGAAACACCGTGGCCAAGTTCTTGCTTGGTGTCGAGTACATTCGCGCGTGATCGTGTCCGACATATTGGCTAGCTATGAATTAGGGCAAATTGGACAGAAGAGGATCTGACTCTTGAACGCACGATTTTTCTCGATACAACGAAATATCTTTGTCCCTCTGAAGAAATACAAAAGAATAAGTTTCAAAAAGCCACCTCTCTGCCTGACTTGGGGAAAAACAAATAATAAATTATTCATCGTCAGTTAAAATGTTTCTAAGATAAATACTTCTTCATTATATTTGAGTTTTATAAACACTACGTAAGGAAGAATTGGCACGAAAGCTATCTATTTTAAATAGATCATTGAACTAGAGTCGAAAACTAATACATCACATTTCGTTGTTTGAATGGTAAACGTAACGTCTATCTGTTGCACGAAGGAACTTTTGGTTTTGAATTTGCAAAATTATGCATTTAACATTTCAAGCGAAAGAACGAAGACAAAAAACGAGACGGAAAAACGCAGGCAGATTAAAATGTAACGAAGTACGCGAATTAAACTGAATTGATTATAAAGTAAAATGAAGAGATCGGAGCTCTCTGATTATGTAGATTATGCTTTCGCAACAAGGAATATACGAAACAGGATAGATCGCGTAATTGCAATGGCCAAATCGTTTATCAACGTTCCCCGTAACGGCGCGTAAACCCAAAACGTACATTATGAAAATTATCATAGAATTACCAGTTTCAGATGAAAATTCGTTCCCTGTCACAACTTCTTCAATTCGGAAATGTGGATTACACAGGCTCGACTCGTTCGATTTTCAACTCGACGTGGACTTTTACTCTTTTTTTTTTTTTTGGACGCAGTGTTCTCATATTCATATCTTTTTCACGATAGCGCGACGGTTTAACAGTGGTTTTTTCGGAGAATATTTTGAGAGAGAAAAGAAATTCGTTTTCGCACGCTAACTTGCCGTGTTTGGTGCGAACCTTTCTCGCGTAACTAACTAACAAGGTTGACATTGATTTCCTTTCTCTCCATTTGCAAATATCGTTGCCAACTAACTCACTGATGAAATAATTGTTGACTCTTTTGCGGTCGGGGAACAACCTAATTCTCTCTCGTAATCTTTTCTTCGCTGAAAATTACGAAGGAAACATACTTTTTTAGAAATGTTGCATCTCGACAAATGAAACTGAATATTTTGAGAACATAAATTTCGGTATTACAAATATTATTGTAATATTCGTATCAGTTTTGAGAATTTGTGCAACGTTTCAGAATTATTCAGATAATTCATAATCTTTGCCATTACTCTCCTATTATATATACACTATCAGTGTTGTGTATATATATCGTGTGTACTTCGCGTGATATCGTGTCATATTTTCGCATCGATTTCTTTCTGATTTAACTCGAGCCTGTATAAATTTGCCACTACTGTATCTTTTATAGAATCCCTTGCATACGCTGCGAATTTGAAGAACATTTTTATTCGAGGGTATTCCGGAATCTGTCTTTCACATTTTCACTTATGAAAGTGCCTTGCTTTTTTTTCTTCTGTCCCCCCTTCTCTCTTTCTCTCCACTCTTTCGACTATTCATTTTCTCTATTAATTAAATTTCCCCTTTGATCCTGTTCTTTATCCTTGGAATCTTTTATTTAATGCCCTTTCACTTTGCTCTATTATTGGAATTTTTGTTCTAGTGTCCTTCTTCATTACTGCTGGAATTTTTTCCGTCCCCTTTGGGACACGTTAAATTTCTTGCTAAAATTACTACAAGCTTGTATCTCTCTCCTCTTTCAATTTTATGGCAATACAACACGCAGAAAATTGTTACTACTGCACTATGCAACATCTTGTACATTTGCACATACGTGGCGGCTTTAATTTGGCTATATATTGTAACGTGTGCCGTACACGGTCGAAAATTCGCTCGGAGATCATCTATACGCCGACTCCGCCTCTCATTCGACCATGTTAATTATTTCTACAGACCACCGCATTTCATAGCCGCGCAACCGTTTGTCTTAATTAAACTGTGCCGAGAGAAGATCTCTGCAAATCTACCTGCACAATGACACCGTTTCGCGATATTACATAGCTTTATTTGCCGATTCACTGTCAAGTCGCTCGAAAATGCACGTGCCCGGACAACTTCGATTAATTGAAATTCGATTCAGATCAAATTTTCTCGCATGAAAGAATGGCAGAGGAGAATATGTATACACAGAAATTGAGCGAGATTGTCATATTTGCAAATTTAATTTAACATTAATATATATACTTAATATTAATATAGTGTTCTACCTCTCACTATATTGTATACATTTCACATACATTCATGTGAATTCACACTGTGTTCCAATTTCACTGTATTATATATTGAAGGGGTTATTGCAACAAACAGACAGTTTTCCAGTAATTTGAATAAATCAATTATCTTTCTACGAGTACTAATGTTCGTATTAACAAACTTTCGAACATAAAACCTACATCTTCCTTTCGTCTCTTATAAATTCGTATTCATATTCAGTTGTTTTCTTAGATAATCGTTCTTCTAATTTTCTATCACATTACTTCGCAATTTTGACGACGCACTCTATCATTATTGAATATTCGCAAAACAATATTCGTTGTCAACAGTTGTCTGGCTCGAGGCTGCGGATTATAACATTTACACTTTTCGTTTTTTGTACTTTTGAGAAACTGCGTGTCTCGGTGCATAACATTCGACATAATACACGTTACTAATCCATGCCTAAGGGTACTGATTTGATAATATACGCATTCTCACTACTTTGCGATAAATAATACAAGAAAATTCCGTGACTAATGTGACGCTTCAACGTCAGTTTCAAGTATCAACGTATTTAACAACTCGTTACGAGGATTATCGATGGTTGTGTGGACAAGATAACGAAATCGCACGGCGAACGGCGAAAACGAAGGATTTTAAAGTAACAAGGCTCGTCGAGCGGCAGGGGCTTATCGTTAAAATGCAGCTGATTCTGCAGTTTCAAGTGAAAATGCATTGTGGTAGACTGCGGCTGCGAAGCAGACACGAAAGTAAGAGAGAGAGAAAGAAAGAAAGAGAGAGAGAGAGAGAGAGGAGTTCGATGTAGAAAGCTTTAACGAGATACAAACTGGGATCGTCGCTGGCTGTGATGTTAACTTTCGCCTATTTAACGTATTCAGAATGCCTTATTCAACGTGTCAAACTGCTTACCACCCTGGTCCCCATCTCGCCGCTGCTACGTGTCGAGCTACGGGAAAAGGCCGAGCGTTCCGTACGATCGCCGATTTTTTGAATAAATATACCGCCCCTTTTGTCGGCCGACCCTCCTACGTTCGAGGCTACGATAGTCCGTGCCTCGAAATGCCACGTAGCGAATTTCTCGCCAGTTGATTATACACCTTTTCCCTTCATCGATTTCATATTTATTCGGCGCGAATCGTTTTTTTTTTTTTTTTTGTCACGTCTAGAATTTTGTTAGGCGTCTAGGATTTTGTCTAGGATTCCAACGGTGCTGTGAAAATGAAAAGGAACCTTTGCAACGTTGGCTTTGAAATTATTTCGAAAATACGGACGTCAGCTTTTGACGATTTTTTTTTCTTTCTTCTTTTTCTCTAAAAAAATTTCTACGAATGGAGTTCCTTGTTCCTTCTGGTGAAATTTTTGGCTTTTACATCATTCGTAGATTTCTTTCCCGTGCATAGGAATATGAAATGTACATCTTCAGTTTGAAAATTCGACTCTTGGTCGAGTGACTCTTACGAAATTAACATTTCTGAGTTTTCCACAATTTTTTTTCAGTTGAATTAGATTTTCTCTCGGTTAGTGGGCATTGTATCAACGTGCTATGTTGCCTCTGATTTCGCAAAGTCGGATATTTTTTTGAAAGTTTATAGAGTTTCGCGATTGGGGGTGGTGTTCATTTTGGAGAGAGAGTGAAATCGTCAGAAAATTATAGCATAAGTGGAATTAGAAGCTGACTGGCCGAAAGGATGAAAGTCTGTTACAATGCAATCTGATATTTGTCTTGTAAAGGCCAAAAGAAAAAAAAAGTTCCTTGTGTGTCTTATACAATCCCACTAGTATTTCAATTCCGATATATACTTTCTCTACACAGGAAGAATATATTACACGACGAATATCGTTTAATTAGATACAAATGAGATCTCCTCGGTGTCTGTATCTACTTAAAACAGTATATTCAACAGTATATTAACTTGGATGTTTTCGAAACTTTTGCGATGAAATAATTTCTTTCTACTTTTATTATAAATTGAGTGTGTTTGAAATGTTATACAATTTTAATCGGCAATGAATCTGGATATTTTCGAAATTTTTTATAATATATTTTTCTAATTTCATCATTCTAACTATAGCCTGAGTGTTTTAATTTGTTAACTGGCAAAGATGAATTAACTTGTCACAATTTGTCATGGAATCTTCTATCTCATATCTTGTTTCATTCATGTGGATGCAAATATATTTATAAGGCGTGTTATATCAAAGTCAATTTAGTTTCAGTTTTTTTTAAATCTAATTCTATCAATTCTGTGATTCAATTCTGTGACTATTTCCAGAAGATTTTCATTAAAAGACGATTGAATCAACAGGTAACGGAATACCTGATTCAATCACTTTCAATAGACTTTTTTTTCAAAAACAGCCGCTTTAAAAAGAAAAAAAAAAAAAGAACAGAAAGCTAAACGCGAACAAGGACAAGGCCGAGTTTGAATTAGAAAATCAAACGAATCCACGCTTCTTTAATCTCCGCGTTCGACATCTGACGACGAGCGAAGTTTCGTTAGTTCCATCACTATTAATCGAATTCGCACATCCGTTTCTCAAATTGCTTCTCCCAACTCTCCGGCAACTCTATTTTCCGGGTCGATCTCATTTTCGATCAATCCGCGTATATCGAACCGCGCCTCTGAATCACAATTGCACGCGTGAGTTGAACTGCAACTCATCTCGCCGAAGAAGAAACTGCCGAGCTCGAGCCGAAACACCCTCAGAGAGACGCGTTTCCCCCGCACGTTCTATGAACGATATCAACCGCCATAATCCCTTCGCGACGAAGTAACACGCGAACTTATCTCTCAGCCAGTCGCTCGAGTCGCTGAAAGCGCCACCGCCGACGCTGATAAATTACAGTTTCAATTTCGTACAAATGGATGCGACATACTTTCCCGAGTATGCACGAGGCCGCTGTGCCGGTTCATTACACCGTAACGCCAATGTACATTTCAATTACACGGGACGCGGCGATGAAAACCGACGCCCCTGGACCTGGCTGAACGCCGACGACCCGCTCAAACCTGAATTGCCGGATTACGTGTGCAATGTGTGCTTCCTCTCTGCGCTCTGCCGTTGCCCACCCTTTTATTACGCTCTCTCTCTCTCTCTCTCTCTTGTGTCTGCCTTCTCTCTTCTATCCTCCATTCTTTTTTTTTTCCCCGATTTTGCGTCGCTCGCGGGTTCAAATGCCTTGAAACTGTGTTGTTGGCGATAAGGTCGCTTTTGTCGTTACCTGGCTTGGAAGTGAGCTTCAACTGCGCGAGAAGCGTCGTAACATCGGATACATAGAGCAAGTTGAGGAATATTTATGAACTCGATCATTCATTCTTATATTGATGCTTTCATGTGGAAAGTTTACTCCTTTAAATAAATGTATTTATTTAAAGAGATTTAAGAAATTATACGCAATAACTATTTATCAATATTACATTTTATAACGACCGTTTGCTCTGACTGATTATTAACAATCTACAGACATATACGAAATATTTTCTGCCGTCTTATTTTTTTCCTTCTTCATTTTTAAATCTAACTCGCTTTTCTTTTAAATAACTCACGCCGCCACGGTATTTTAAAAATCGTAATTAATATTTGTACGTTTCTTCTTTTTATTTACGTACATTTCTTAAAGAAAGAGATCTTAGGACACATTTATGATTAATATTTTAGGGTATTTATCGTACGTGATAAAATTTTTAGACTGCACGTGTATGTATTAAAATGTCATCGTTAATATATTAATACCTTGCAGATTCTTCACTGCATGAAGTATTTTTTCTTCTTTTTTTTGGCGTAACTTTGGATTCTATGAGTCAAAATAAGAGAGAAATCTCGTACAAGCATATACTCACAAAATTCAACAGCATAATAACTTTTCACTTGAATATCGCTTTGGATATCACAAAGAGGACGACCAATTCCTTGTCCTCACGCCATTGAATTTTTACTTGTGGGAAATATCAAAACAAAAGGTTAATACACGTGGAAAATTATAACGCGTTTAATGAAATGAAAGCTAGTCAATTCGAAATGCAATAAATTCAATTTTTATATATAGAATACGTCAATGTCTGCATTCGTAAAAATGGACATCACTTTGAAATGAAACTAACGATAGGTAAATATCGTCAACTCCTGTTCCGAATTTTCCTCATAGCTCCTCAACGAAGAATTTTTGAGTACATGTTCATGTGACTTATTTTTCCTTATTTTCACTCACGAGTCTACTGGCAAAAGTACGAACACCCTATATGTTATAGAATAAATTACTTGCAGTTTCGAGGTGTGGTAGAAAGGAAAACACATATCGTAATGGAGAAATATAGTAAAATTTCCTCAACGTGTTAATTTTACTCGCCATTAACAAAATCCCAACTGACTGTTCCTTCGCAGTTCTTTTTAAATAAACATCTGCTTATTCCGAGGGAACTTAAAATTAACTTGCAAACGAACTTATGCCACGTAACGTGAACTCGAAGTCAAGTTACCATAAAGCCACTGCAACTTACTATAAAGTTGCTTGAAGTTGCAGGAGAGGCCCTCGGAACGGGACGAGGTCTATCTATTTTTGTTTCGCCAGCTTTGTTTCCCCGCACGATGTATGCACGTACATTAGTTTTAATGACGGTTACCGCCTTCGTTCCCCGCGTCTGCATCATTTTCATACGAGCAGGCCGTAATCATAAAATAGCTGTTTAATAAACCATCTCTGTGTCTTCACGCGCACGTGAAATTCTAGCTTCGCGAACACCTACGTCCTGCTGGCTTTTACGACTATTACGGCTTTTACAGTGTAACGCCTTCATTTGACTCACACACGTCAGACGCTTGTGTTTCAATGCTGGATTTTAACTGAAAGTCATTCTCCAGCTCAACTTGTCCGAATACGATTAACTCGCGTTCTGATTCTACAATCCCCTTCAGGTTTCAGGTACATTTCATATTAACGAAGTGTAACATTAATTCGGTCGTACACGTTTAGAACGTACGTACGCAGCCGTGCGCGTCCAGTTTGTTGGTTCGGACGTTTTCGTCGTTTTGAAATTTAAGTGTTTCACCGAAAACAATCGAACGAGTTATGATATATATTTCAATTATCTTCAATTTTCTATTTTTGTGAAACTGTTCCAAAATTACCAATAATAATGATTTCACTGTGGGGTTAAATAAATTCTCTAATCTAGAAAACACGATAACGAGATTCAAAGATTATACGCAGAGGAATGTAATAGAGATGATTCACTTTCACATTTTGTGAATATCTTCTCCTGGTACTATCCTCAGTATATTAATAATATTCGTAGTAATTCTTTTTAATTCGTAATCACCAAGCTACATATGTCTAGCAATAAAGGAAAATTATAATAAAAGGTAAAAATAACTATATGATATATATCAGCTAAAATTATCGCAGTTTTGTCTAGTTTTATCTAGTTCTACGGGAAACAAGATTCACCTCTCAGAAATTTCGATCGCAGCACAAACTTCTCACATCGCGTTGCGGCCCGAGACGCCGGGTACTCGTGTTACCATCTCGCGGGGAATAAAACTCCTCGCGGAACCTCGAGTTCCCCGTCTTAATCCTCGTGTATCTGGCGCGTAGTTAGACAGACGGGCAAATCCAGGGAACATCGAACTATCGTGCAACGTAAACTGAATGCACGGGCGCCGGTGTGCCCGCGAAACAGTTAAGTGAGACGGAAACCCAGGAGCCAGTGTGCCGAACAAGATCCTCGTCGGGAGGAAAGCGGATCCCGTCGCGGTAAGGGAACCGTGGGCTTCAATGCGACGGAACAAATATCTCGACTCAATTGTCCATTCGTGATACACGACAATAGTTGCAATGCGAAACGAGAACAAAGGACAAACGTGTGTATGCGCCAACCAGCCAGCGCACTCAGCCACGTGTGCAACTGAATCTATCCTAACGTTAAAGAATATTTGATTACCCAGGGGGCAGCGACAGCAGAATTGCTGCTAATGGGATATAGGTCGATGTTACAAAACTACCATCCATACGTACGAGTTGGTCTAAGCTTCAGTCCTCAGCTTCTCGTAAAACGAGAACGAAAAAATGCATAAAACTCGAGGATTTATTTACGAAACTTAATCTCTCGCGGTCTCCTGTGTTCAATATGACTGGACAATGATTTGATTCTAGCTCTGGGATCAACGCTCGCAATTAGTCTGCTTGGACAGTAATTTTATTTCAGAGAGAGAAAAAAAAAGGAAAGAAACAGAATCAAACTTGTCGTCGGGGATAAAGAGTCGAGGATTTACTACAAAACTGAATATTCTCCTCTTGTTCAATAACTGATGATCTGAACGATTTGATTCTATCTCGTTGATCTAGGATCAATGCTCAGTCTGCTTAGGCAATAATTTTATTTATCAGAGGATGAAAAGTAAAATACCCAAAGACTATATGCGAATTACGGATACGTGATTCCAGATGTACGATTGATTTCTTAGATTTTACAGAAAGTTGTTCAATGCGACGTTCGACAGGAAGATTAAGTTGGTATTCACCTCTGTAATAACCACGAGAGCACCGAGTACATTGCGACGAATCGATGTAGTGGAAGATAACTAGCGACCTGAAACGTCATCGTACATAGGTCGTTGTTCGATATCGAAGGTGTGTCGGAAATTGTCATGAACCCTATCGCCGCGCTGTTTCGCTTGTTCGGGGGATGACTCGTGACTGCGCTTCCATCCCCTCGATGGAAGCTTCAAACGAGTTAAATTATTTCATTTTGAATTTGGAAGCACGACGAGCTAATTTTCTATGAATTTTTGGACGAACAAATGATTTAACAATCCGTCGTTTAAACTTTAAACAATTGTAATCGCACGCTCCTTTACAATGGAGCGTTATATGTCTTCAGGTGTGCGTAGACTTACAGACAATACCTCTAGACACGTGTCTGCACACATGAGGTCCCATACAGGCTCTGTGGTTACTCGCGGTCAGTCCAGAACTGACATGAGTTCTGCAACGTATGGACGCGTAACATAATACGGCGTGCACGATGCAACAACAGTTTGCGTACAGTAGACAATGTGTACAGTCTGTTTCTGCAAGTAATGCACGCAGAAGTCTTTACGCGCCTTAAATAACACTGGCCAATCCGATCGAACAAAAAAAAAGTTTAAGCTGTAACTAGCTGTAACTTTTCTCTCTTACATAGATGAATCAACCATACAGTTGAATATTTGATCGATTGAAAGTCATAATGATATAGATGAAAATTGTTGAGAATTTTGTTCGAATTTGATCGACCATATCAACTTTTTAACGTTTCATTTTAGAATTTTATTTCCTGGTACTCTCGAATTACTTTTTATCGTACAGCAATATTAATTTTTAAACGTTTGACTCTTCTCAGTTTCGTAATTAATCGTAGAACTTTGCAGTCTGCGATCGTGTATCGATTCTAACTTGAAAGAGTAGATCAATTATTCATAACAGTAAATGTAGAACATTATTTACGTAGAATCACCCTGATATATTTATACTCAAGCAGATACACAAAAAGAAAATTATGCAAAATTCTACTTGACCACGTATGAATAAGTTTCCTCGTCAGGGTCTTTCTTTCAGCAAGAGACTGTATCGCTACAGCGCAACGAAACCACCAAAAAAAAAAGAAAGAAAAAAAACACGAAAAGGAGAAATCCTAGGAAGAAAGAGCGCGAAGGAGCGGAAAATCCGGTTGGTCGGCGGATATTTATCAAGCGTAAACCAACCGAACGAACTTAAGACTCTGCGAAATCTAAATCGAATCCGGTTGGTGTTCGAGGGTGTCTGACTGTTCCCTTAATTCTGCCATTATCAGAGGAAACCATTCGCGAATTGTGAGGTCTCCGCAGCCGAGACTCACGCAGCTTCCATGAGCTACTCTGCAAGATTATACCAGGCGAGGCGTCGCCGTGAAAAGCAACCAACGGAACGAGGCCTGTACCGCTTTCTCGATCCTCGCGCTTCTGTACCGATGACATTAATTAAGTTACGGATTAAGGGTGTTGCAACGTGCTCTGTTCTCGCCACATGGCGCGTGGCCTATTCCCTGTCGGCTCTTCTAGCCCTGTCGTTCTACCAACGGATACGCTTGCAATCTCTCTCTCTCTCTCTCTCTCTCTCTCTTCCACTTTCTCATTCACTGCTCCATTTTCAACCTCTTCCAAGCCAACGTTCTCCATCAAGACTCAAACGGCGACAACTACACCACACGTCCTTCTTGTTTTAGCTTTCCCTTCGGCGAACGGAGTTCTCCTTCAACACGTTCTCCTTCTTCTTCTCCTCCTCCTCTCTCTCTCTCTCTCTCTCTCTCACACGCACAGCCTGCTCCTTCTTCCTGCGTCCTTCTTCCCATAGACTGAAGCAACGGAGAAAGAACAGCGACGCGAGAACTTAACGTTGCTTTCTCCTCTCTCATCGTCTGTCTGCTAGCTAACGTTCTATGCAATGTATATTAAACCGTGCTAGTCTCTCCCACTTAAATTACGTTTAATGCACACTACCCGTATTAGTACGGGTAGAAGCGCCTTCTTTCGTGCCACTCTTATGAGCGCCGGCCAGAAACACGTAGCCAAACCCGGTTAGATCATCATCCGGCATTGCTCGATCGTGATCGATGTATCAACTACTACGTGTCGAAGGGTACGCGAAAGGTGTTAACTGGCCTGGTAATTCGGAACGTTCGCCGGTGATAATTTGGGGCGGGGGTGGTTCGTTTAAACAGGGAAATTAGGTAACTGTTTGAATTACCTTGTACACGTCGAGATAATTTCTTTTTTTTTTTTTCGTTTCGCTCACACTTATCGCGATGGTGGTTCGTTGGCGTGCATTATCGAGATATCGGGATCTGGATGGTTGGGTATATTGCTGGGTTTCTATGGAACGGGAGGGAGAGAGGGGACTTGATAAGTTTGTTTCTACGACGAGAATGATCGGGTCATGCTTCTTTTTACGATCGTAGTACTGCAGATTATTAGCTGTTGCGGCCGAGTTGCTCATAAATGGACATCGAACGGTTCCTTCGATGCGATACGGATAGGGTGAAGTATTAACTTCCGAGTTTTACAAAAGTTTAATATATGCGAGTGTAAAATTTCGATAGTATTTCAAATGTAAGAAAAAGTTTCATCACAATTTGTATCCACATTTCAATAGTTTTAGAATATTCAGATATTCTAATATCATCTAGGAATGATGAATATATTTCACTCTCACGAATGTATTTCAAGCAAGTTCTTTCATATTTACATGTATTACATTTGACATTGTAATCGTATATCCACGGTCTTAAATAAACGACGGTGATAATTAAAATAAGATTTGCATCATTGCAGAAACGGAATTACATTTCCGAGCGTTTGTATTATTTATAATACAAGTGATAATTAATTATACGGTCACGTTCCACTCTGAAATTATTCTTCTACGGTTACACTTATGATTATTACAACGAGATTTAAATCAAACACATAGAAAATGAAAGATATATCTGAACTTATATTACATTACGTGTAATAAATAATGATCGATCGTGTTGCTATCCGACAAAATAAATAATACTTTGTTTCATTTTATTTTCGTCTGTTTCTTTCTTTCATTTTCATTTTCATTTTCACAGCAAACCAACGATCGTGTCACGGCTTCGGAGGAGGAGGGTTCGTTGATCGTTTGACGACCAGAACGGAAGCTCGTTCGTCTCGTTCGTTCGTTCTCGTATTTATATACCGATGAAATGTTTTCGCGGATTTCGTAATGGATTCGCGCGAAGTCACTGAATCGAATGTGAAACGCGGGATAATCGTTATCGGAACGGCATTTAGTTTTCATTATCGTTACTGTAAATCGTGCGTCCGCGTTTTTTTCAATCGCCGATACTCGATAGCTTGCCGCTATTTACATTTTGCCGATATTTTCATTTCGCGAAGCACGAACCCGTTTTTTGATAAAACACGCGAAACGCTCGCCGTTGCCAATGATCGCGTGCTCTCTCGCGCGAAACTATCTTCTGCGTGTGCTTTCCAGTGATAATATCTCGGATGAAAAAAAATTCAACCGAGATACGCGAGATGAGAAAGCCTAACCTAAACCTAAACTTAAACCTAAACCTAACCCGAAGACGCACGTTAATTCTTACGAAAACGTGCACGGTCGCGTTTTGCCAAATTCCTCGAAAATTCTCTGCCCTTTCGGTTTGTCTGGAAAGTTAAATTAACACGGCCATCGTATAAATATATATCGAGCTGTAGAAACACCCACGAATTTTTTCGTGTTTTCTGACTTAATCGCTGGAAATTGTTGTTCACAAAAGCTGCTGAATTTCATACACGATTATACGCTGTGTTACGGTGGCAGATGATTTTATGCATTTGTAATTTTTTGCAAAATTTGAAAGATGTACACAATGCACAGGACACGAAAATATATTGAATATCGAAACGAACGTAAAATTGTACAAAGATTCGCTGTTCCTGAGAAATGTAACAAAAATATAGTTTTGATATATTCGATGCCCAAAAGAATTGAACTAAACACGACTTAGGAATTCGTCACTGTCGTTCACTGTCGTTCGTTTCCGGATAAACGGAAGAAAGAACGTATACAGTGGGTAATCGGTTAACGAACAATTCGATCGTGACAAGCATCGTCTTTGAACGGATTATGTTCGTTAGCCGATCACCCATCACACTGTACTTCAGAGAATAAAAATCTGAAAATTTCAGGAGACTCTGAGAATGAATCACCTTCACACCGGTCGTACGACTTTCTTTAACTACGATATCTATGCGTAGTTAGATCTCTTTCCTCGCCCGCTGA
The DNA here is from genome assembly GCA_032399595.1 of Tetragonula carbonaria. Taxonomy (NCBI): domain Eukaryota; kingdom Metazoa; phylum Arthropoda; class Insecta; order Hymenoptera; family Apidae; genus Tetragonula; species Tetragonula carbonaria. The sequence goes on from JAUCRC010000007.1 coordinate 16,869,068, forward strand.
GACAGAGCTATTTCACCCGTTACATCGAAATCGGATAAAACTTGAGCGGAATGGGCTAAGCTTCGTGTAAAGACCCACGATACCATATGAGAACGCTCAACGGAAATTCACGTACGAGAGTGTCGTTCTTCCCCACTGAAAAAAAAGAAGAGAAAGGGAGAGAGAGAGAGAGAGACAGCTCGAGACGTTTCCCAGTTGACAGCTAATAAAGGCGGCTCAGTAGAGTATCCTAGTCGGGGCAAGCGGTTTCTGGTTGGAGCCCACACTCGCCTGCGGGGCTAACTACTTTTCTGTTTGAGCGGGATTTCAGTTCACTGCGTCGACATGTTTGGTGTCAAATGGCTGGCGAGCCGACTGTTTCCAGGATTCCAAGTTCGTGGAAAAGTGCCAGTGCACCGCCGGAACGATCGATCGGCCCGACGCTACGAAGGGAAAAGCATCGGCAGCACACGTTCAAAAATTCAATGGATACGCTCTCTCTTTCTCTCTCTTTCCCTGTCTCTCCCTTCGCGTATTTTCAATTTCTCTAGCTCATCCGATTGCGCTCCGAATCCCATTAGAAATGCGATTTCCATCGATCCGCAAAAGTCATTCCTGTCGTTTCAAGCTGATTGTCTCAACAGCTTCTCGCCATTCGACAGAGTTTCGACAGAGTTGCAGAGTCACGCAGGTTGATCTTGTTTCTTCGTGAATACTTCGCTATGAATGAAAATTTCGTTACGTTCAATAAATGTATGAATAGAACAGATTTCAATATTCAAATTAATTTGTTATCGATTGTATTTTATTGTTACCAATTGAAATAAAGCGAACCGAGTAAAATGAATTTCTGATAAATCAAATAACTCGCGCAATTTTTTGTGAATGATTTCTTGATTTTCAGCAAATTTAAATTACAAGTAATTTACAAACATCGGAAGATACAGTGTCTTATCGGGAACGTTCGAACGTATGTATCATCGAGACTTACTATCAGTCAGAACCGACCAGTATATCTTCAACATTGAAATTAAAAGTCAAACACAACGTAAAATAGAATCCGCGGAGATTACATTGCCTTGGTCGTAATTTCTCTTTGTCGAGAGATAAAACCAGCGTCTCCTAACCGAAAACGAGATTATTTTATTTAGGTATCCTTCTTCTTTCTTTTTAATAAATTTTTCAATGTGCGTTAAATCTTTTAAAAAAGAAGAACGTCTTAAATATTTAATCACGGTCGCTGAAACTTTCTGACACTTCTCGAGTCTACGAGCACACCGGTGTGTGTGGGCGTGTTTCGCGCCTTAAATGGAACGATCGAATTTACATAACTGCACGTAACTATGAATTTGCATAATTTCATCGAAATCGATATATAACGCTGAAAGTAGTTTCTAGCCTTCGCCTTTTCATCTTCGTTCCAAAGTACAGTTGCGAATAGAAATTTTCACGAATCTGAGCGCGAAACAAAGCGCCAAATTCGAAACGCTTTTAAATGAAAAAAACGCGCGCGAAATGACGTGACACGTCTCGCGTGTTACACCACGCGGGGAACAGATACGGCAATTTAGCAAATGCTGCTTTTTTTTTTGCGGCGCAACACTAGTCACGCAATATTTAAAAGTGAGTAGTGACGAGTTTGAGTTATTGGCGAGTACGAGTTATCTGGAAATTGGCAAATCGAGTCATCGACCGCCGTCTACCAAAGAACGAAACGAACATCGAACGATCGGGGAAGATGCGTGTGGAAATGGTCGCCGGTGGAAAAATAGCGGGGCAGCCCAGCTTTTGTGGCTTTTCACGCGAGACATCGCCGTTTGTAATAAATCATTATCCCTTTCTCCTTTTTCTTTCGATCATATCTCGTCGACGTGTTCGAAAAAGTGTCGCTGACTGTCGCGTTTCGTCATTTCGATTAATTGAAAGTAACTGGAGTTTCGAGCGGTGGAAACTCCGGGGCCCAGAGAAATCTGTTCGTCGAATCAGTTTGTCTGTCGGACGTCTGTATTTAAATACTTGAGGCAACTCGAGGAAAGTGTTGCGGCTAGTGTTCAATTAGGTACGTACGAACGAGAAAGGAATTTTATTAAAAGAATGTGACGGATGTGTGCCAACGTGTTCCGGAATTAGGTTAATGAGCAACTCATGGTCCAAGGAGACATTGGATTTTCATCTCTGGATAAGATAAAAGGAGAAATAAAAGGATAGGAATCGATTAAACGATTAAAAGAAATACGATGTATAAAGAAAAAACCGCAAATTATAAGGCGAAGAAAGGAAAACATTAGAAATGATAGAAATTTTAGGTGGATTGTTATGCAACATCATTTGAAACTAATTATAAAATCACTGAATGATTCTAAATCGATCTAAGATAAAAAGAAAAAAGAAAAAAGTTACAGACGAATGTTTGTAGTCATAAAATGTGGTTCGGAAATGAAAAATAGAAACTATTAAGCTAATTCTAAGGTTGATATTAATTATAAAATTTCTAAATTATTGCACGAGTCTAAATAAAACAAAAAAAGAAACTACAGACTAAAACTCGTAGTTGTAAAACGTGGCTCGGAAATGAAAAATCGAAACTACTATCCATTTCTACATTCACCAGCCACTACTACAATTAATAACGTATTTTAAATAATGTTCAGTCAGTTACAGTCAGTCACGTAACGCAAAGACTCCGCAGGCTTGCAAAAGTATTTTGCGAATAATATATTATCCGCGGCACGTAGAGCATTTCGGGAAATATTTCATAAAATACACGAACGTGAGATTTTTCCCGTAGTAAGCGTCCGAATACTTTCGTGGGTGCGCGAATTTTTGTAGAAATTTCTGTACACCACACATCGAAATTGCATTCTGGAGAAATTGTTATAACATCAATGTAAAAATGTAGCTGCACCGAATATCACGGCGTTGTATTTTCCGCGTGAACTTAACCGAGTACACGGAAGTGGCAATCAAATCTCTCTCTCTCTCTCTCTCTCTCTTGTCAGTTTCACCTTTCTCGCGCGAAATTTAAACGCATTTTTCATTTAAAAAACGCACGACTGCAAAAATTAGAAAATTCCTGCGGACGCAACAGCTCTTGCTCTAATATTTCCCTCGTTGTTTGTTTCGTCGATTTGAAACCGGCGAGAAACGACAACGCGCCAAGGGTTCAAGCTGATTAGCGCGATAGGATCGCGCGAACGTGCTGCATTAATGACGAGAGGCGAACTTTTTCGCGCCACGATAGGATGCTCGATAACGCCTGTCAATTTTACAGGACCGTCAAACGCGGCTCGTTTTCGAGCCATGTCGAACATGTCGATATCGTCTGCGCGCGTAGAGAGAGATAGAGAAAGAGGCAGAGGAAGTGTTGTGAGTGTGAGAGAGAGAGAGAGAAAGAGAGAGAAGAAACGAAAACGATTTCCGGCTTATTGGCAATCAGATGATTGAGCTTGGTTTAATGCATTCGTCAATTTTTATGAGCCTCATTTCAGAGTCGAGCTGCAGGAAATAATAATAAATTCCTACCGCGGATAATTATCCACGTCGTTATTCAGCTGATTATTTCGCACGTGACGATGATCGGTATTAAGCTAAGCAAGTTCGACTTGTTACATACACGGGAATTGGGAAATGTAATAATTGGTTTCTTAGATATTAGTATTTTATCGCGAATTTAAGGGGCGAGTAAAATTTATGTTTTCCACGTGAGAAATTACATGTTCTGAGCGTGTCTTTTTTTTTTCTTCTTATGAATGAGTGTAATGAAAAGCGTGAATCGTTGAGTACGTATGAAATGAAGTCTAATTATAACGGATTGATACTTCTTGATAAAGACATATAGCAGAAAATATGAAACATTGTATTACACTGAAAATATTTTTCTGCGGTCTGACTATAACAAACAATATTACTTATTACAGGCGCATAATAGAATATATGAAATAGAAGATTATACTGTTGTCAATTGTGTACGTAATGTTTTCTCGAGGTCTGAATTTTACGAGCCGAACTGAAAGATATTGAGAAAGAAGGATTCTCAGTTTGAAAGAAATTTACTTGCATTTTATAACGTGTAACTTAACAATCCTCGAGGTAACAAAAGCTGACAGTATATTTTTACATTACGTTCATCTGAGAGCTCTACTTATGCTAGGTTTCGAGTCACTGAGATACCACATCACGTCATCATTAGTCAGGAGTAATTTAACAAATAATTAAAGTGATTCAGCGAAGTGATAATCCACGTCACCAAATTTATTGAGTGAAGACAACCTGTTCGAGGTGAAAACGGAGTAAAGGGTTGTTTTTCAGCTAGTGAAATCGCGGGTGTCGATTGCACGCGTTACACGACGTGTACGTCCGCTCAAGGATGAAACATTGATGAGGATAAATTTTTATTCGAGTGTCAACCGTTCCATTGAATAATTAATCCTCTCGAACGGCCGATTCCATTGAATGTTTTATACGTGTTTCGTTGAAGCACGTATCCCGTGAAATTGCTCGTTGCGAATTTTGTAAAATTTCACGATGAAAATCTCGGGGAATTATATTGGAATTCGATTTGTGGAAGCGAAAAACAAAAAAAAAGCAAAATAAAAAAGGAGAATAATTGGAACGGGTGTTCCATTGAGAACAACACGTTCGGGAAATTCACCGTATACAGATCGATGTGACGGATTATTTCAATAGAGACTGAAGCGAGAGTTACGTCCCCTGACTTCGAATTTTTGTACCCGGTTAAATGAAAATACATTAAACGTACTTTGCGGTTGTGTTTGTGTTTCGCTTCATCGAGCGAATATTTAGAAAAATACTGTCTGCGCGTTTATGAAACATACTGATACAAACATATTGATATAATTAAGATATATTTGATATAATTGAGATATAATTTTTAAAATTGTCGTTAGATTGAATGCACTACTCTCTAAAGATGCAACTGCACTCAAATAGTTTCCCAGAAACTATTTTATAAAGAATAAATATGTACATTAAACTTTTCAGTTAACCTATTATCGAATCGTTCTCTCATTTCGAATGAACTACGTATTTAAATTAATTGTTTTCGATGTACATATTTTTACTTTTATTAAACTACCTCGCAACCTCGATACCTTTCTTAAAATCAGAAGCAGGGGAAAAATTTTTATTTTCGACCCCCATTCATTCTTCCATTCATTCTTCCATTTTTGTTTTTCAACCTTTATTCAGTGCGTCGAAATTCTGCGCATGTGTGTATCGAAAAAATTCCTATACCTAAAAAATACCAACAAAAAAAAAAAGAAAAAAAGAAAAAACACATAATGCAAGCTTAACCAGTACTAAATTTCATAAGGTCAGAATCTTTGAAAATTCACTATCCGGTATCCAGTCGCTTGAAATTAGGGATATTAAAAGAATTGACGCTTAAAAACCGGAGCAGATACAATTCCGTGGTGATATCTGGTGGCGCGATACGGGTTGGTGCGTATAAATTACTGAAACCCGGTGACGACGCAGCCCGAACGAAAATTCATTTCCTTGAAGTCGTGCTGGGGAGAGGATAGTTTGACAGGCGAAGCTTTGCTAAACTCAGGATGAAACTGTAACTGTAACGCCGCGACACCGATCCCGGCTGCAGTATATTTCTATATCTCACTTTCCACCTCGCTATCTGTAGACTCTTTCTCTTTTTTCTCTCTCTTTTTTTCCCTTTTCTACCATGATAAATCTCTATCCCGCAAAAGAGAGCAGCGTCTTGATAATTGCATCGTTTATTATAAGAAAAAGAAAAAGAGACCAGCAGAGTCTCTGATGTTGTTTTCACGTGGAAAATGGTAGTTTGAAGTAGTTTACTTCCGAAGGATACGCGGATTAAGAAGTTGAATTTTGCTTTCACGTGAAACGATCACGGTGGAAGAAGTAATTCCTTGTACACGAAGGTTTGAAGTTTCCGAGGGGAAGAGCCTCGACGACAGGAATTTTTCGACATTCTCTTGTTCCCCGAATACTCTGTTTGATTTTCAGCATAAAATGATCCGCGTATTACAGAATTATAAAATTTCAATATTTCAAACGTGAAATCTTCTCTTCCTTTTTTTTTAAAAACAAATTTCAATGGTTGGCGAGTGAAATCCTCTTACAGTTGCTCTTCTTTAAACTCGTAAAGCGAATTGCGAGTGAAGAGATCGATGATTCTTTTTGGATTGAAAGTTTGTAAACCTTGAACGCAACGATAAATTAAACCCTACGATAATTAAAATTGTCAGAACTGGCGAAACTTTGGCAAACATTGGTACGGGGAACAAGATATTCGTCGAATGACTCGATCCTACGAAACGCACGAAAGGGAAAATTCGAGTTTTACGAGTAGCGGAGAGGATCTTAATTCATTTCGGTATACAGGACACAGACGAATACCTCGAAAGAAAGATTCCTGGAAGGAATTCTTCTCCCAAAATTTCTTCGTTAAGAGGAAAATGCAAAAGCGGCTTTCTATGCTAGATGTTTCATAATCTCGGGAACTTTCGCGTTTCTCGTGTTCAGCTCGAATGTTCGTATCTTACAGTATAATATATCTATGCGTCGGCAAATATCACGTGTATTACCAAATATTTTCATATATATATATATATACATATATATATATATATATATATATAGAGCTACAAAGTTTGCCTTCGCTTAGTTTACAAATTATTATAATTAACGCCGGCAATTCTGTTATGAATGTAAATGATATATATTAAATGAGATATATTTTAATATAATGATAATCATATCGAACGAATATTTCTTTTAATACAATAATAATTGTATTAAAATAATGTTCTTTATATTTCTTTATTTATAATAATATGATATTCACAATTTTTCAGTATTCTTTTTTTATGACAATATAATGATATTTAATTATACTAAAATTAGTATACAATACAATAATTTAAGTATATACTTAAATATACCAAAATATGCATTTAATGTAATAATTTATAAAACATTGTTTCTTTTTTTAATTCTAGCTATAGAGAGACACAGACTTGGATTCTTCGTTCATTTCTCTCTCGAATACATTCCGAGAGATCGTACATTTTGTCATTTATATAGTATATGAATGAGCTCTCTATTCCAGATGAATTATTATCAGCAAAATTTCACCTATATAGAATAAGATTCTGCAGGAAGTGTAGTCTCACGATATGGAGAGAGAGAGAGAGAGAGAGAAGAAAGACAAATCAGTCTGCATCTTTGTTCATCTTTCGCTCTTATTCAATCCATCGAGCAACTTTCTGAAACAAAGTTGCAAGACCGCGAAGGAATGCGATCCAGAGAAGGAAAATGAGAGAAATAAGAAGAAGTAAAAAAAACAGAACGAGAAGAGAGAATAATCATTCAGAGAAAGAGTAGACATGAGCGAGCGAGAGGTGGCGAAGAGAAGCGAAAATAATCCCGAAGCGAATAATAATCAGCGTCTGGTTGGCGGCCGGGAACTTCCCGTCGTCACTCCGGGATAAATGAAAATTTCCGTGTCGGGCTTCAACTTTCGCCCGACGTTGGAAACGAGCAATCTCGGTCAAAGTTGCCGTTTCAATCACAAGCCAAGGCTCGATGAACAGAGCGGATGAAACGCGTCACCGCGTTAACCCGAATTACTGGCTGACACAGTAACGAATATTCGCAAACAGACTCAGACTCGGGACACAAAGAGATTCGGGAGAAAGGGTAACGAGACGGAGGGGGGGGGAGGACAGAAAGGAGCTTGACGGGGAGGGAGAATTGAATTGGCATTCTTTTCTTTTTTTTTTTGTTTCCTCCCTCTTCGGTGCGGTGACTCGCGCGGGACCTTGCAAATTCGTTCGCGCGATTGAAGGAATTCCATTGAATTACCCGCGAAAACCTGCAGCGCTAGAACGCACACGCCCATTAAACGTGTTATTGTGTTTCCCAGAGAATCGCAACGCGCTTCTATTATCGTTCTTTCCAGCGCCGCTGATAGAAACGCTTTCGTGCTCGTTTAAACGTGATACGCAAAGCCGAATGAGTAAGCGAGCGAGTGACTGAGAGAGAGAGAGAGAGAGAGAGAGAGAGAGAGAGTTGAAACGCGATCGGATAAAAGCTGTATAGCCGTGTTCTCGCGAAGCTGGTGCGAGCTGATCGCTTAGCGCGTGAACCATCGCTTAGTTTTAGTGCACTCTAAAGCGACAGGTATTTCGCGGACGATTGCAATTGAAGATGACAGCGAATGACGAGCCAGAGGTTTGATTTTTAATATCTCGTCGATGCGCGCACGATTGCTCAGTTTCTGCGCCGCGACCACGTTTCGGGGTCGATTAAAGGGAAATATGTACACACACGCACGCATATGCATGCACGTGACAGAATCGAAGATCTTTGGTAGCGTTCTCGTTCATTTTGACACTGAATTATTGCCTTTCGAATCTGATCTGCGTGTTAATATCGTTGTTTAGAATTTAATGTCACAAATGTTAAATGTTTATTCCGATTATATCGTTTATAAAAACTATTATTATTTATAAATTCTTCTAGTGGTATTTCTATATTTCTAGCAATATCTTCCATAGTATTACCCGACACTTGAATTTTCAATTCTTCAAAGTATGTTAATGTCATCTAATAGCGCATAATTGATAGTGGCAATTATGAAACAGTACTGTTTCTATAGCAGTAAAATAAATTTACATTAATAGAATCTGTAAACTGTAATATTTCCTAAATTTTGTCCGTCCACTGAATCAACCTGCTCATTTTCATTGGCATTCCCATTAATTCTAACGTTAATCTTGGTTTTCGAATCTAATGTGTTAATACTATACCGATTAAATGTTATTCAGATTATTCAAATCATTATCTATAAATATGATGATTATTTATAAATACCACTAGTTGTATTTCGGTTTATCTGGTAATTGTATTTCTAGTATCTCCAGTATTACAGTAGTATTTTCTGACGCTTTAATTCTCAATTCTTCAATTTCTATGTATGTTAGTGTCACCTACATGAGTAACAGGCAATTGACTGTGGCAATTGTCAAGTAATACTATTTCTGTAGTAGTAAAATAAATTTATATGGATGAAATTTATAAATTGTAATATTATTTACAATTAGTGCGAAATTACGTTTTCTCAGTAAACGTCCGCTAAATGAACTTCACTCTCACTCACCCCTCGTTGATACGTTCGTGAAGATCGAGGGTCAGTCTGCGCGCATATGTGAACACATATGCGTGTGTGTGCGGGTGTAAGTCGCTGAACGAAAAATCCAAATGATTAGCAGTAGTAACAAGCTACTTGCGGTGTGCCGCAATGGACAAATGGATTTCGTGCGTTGCAATTCCGACGCGTGACCTTTCCTCCCCTTTACAGAAACGCAAGAGTACACGAAAGGGGATATGATTGATTTAACGGTTCGCGGGGCTACCGTGCTTTCGCTTTCGCCGCGATAATTGAGTTACCCTCTGATGGAGAGTCGTGAGGTTTGTAATACTTGTTGAATGCTTGTGACATAGGTGTTTAATTACGTGTTATTGGTGGAAAGGAGACTCTCGAGTAGAAAATAGAATGACACACTGACTGAATGATACTACCATCAATGAATAATGTAACGAAAAATTTTATTGAGTCGAAAAGGTAATAATAACATCATGAGAAAAATATTGTTAGGACGAAAAAATATTACTGCATTGGACACTTTATTCGACTGTCCTTTGCCATCTTTCAGCAGTCCGTATTCAAAGAAGTTCTTACATTTTTCTCTAAAAAAAAAGTTCCAACTAATTTTGACATTGCCACGGTTCGAAGATTTTTTTCATTACACACACATCGGATGATTTTTTTTATTAGCTTGCACAGCGAAATGTGCGAGGAAAGTGTTCTTTTTTAATCTTTCATTTTGAAATCGACACCGAATAAACATCGTTAACGAGATCGTGCACTTTCTTTTTGTAAAACAAATTTGAATAGTCAACTATGAGATTGCAGAGTGAATTTGCGGTTAATGAAGTTAGTTACATTTTAAGATATACGGGTACATCCATGTAAAAAAGCGCAATTAATTTTTGACCAATCCGATGAAGTCGCTTGTGAAAATGCAATATCAAAGAATGTTGCATCTCCTTTATGCAATCGCCATTGCAAAGTTATACTTGATTCCAAGTACTTTTGCATTAAATATCATTATACAAAGGAAGTAATATATCAGTAGCAAGCGGATGTAATTTCCTTTCACTGGTATCCAAGATTTCTGAATTAATAGATGCGTGCATCCGGTTTCCATGTTTCTGTCGCGTATTTCTTTATCATCGTATTTAACCCGGTTGCTGAATATGCATTCATTCGCGATGAATTTAAAAGTGTGCACGCCAATGCTATATTTCTTAACCTCTTAATCGCTGCATTTTTTAAAGAACCGCGCATCAGATCGCCGCGTATTTTAAAGATCGCGCATCAGCTTGCCGCGTATTTTCAATTTTAAGAAAAATGTATTTTTACTAATAAGTAAATAATTTAAATATTTTTTATTTACATAATTGGTGAGCCACAATCAATTAGGATATAATTTGCACAAAAAAAAATACTTGATTTTCATTAGGGTTGCCACACAATATTTCAAATACTAAATATTAAAGAAATTAAAAAAGTTATATGTATGTTTGTTAAATTTGAAATGTTATATATTTATAGTCTAAAAAATACACATATATATAAAATACAAAATGAAACTAATATTTATTTATGGTGCGGTATGCTTTGAAGTAAATAGTTGGGCAGAGTGGAATTTTACAGTTTTCGCACGCGAATTTTGTTTCTTGCCTTCTTTTTCGAATAAATCCAAGGAAGAATATATATTTTTCGATTTTTTTAGTGATAGAAAATGATTCTATATGTCACTGTTAAGAAATCGAAATTAATTTCGCTTTTATTTGGGGTATAGGGATTGGTGCATACTGATGCGCTCACGGCGATTTCGAATAGCGCGCACCGGTGCGCGCAAGGCGATCAAGAGGTTAAGAACCGTGTGTAGAAATATCTTGAGAGAAAACAGAGAGAAATCTTTGATTAAGGAACAAGTTAGAGAGCAAAAGTGAGATAAATTTTAATCTGTTGTAGAATTGATTGTCGTTCGATACTTGAAAACGTGGGAAATTTTTTGGACAAAGTACGAACGATCTGTGTATCGAACTTCTAAGAAGTAGCGATGACACGTTGAAAACGAAATATACGGAATATAGCGAAAAGTTAACTATGAACCTGACTGCGTGCGAGTACGAGTTTGAAAGAAAAGTTTTCAACAGAAGCTTTAACTAGCAACTAACTGCGAGTCGAGAGCGAGAATCTTTCACGAGACTTCAGCCAAAGAAACGTATCTATTTAAAGACAACAAATTCTAACTTGTGTATTTAACCTGCAGCCTGCTTTAGAATATCATTCTTCACGCAATTCAGAAACTTTTCCCAAAGAAACCAACTACTTTTCGACACGTTCGATGTTACCGGTGATCCTTCACGACACGCTTTTTTAAATCTTTTCCTCTCAGGAAAATAAAGAAAAAACTTACTTTCTCAAAAAAGAAAACTCACCACGCACAACACCACGAAATTTCGACTATTTCCACCGGAGAATAATAACGAGTACTCCTCGATCGTTAGTAAATACGTATGAAAAAAATTGACTGAAAAAAAAGTTCTACAGTTTCTTCGGGGCGGGGGGATATCTAGAGAATAACATTATAAGTTGGAATTCTTCTCCTCGAAACTTGAATACACGTAAAGACGTTTCGAATATTTTTCGAAATTCTTCCAGCTCGTAAATCCGGCACGTTGAAGGAGATGTTAAGAAAATATTGAATTCCGTGCCAAGTTATACCATACTGAGAAAATATTCGACGTGAGTTAGCACCGTTATGTACCAGGTATACATCTCTGTGTTGGTAAGTATACAAGGCTCTGCAATAAGGAATCGCAGAAAGCGCGTTAACATGCCTCGTATTGTTGTCGCCCCGCTAAAAGCACCGACGACAAGTTTGTTAAGCGTGAAAAAAGATCGGAAATCGATGCTCCGCTCCTTTTATGACGTTCAACTGTATTTAAACTTTATCCGCAATTCATGGTTTCATACGTACAATGCACGCGCACTCGACACGATAGTTTCTTCCTTCTTTCAAACATTACAGCCAGGTGATAATTTTGCAAAAATGAAAAATGCAAATATCGTATCTCTACGAGCGATCTGAAACTGCATCTAATTCTTATCTAATTTCTAATTTCTACTTTATTTATTAAATTTTATTGTGCATGTTGATTTGCAGATATAATAATTTTTCCTCTCTAAAAATTTTCGTGCAGCTACATATAGTTCGAAAATTTGTTTTTCAAACTGAAATTAGAATATTTTGCCTCGGATCATTTTGTAACTGGATAGAAAAAGTAACATTCAATTGATACGTTTTAAATTCCACCGACGAGTAAGAAAGTTATCATTGCCTTTCATTCATGCATAGTTGAAAATATCTACGTGCATATCTATGAAACGCAGGGACGATCAATAAATGTGTTTTCATTGTTGTCACTGTCATTATTATTTCATTTAACGAATGAATTTCAATATATTGTTCGACGAATGAAAGTTTTCCACGCAACGCGGCGCTTTTGCGTAAAATGTAATCGAATTCAATCGTGACTCCAAAAATGATCTTGCTCGATCTGCGATGCAAACAACTCTTGTCGCTCGCTAATTAACTCGGCTGACCAATTTGCCTAGCTGCGCATCCTGTGCTTTTTCGCTTTTTTCGCTTTTTCTTCTATCGCGATTTTCCTAATCGCCACCGTCCAAATTGGCGGGCAAATTGCGCGATATTACGAACCAGGGACAATTGCGCGGTTGAAAGTACGCTGGAACGTGTATGGAAAAGAGAGGGTCACTACTTCACGCCGAGTTTATTGCTTTAGGTTTTCTTTAACGGTGGCTGATTGTTGTTTCGACGATGATTACGAGTGGAACGGCATTGATGGACTTCGAACATTTCGACTTGATTGGCATTCTCCTTTCGGCGTGGCAATCGAACAAAGAAGTTTTGAACGTATCTTCTTTTTTTTGGACTTTGAATCAAGATTTAAAAAAGAACAGTGAAAAAGAAAGAAATTATCGTGTCCGCTGTGCGAAACAGATTCGAATCGTTACGTACGTTTAAGTCACGTGCTCACGTGCAATGAAATTGTAATCTAATCGTGTGAAAAAAATAATTGCAATTATAATTTATTTGATACACTGTGAGTTAATCACAAATTTAAATGATAATAATGACACAAAAGGAACCAGTGTTTCGGGAATAAATTTCATTCTTTTCTTTGAATATTTTCAATTATTTGGAAAAGGGAGAGAGAAGATTTCGTTCCCGCAACGACCACAGAAAAATAATGGAAAATTCGGCAAAACATTGCTTGAACAATTCAAAAAGTTCACTTCAATGAATCCACGTTGTTAGACCATTTTTATTGTAAATCTATTCTAAAATTCATTCTTCGTATGTCAATTACGTTTCCACTGCGTTATTGTATTTGTACTGGGAACCTTAAAACGCTTGCGCCGATAAAATTATTATTCTTTGAGCACACAGAATGTGGAATGCTTGAAGAAAGATTGACTTTCCTTTGTGAAACTTATATACCGCCTGAAGTAGTTTTTAATTAGAAACTCATCCGGTTAACAGGTTGATTAAGAACTTGGAATTGTTTCTTACCTCCATTGAGTAACATTATTATACTATAAAAACCCTGCAGTTACGAATTCATTGGTACGAAGTTTGCTTTTGCATTCGTTATTTTGCGAGTCAAAAACGCGCAAGATCCGCGTTTTTAGAATCGAGAGATTAACGAGATTGTTTTCGTTAAATGGTCGAACGTATAATACTGCAGCGTATGATCGATAATTTGCGGTACAAGAAGATTTTTTTTCCGCGGAGCATTTAATTATAACGCCTAGCACGTTGTCACGTAATTCCTTGTTAAATAAATTACTGGAAAATTCCGCGCGGCCGAGATTAACACGATAACCTGGATGTTACTTTTAAGCCAGACGATAATATTTCCTCCGCGAGCTACGTCTCGAAAAATATGCTTCTTTTACGCTTTTCTCGTCCAATGAACGTTTCACTCCCAAAGTAGCATTAATTTTTCCCAATTAATTTATATTGAAATTAATGTATGTACATCTCACTTTGTGCGCGTAACGAGTAATTTAATACTCTTCTTTTACAGAGAACTAACGTGTATTAAAAGATATATGATTTCATTTAAAACGATCGTGTCAATTTAAGAAAATGTACTTCATGTTATGTCTCTTGGAAATCATTCGAAAAAAAAAAGAAGAAAAGAAAATTATTTTCTGAAACATTTTTCCCTATTATCGGAGATTTCAATGATATCAAAGCGAGTCACCCTCTGCAGAATAAAGTAGGATCGTTTGGACGAACCAACTAAGTTTCATTGTCTTTCATTTATCATAGACAGGGATTTAAATATATCAAATTTCTAATTTCTAATTTAATAGCGAAAGAACGAGAGAATATCATATTCTATAGATTTAGAGAAGAAGAAGAAGAAGAAGAAATACCTAAAATAAGAAAATGTCCTTTCTTGTCTTGCAATAAAATTACAAATTATTTTTTTTTTTTTTTTGCTTCGTTCAATAAACGATGAATTTCGTTCCTTGATCAAACGTTTCGTGAAATTCACTATATCTTCTCGAACTTTGCGACACCGATTCGAGTACCAAACTATGAAAACGAACAACACACGGTGATTATTCATCGGTCAAATAAGCCATCTCAGAATGAGCATCAATTTTTCATCAAACGAAACAGCTTTCCAATTTTTCGACTTTTTGGTCGTCGATGCATTATCGTAAATAAATGTACGAATAAATAGCCGGTAATTCTCTTTTTTTTCTTCTTTTTATTTTTAATCGACAACGTCGGTGTAACTTCGATCACAGGTGATCGCTGACCGGAATAAAAGGAGATCAGAAATTTATTCAATGCCGAAAATACTCGACTCCGGATGTCGTTTGTCCCGGAAGCCAGCAGCTGTTGCGAAGAAAATTCATTTTTCCATCGTGACTCTCTCTCTCTCTCTCTTTTATTTCTGACGCGATAAATCGTCTAATGGCTTCAAGAGTATTTTTCGCTGGGCAACGTTATTTGGTACAACGTGACGACGCAGCGTAAATTATTCCGTTAATTCGCCATTGATCTTGGTAAGTGAGTTACGAGTTGGGAATCATTTTTAAAAGGGAATAATTTTTATTCTCTCAGACAGATATATCACCGCAATACGTTTCAGCGAATCGATATATGGGACATACGTGATTCGAGAGAGAGACGAATGTATTATTTCAAGTTTTGTTAGATCATGAAAACATGTGAATATATAATTTCAAGACTTTTCTTTTTTACATCACACATGATATGCGTGTTTTGTTAATACGTGACACACTTCGAGTTTCATTGTTTTACTATAAATTCATGCCCTTTGTGCGAAAGGTAAAATAGAGAGAGCCACGCAAATAACACTCCATTCTTTGAATATTGTTTTTTTCATTTCCATAGTCTACAAAACTCACCGAAAAACTTTCCACCGAGTTGCAAGTTGAACTCAAAAACTTATTCCGCCTGTAACAATCTCCTCCGATACGTCGAATAAAAGTCAAAAATATTTCGATAAAGCTTAGATATGTGATTCATATAAAACAATAAACGAAGAAGCCGAAAGGGTAAAAATCCGTGAACCTATAAACTCCGACAATCGTAACTCGCCAACTTTCGTCGGCCCCAAAAGTATTTCACTCCATTTTTTGGCCACTTTACCTATATGTCCGGAGCTTCTTTTCCGCTTTTTATCAACGTCCCTTGCATTCTCGTGCTACGAAACAAGCGGTGCAAAAAAAAGAGACAGCATTCCTCCTCATTGTCTCACAAAAGAACGAAACAGTAATTGTACGCAAATAGAGAGAACGTATTAGTTGATAAAAATTACAACGTACTTATGTATCTATGATCTCATTATCTGAAAGAAGAACAAAGAGGAAAACTCTCTTACCGTTTATGAGATATTTTGGCGTTTCGTAGCAATGTGTTTTATGGAGAATATTTCCATCGAAAAATAACACATTTACGGTGGGCATTCGCATATATACTCGATTTTCGTTGGTTAACAAAAATGTTGATATAAAAGAATTAATGAAAATATTCGTCAACATTAGAATGATCGTCAAAATATTCACATACATAAATCTACGACTTAATAAACGATAACTGCAACGAATAGATTTATATGATTATGTTTCTGTCCCCAAATAAACATTTATATTGATTTAACAATGCTTGACATGCTTGAATATACGTATTTGAAGTACTTGTAAAAACCGAAAGTCTGAAATCAGTCATTATTAACGGATTCGATCGTTAAAATAACAAACTTGTACAATTATTTATAAAATTTCCATATTGGTCTCTTCTAATGAATAATACATATTCCTTGCACGCAACTTGTCATTTCAAACACCCCCGTCGGGAAAGTGTTAACAAAAGCGTATATATTTGTATAGAATTGTAAATGTGGAGAATCAACAGAGTAAAGATACTAGTTCTCGAGAATTGCAGAGAAATTGTAAGAAAAATTGCACAAAAGTGACGAGGTAGTGATTCTTAATAATCCAAACAGTGTATCTAATGCTAAACCACTTGAAGTTGAAAAATTGCAAGGTATATTAATACCACCATTAGGAATTGGACACGAACCGAGAACCACGCCCTCTCTGAATCATCGCGGAATATTATGGGATGCAGTTATTGGCCCGGTGATTCGCGATCTCTTCGTCGTTATCGAAATTCTGTCCCCGATATCTCATCGAGTTAATCAATCAACGGTTCAAATGGTTTTGACGCGTTTAATTTTACGACTCCTCATTCCCCTCCCCCGTCACCCGCAAAATTCACGGTTCGGTTCATCGGGTTTCCCGGAGCGGATCGCAAACCCGCAATTATTTAAAGTATCTATTAATCTTATCGAAACGATGTATCGGCGCACTCTTATTGTTCAACTAATTACAAATGGAGAATCGTCGACGAGAGTTCCCACACGGTGCATCCGGCTCGCGCAACTCGATTTCACTTTTCACGGTTGACTTTTAATTATCCGTGGTTAGCCGAGCCGATCGGAAAACACGGCCGAGTTGGCCGGTTTCTACCCCCGTAATAAACGTTCTCTAATAAACGTTTGTCAATCCTGCCCGCGGTTTACGGCCCGTCCTTTTCGTTCGGTCCCTCTCTGTGACTTCGATATCGCAACGAGCGAAAAAAATATATATATATATATATATATATATATATATATTTCCTCTCTCCTTTTTATCGAGACGACTTCCGAGCGAGGGAGAACTGGAGAAGGCCAGGTAGGTACCGCAAGTTGTAGCAAGCGTGTAGTTCTTGGATTTCGTGGGTGGCCATTGATATTAAATTTAATTAAAAATATTGACCGGTGCGCCGAAAGCTTGAAAACGTTTGATCACTCTTCGCATGACAAATAAACTCATTCGCTCAACGTATCACGCGAATGTTTGTAAAATAGAAGTAACTCAGTAATAGAAGTAATTCAATGCGCTGAGCGAACTACGAATTGTTGTACAAATTGAGGAATATTCGAAAAAGTAAATCGCCAATGGGAACTCGATCTGTGCGGCAAACGGTAGCGTTTGAATATTTTCACGTTGCGTGCAATCTTGTAATCCGTGTTCTACCGATCACCTCAATCGTCGTATTTACGACAATTAATTCTCATCGCGTGTACGAAATGTCGCGGTACTACTGACTGAAAAACGAGTATAACAGAGTATAATTATCTCAACGAAGAGGAAAATCGTACCGACGATTGACAACTGTGAACGCGGAACAAATTTTTGTTTGTAGCTGAATTTTCTTTGGGCTCGAAGTGCGGTCCCATTCGATTTTATCTGCCGGCTGGCAAATCGCAAATATTTCCCTTTCGCAACAAGTGAGGGAAAAATGTAATAATGTTTTCTTTCGCGCGGCACGCAGGGCGGCTGAAAACGTTTGCCGCGCGTTCAATCAGAAATATGTCGGACGCTTGCACCAGCGCCGGTACATAAAATGGCCGACTGGTCGCGTGAAACGGTTCGATTCCTGCGGTAATTGAAAGCGGTAGCCACGTGATTTGCCAAAGGAATTAAGGGAAATATCGAATTTTCGGTAACGCAAACACGCATATAGAAAACGCAAACAGAATCGTCAGCGATTACGCAGGATAACGTTTAAATGAAAATTTCAAACGTTTACCGGACGACCGAGAATACTTGATTGTTAAATGTTGCCCGATCGCTACGTAAAGGACGATTGATCGATGGTTGACCCCCTCGTTGTAACGTTACCTCTTCAGGTACGATAAAATTGCACGCGTGAGCACGTGGAAGACATTAAACCCTCGTAAAAATATTTTATTCTCCGGAACGTGATGGAGGACATGGTGATGCCCCGTAAGTACGTGGCGCGGATGTTCATCTTCCGCCTCGAGGAAAACGGGAATAAAAGGAACGCTCAGTAGGTACGGTAGAAAAATACCAAATGCCACTTACCTATTCTGCCACGAATCCGAGGTTTTCGAGAGATCGGTTTTTTCGAACATTTCAGACCAGCGAATAACTTTCGATCAGATATCCGCAGGCGTGCAAATTATTTTCAAATTTTACGAGCACTGTAATTATTAGTATTTAAAAAGAAGTTGCAAGATATTTATTATACGAAATAACAATATACGTTTAGGACCTCTGTTCGCTACGCGAAATTAATCTTTTAGTAAATTCACGTTTCCCAATTAATATCGCGTAACTTCTATATACACTTTCGCATTGATTTCAAATTTTACCAATGTAATCGCGGCAGTCATGTTTCATTATAATGTTAATGAAATTTCAAAATGATTTGTATAATATACACATACGGCTTATATCGATATTTAGCATAAATTGAGCATTGTACCGCCAGTTATTTTATTATAAATCTATTATTTCGTTTTGTTACCGTACGCGCCGCGATAACACGAAATATATTACTAATTGCACCAAAATTCATTCTACTTCCTTTTTTCTTTTTTTTTTTTTTTTTTTTTGGTTTTACTACCGATGATAAACAAGGGTGGAGAAAACATCACGAATTCATCGGGCTATATTTCGTCGCTTTCTGGATACGGTACAAGTTCATGTATAAACAGGGAAAACACGGAATCGGATGAATTTGCAACCTATGTGAATTTATCGACGGTGTCCATTTCCATCGCAAAACGCACGTCTCGCGATTCGGTTACACTGTTGCAGACTGTTGCACGTAAATCGTTCCCTCCCTATCGCCGATATTTTCGCGTTTGTTTGAGAAGCGCCTTCGATCACGGAAAATCGTATTTTCAAAGAGAATTTTCCTGTAATACGATTTGGGAGGGAAGATATGATACCGTCGACGTGCTTCGTGTGTGTACAAATAAAGTCGTACACGTAGCTACGTGTACATATATATACATATATACATCGTGTGCATATATATACATATATACATCGTGTGCTCATGGGCTCATTCCAGGCAAGCAGATGAGAAGACGATAACGCGATATTTGCGTTTCTCTACTGCAAACGCTCGAAAGAATGCATATTAAGTGATAGACGAAGTTTCGTAATTTCCCTTGCGGGGATATTTTGCAACTTTGCATCGACGACGAATTCCCCCACAAGTTTCTTAGCGTTCTTCGCTCATTAATTATCGTCCGCACAGCTTAAACTAAGTTGCAGAAAAACGGAGAAAAAGGACTTCGAATTTTTGTAGCAGAGATTGATAGCACGTTACTTTATTCAAAGAAGTCAAATTGATAATCTCCGTGTGTCAAATATTGAACATGAAGCTCGGTTTTCGAACGGCTTTCTCTTCGAACTACGGATTAATATTTTTACGAGTGTAATTAACAAAATGAAACCTAGATAGAACATTGGTGTAATAGTTTCTACAGTATACTGCGCCACTGTATTTCGTTTACTTTTCCATGTCATACGTGCATTCGATGCATTTCTGCATCTTCAAATTCCCCGCGAAAGTCCCTTCCCTACCAATATTCAATCTCATTTTCAAAATAATGCAAGGTCGGCCGAAAAGTAACTTTGGTCAAACGAAGGGCGAATTTTTCATGAGAAATGAAAACTGTATTAGACAATATATTGCAGGAAACTTTGTGATTCTGAATTCAAAAAAGTTCTTGTTCTTTCTGACGAGAAACAGTTCTGAGAAAAATTTGACATCCTCGTCAGTGACAAAAATTTAGCAATTCTGACACAGTTTTAAGGCTTCTTCATCATGCACGTCAGATAATTTTTTAGCGAGTTTGCATAGCCCTTTTCTTCTTCATCGGAAATAACACGGCAATAAATATGAGACGAAAATGTCCCTCTTTGATTCTCCATTTCGAAATCGACGCCAAACAAACGATCGTTAACGAGATCGTGCATTTTCTTTTTCTCGAGCAATCAACTATCAAAGAGTAGAATGAATTTGCGGTTTAAAATGAAGTTGTTACGTTTTAAGATACATGTTCATCATCTCTTGGAGGAAAACAGAGAACGCAATTACTTTTTCGCCAACTCGATAAATCCGCAATCCGGCGTTTCACGAGAGGTTAACGACGACAATATAATAGCTCGCGTAGCCCGAAGAGAATCGCGGTATCTTGCCATTTACGCGCTCGTGGATGTCAAAGTGAACAATTCTCAGCGATTCGACATAGTAATTAACGGGAAATCATCTACCGATTAATTTCGAGACACAGCCGCACAGGCGCACTCGCGTTGTCGAGTCGTTCGTATTAACATGCTCGACAAATGGCAGGGCCAATCGCCGGGGGGCGGTGTTAGGTTAAGTTCGCGACACAACGTGGCACACCTCCGGAAGCAGATAGCCCGAGAAAGATGTAGCGAGAAATGGAAGTAGAGCAAAAAGGAGTGAAAGAAGGCTGAACGAGCGACTAAAGAAGAGAAGAGAAGAGACGGGGGGCACATCCCTTGGCTGTTACGAGGGTACCTGCGCCCGTGTTTACTGACGACGGGTTTCTGGCCTGAAGTTTATTCAACAGAATGATCCGTAAATCCTCTTACCGCGTGTACCATATATCCGGGGCAATCATTTTAATCTGGTAACCCAAGAGGGGCGAAGCCCCGACAGCGTCATGAAAATCTGGCACGCTCGTAGTTAACACGAGTACTACGAGACGGGAACACACACACACACACACACACACACACACACACACACACACACAGAGAGAGAGAGAGAGAGAGAGAGAGAGAGAGTGAGGAAGAGGGGACACGAGTAAGCCTTTTGGCCCCCGTTTCACCTTCGCGAAGCGTCCCCTGAACGATGAGTTTCGCAAACAGAGGAAAGAAAGAGACAGACGCGCGCACGCGCGACGGAGAGAGAGAGAGAGAGAGAAACTCACACGTAACTCGATATCTGAGATTTTCAGATTTGCGTTGAATTTATATTGCAAAAGGATTTGCTTAGATAAGTGTAAAGAAAGTCGATGGTACGTAGAATCTACATTGAAGGAAAGACATAAAATACACACAAAGGATCCTCGGATCTTTTAGGAATTTCGTGATTTCCCTAGAAGATTGCAACCTGAGGACGCTCGAAAGTAAAGAAGAATATTCAATTCGACGTGAGTTATCGAACAAGTCGGATGACACTGCAGCTCTTTTAAGGTGTATTTATGTTGTTTGCATAACGAATTACTACAGTTAACAGCTTACGTTAACAGCTGTTAGTATTAACTGCAGAAATTTGAATCATAATTATCAAGCTCTGGTAGTCGACGAGACAAAAAAACTTCTGCTATGAAGCTAGTGAAACGGACGTGTTCTGATGTTTTCTGTACCATTGACGTGAAATTCTGTTCCTTACAGAGAATACTTTTTTTCTACTTCACGTGTATTTTTTTTCCATATCTGCGCTCTACATTTCACAAAGTTTTTCAATCTCGTAAAGCATTAAATACGAACGAAATGCTAAATATGATTTTATTAAATATTCAATATGAATGTAACGTTAAATACGATTCCATTAAATATCAAATACGAATAAAATATTAAAAATACACATACATTTTAAAGATACGATGAATTTACTCGTCGTAAGAACGAGTGTACGACGAGTCGAAAATTTCAAAAGTAAATCACAGAAAATCAAAAGTTAAAGCGAATATTTTACGTATTGTGCGTGTTTCACATCGTTGATAAAAATCCCCAGTCTGATAATTACCAAGCACTTTTCAACGCAACTTTAACTTTTAAATTAAACTGAACAAAGACGATGGAGAAAAAGAGACCGAAAGAGAATGAGAGAAAGAGAGAGAAAGAAGAGTGATCGAACTTGGAGCTTCAGGAGATGCGATGAAGTATTATAGTATAATACTACGTGGTCGCTATTAAAGTGACTCGAGCGAGAACCACGGGACGGAATGCTCGTCCGGTTCGTTTACCTTGCTCTCGATTACTTCTACTTCCCTCGTGCCGTTTGAGGGACGAGTCGGGGATTTTCTGCCAGTTACACCCGGCTTTTGACGGGGAGACCGCCGATGCACTCTTTTTCGGACGTCAACCACTCTCTCTCTTTCTCGCTCTCGTTCCTCTTCTCTTCCTTGCCTTTCGTACGAAAAATTCTCGTCCTTCAGGGACCAGGCCTGGATCCGGCGAATGCCAAGGTGTTGCTTTAATTCTCGGCGCGGAGAAGTTGTTATAGCGGCACTGCCCGATCGAAAGCTAATCGAAACTGCCGAGCTCGGTAAGTCGCTTTGAGATTTTAATTTATGAGATTGGTTAACCGGACCGAGGGTTGATGGACGATGAGACTGGAATATTGTTCGGTCGCGTTGGATAGTTTACCGAGTTATAAATTAGCCGCGCGCGGCAATGGAGAGTAGCGCGAGTTTAAGCGGTTTCGGAACAATATATACCTGCAAATTGACTCGATCGTCGAATTGAAATTTATACCAAGACTCTGGACGTGTATCTTTGTTATGACGAATATGCCGGTGTCGATGTTTCAGGCGGAACAGTTAATTAATTATCGTTATTATTATTAATCATTCGATATGTCAGCGGCCGTGCTTCGTGAAGTTAAGAAAGAAAAAAAAAGTAATTTTGAACTCTCTATTTCTACCACAGAAATTTGTTTTCACTGGAATCTACCGAAAATTGTTTTAGTTTCGAATTAACACGATGATCGGAGAAGTTGTCCTAAATTTTCGATTCGCTAGTGTATACGTATATTTTCAAAGTTATTGGCTATCTAAATCTGGCACACGCTTTTCAACTCCGTTTTTTTCTTTTTCTTTTCACTCGCGCATTTATAGCATTTTAATTTTCCCGAAAAGCAAACAAACTTGTCAGCTCGTATCTATGATCGCATTGCCGACAATGAATATCAGCCATTTAATGTATTCACTCGTTCAAATTACAGACAGTAGATGGTAATCTCGTTAAAAGAAGATCGCCAGGAATATCGGACGTTTTTGAAAGTTCGACGTAAATTAGTTATAACGTACGAGAAATAACTATTTCGATCGATCACGTATATTAAACGAAGAATTAGATGAAGCTGATAAGCTTTTAACAAGATTTCACGGCACGCAAAACATACCGGAAACGATCTTCGTCACCTTACCAGGATCATCCGTTAATGACAAGCTGAAAAGTGCTGCCTTTAATAAAAACTAAATCCTATTTAACTTCGTCGCGAATTTATTATGACACGTTATTATCTCGCTGCTAATTAAGCCTGTCTAACATCATTCTTCCAGCGTGTGCCGTTTCTTATTTCATTAGCCACTGACCAACACGCATTTAATATTGAAAATGTCACGTACTTTACACGTACTCGAGTAATTTGCTTTCATAATTAATAAACGATATAATTTTTGTCCCGTTTGAATCGTCGAAATTTTCGTGTAGAAAGGACCTTGAAACAAAAAAAAAAAAAAGAAATTATCAATTCAAGAGCAGTCGATATTAAAATGTTACGATTCAAACGCAGATCTACGGCTCTTCAACGACGGTTCTTTAAACAGTCTTCATTTCTCGAGGAAATTTCTGTTTTCAGAATTCAAAATTACTTCGGCATCGAGTATCCACGTATCGACAAACGAGAGATGATAGATCGGCCATTTCGAGAAAGTCTCGAACTTGCGTCGCACAGTCGAATGATCGATCGTCAATTACGAAAAGGACTCTAACTTGCAAACAGACGAGATGATCGATGATTCGATGTTTTTAATGTGGGCACGGTATTCGAGATTGATCGAATCCGTCGAATTTCCGACGAGCGAGAAAGATGAGAAAAAGATAGAGAGAGAAGGAGAAGTTCGTGATCGCGTACGAAAAACTTCGCATTTAATCCTTTAATAAAGATTTGCTAGACGACAGCGTTTCCATGGCTGCAAAGGTAACAAACGTGGATCAAAGCTGAACCCGATTGAGGCTTGAACTCGATTAGAGTTTCCATCGACTTCACCGTGTAACGCGAAACAACAAGCGAGAGAAAGAAAAAATTCGGAAAATTCGAATTCTTTCTACGTCGAATAAATATGAAAGTTGTACACGAGAAGTTGAAATAGATGTTGCAACATGTTTGTGTATGCAAGTGAATATTTCATGTTGCAACTCTGAATCCCTGCAGGGCACCACTTGTCAATAATAATTGCTTCTTTCGCTACTTTCCCGTCTATAATCTACAATCTATCCGAATTTAATTGATTGTCTCTTAAAAATTCCACTACAATCTTCACATCGGGGAACATGGAGTATAATAAACTTCCTCTTTTATTAACAATAACATATCCAGAGAATGAAGAGCTAAAATTCTATTTTAATTCAAAGTATATATTAATAACATTCCCCATTTTAATATTCCATTTTAATTTAAACTATACGTTAATAAAACTCCACCAAAAATTTTTATGATACTCATTCAACGAGATACAGTGCGTGTTATATACATTTACGAAACAGAATTTTATTTCAACGACAAGAGAAAATTCTACGCATCTTCTACATAATTTATAAGATATAGGGAATCGATTCTAAAAATCTCATTTCGTCGTCGCTCCGATAAATTCCACAAAATCGAGAATCGACAATAATACGGACTCTTTCCGTAGTTAAATTAATCGGACAACGAGACACTGTTCGCTCCTTCAACGACGACTTTCGAGAACCAGGATTTTCTTCGCATCGCAGGATTAAACGAAATTTGAGGTTCAAGTTGGAAATTAGCTCGGTTTCAGCCAGGCCCTGTCTGTCCTCGCGTTAATAGAAGCATGTTCGACGATACGTGGAACCGGCCAATCTGCCGGTGTCGCTTGTCCCACTGCGGTCACGTTCTTCCCTTTTGCCGGCGAAAACAGCAATCGCTTAAATTGCTTACATCCTCTCTTGGGGCGTTGCGTATTAACCTATTAACTTTTAATTATCTCCGCGAGGATCATTTGTTTTTCGCCAGTGGAATCACCGCCGTTTCGCCGAACTTTTGCGTGTTTAACGGCGAATCGAATTTTCGAAGCCGAACTACTCGAGCGAAATGAACGAACGTTCCGATGTAAATTGTAAACTGTGCTTCTAAGGGCAGCAGGCACTGGCTTTTAACTGGTTGCAAAATCGAGTCTGTCACGAGTCCAAATCCATAAAGTAAAAATTAGATGGTAAGTTTGATGTCAATTGAGTAGGAAACAGTGGCGGATCTGGTTTTGTCCAGATACAAAGTCTGCAAGTCGCATAGTCGGCGGAGACAGGTTTGTGTGACAGGGTCAGAGAGAAAGCTATTTTCGAGAGTCGGATCGGTAGATGATACGTTTCACTTTTCAAGATTAATCTCAGTTCTTTTCTAATAGCCTGTCGCAAACTTCACCTCGATACCGAGTACGATATGACAGCGGCGGACCCTTAATTCTTCTCAACGTCACCGGGGAAAACCATCGCTGGACGAACAGAACTCACACTCCTCGTGACTTGCCTCCCCTTTCACGGAAGGGAGAGCAAAGGAATGCATTTTGAGAGAAACGCGACAGCGAGGAGTTGAAAGGGCCAG
Organism: Tetragonula carbonaria; assembly: GCA_032399595.1. Taxonomy (NCBI): domain Eukaryota; kingdom Metazoa; phylum Arthropoda; class Insecta; order Hymenoptera; family Apidae; genus Tetragonula; species Tetragonula carbonaria. The sequence goes on from JAUCRC010000007.1 coordinate 16,895,224, forward strand.
TCGCTCGGAAAGAGCAGAAGACTCCTAGAGTCTGTCTGCGAGTAGTTGTTGATCAGAGTCAGTCTCCGAGTAGTAGTTGATCAGACACAGCCTTCGAGTAGTAGTTGATCAGACACAGCCTTCGAGTAATAGTTGGTCAGAGACAATCTTAAAGTAAAATTGATCAGAATCTGTCTTCGAGTAATAGTTGATCAGAATCAGTCTCCGAGTAGTAGTTGATCAGAGTCTGTCTCCGAGTAGTAGTTGATCAGAGTCAGTCAGAGTCTTACAGTCGGCCCAAAGGTTAGAGAATCCTCCCGGTCGTACACAAAGTTTCATAGAGACGATCAATCTCTCAGTTGTACATCGGGTATTACAGGAATCATTTAATCACTCAGATCGATCACACACGTGCAGACGCTAGTCAATAAATATGTTCGCTCGACAGTCAAAATCCGTAATTTTCTATCTAGTCTCAAGTTATACTTGTGCGATCCTTGTAGAACATTGCAGATGGCACTCTACATAAGCAAACATTTTTGCTTTTTCTTGTATTTATGCGGAAGTGATAATACAGGCATAAGTAAATTAGTAAGTAATAATACAAGTATACAAGTATACAACAATAATATTAGTTTTACAAGTAATGCTAGATAATGCAATTATACAAGTAAGTTTGTTATATCACAAAAATCGTCAATTAACTCTGAATGTGAATTATAGCGAAAGGGTCGTAATTTTTTGATAAAACTATACTGTAGTGATAGAAGAAATATCACAATTCGAATAGAGTACGCAATCCTTCTTCGTTGATATTAATCGATCGACACGCGAATGCTGTATCGTTAGATATTTTCGAAACTATAAAGCAATATTAATTCGACTGAAAAGGGAAAAAAATATTCGTTCAGAACTGATCTGATAACGGTTTCTACTTCGCACGGATTTTTTTTCGAATCATTCATTTGAAAAATTTAATAGATTCGATGCACTTCACTCCCGGTGTATTCATATTTCAAAAGCAATAAAAATTATTGAGAGAAAGGTGCGATTGAAAAAATTTAATTGATCGTATGCTAAAATACTGATACTTTCCATTACCGATCCTTTGAATTCTTACATTTAGTTAGCCCCAATTCCTGCTTAACGTAAGTTCTCCGGTTAAGCGCATAGTTAACCAAGTCTGAAAAGATCCAATCAAACAGCAGGCGAATTCAGCGCAAGGTCTAGTTCAGACACTACCACGAGGCCTGCTTTGGCCTGAGCGAAACCAAAATAAGCCTAGCCAAAGCAATGCCTAATACCGGAGAGCAAGCTTCCTGAGGCTTCTAATCAGTTTGCCCTGGTCGTTTGTTATTGAATTTCAAATTCAGGACACGTGTTTCGTTGTTCGTTAGCGATTGAAAGCCGACAATAGAATAACAATCGTTCGCCGTTGCAATGTTCGATTGCAATAAAATTTGTACCAACGTTCAACGTAAAAATTCAACGGCCCTGCGAATTGTTTGCGAAGGAAACTGTACTTCTAATCTGATCGATTAAACGACACTGTTAAATCGATCTGTAAAATCGAAATCCGTATCCTAATTTCTATTTTACATGCTTACTATGGATGTTTATTCTCTATAGCTTCTTTGAGAGCTTTCACAGTAGCTGAATTATCTTTTGAATGAAACATAGTTATCACATTTAATTACATTCAACATGTGCAATGTAATTTGCAATGTAGTCGAGTGAAAGTTAAATAAAAAATAAATCTTTAATCAAAAATGATCGTAGTAGCTTCTCGGGGAATATCTCGCGAATCTGTTCAGGGTTTGGAAATCATTGTGCAACTCGCAACTCCAGGTTTCGTTTTAATTAAAATAGTCTAACATTTCAAACTCCTCCTCGTGCTTTCGTTTCTGATCGTGTAAAAAAATAATCCAACGGAATTATCTACTATCTGAGGAACGAACGCAATGAAACAACTCTCTTAACACCGTAACAATAATCTGAAACAGTTGCTTAGTGTTATACGCGTCAATTTCCAGCCGTGTCGCGCTGTAAGCTGCGAGATTATCCTCAACAAGCGCGGCAAAACCAGCTATCTCAAACATAAACGAACATCGATAATAAGCAGTCTTAGCACGGCGAAGACATTGTTTTATCACGAAACAGGAGAAGCTTAACCCATTAAGAACCGAGTAATGAAACAGTGCAAAAAAAATATGATTTGCATACTGCTTATTAAAATAACAGACCGTTATACGAACTACACAAGCACTTGGAAGAAAAAAAAAGTAATTTCAAATTGATTTTATATTTAATTTTTATTGCAAGATCCAAGATGTAAGATCATAGGTTTAGATTTAGAGGAAGAAAGGAAGTGAAAAACGAAAAGATACCAAGGAACTGGCTGCAAGAATTGAAGCGATACAAGTTCAAAAGAAAAAAAGAAGGAAAAAGAGTTAGAAATGAAATGTTGCAAATCAACGGAAAATTAAACGACACAAAGACACTTTTACGAAAATACCACGTTTGATTATTTATTTGTTCGTGGTCTACATACATACGTACGTGCACGCTTTTCTTTTTGTTTTTCCGTTCGCGCTGGATGGCGCTTTGGCATCGACCAACAACTACCTTCCACCCTTTCTTTTTATCCCGTGTTTTTTTCGCGATCGACAATAGACTCGTTGTCCGATCAACAAGCCGTCGAGAGAACGACACGCGGCCAAAGTGCACATTGTAAAATTATTTGACGAGACTCGGGCAGCCATTCAAAACACCGCCAAGGACGTTGGTCGAATTGAAATTGAATTCAAAATTGAATTTTTACACGACCAACGGACCATCCGTTTCACCATCACATTCGAAAACCTCTTAATTGTATCGAGTCGTTTTTTTTCAATCGCGCGCTCTTGATCCGATCCTCGCGCGACGACGTCTCGATTCAAATAAATATTTCATTCATTCTCCGAGTGCAATTTTAACGATTTTCGTTCTCTTCAATTGTTATCGAACGCATTGCGTTTTGTATGAATTACATTCTTCAAGTTCGTTATATTAGACAATTAATTTGTTAATTTCGTTCTTTTCGAAACAAATATTTCGCACAGCACGAAGAATGTGGACGTAAACGATTTCTTGAATTTTCGACATCTGTGCGAGCTCATTATTCAAAATTCAGTAACAAGTGACAACTTCATCCTTCGAGTCCACTGTAATTTCAGTCGTGAACAAAATTTTTCAATGTTTTCCCTGTGCTATATGGCAGTTTATGGTATTTTTCCTATATTGTCAATTACGAAATGAACGATTAGTATTTTGATAGTATATGCTTCGAAACGAGCTTAAGTTTATTGTTCATTGTACGATTTTTTTTTTTTTTTACGAAATTGTACGCAATATTGTAAAGAAAGTCGACAGTACGATAGAACCCATGTTGAAGGCCAATCATAAAATAAGTAAACAGGACCTCTCGACCTTCTACGACCTGCCAGATTCCTGGAAATGTAAAGAAGGTCGACAATACTATGGGACACATGTCGAAGGTCAATCATAAAACAAGTAATAGGACTCCTCGATTTCCTATGACCGGCTAGCTCCTAGAAGGACGAGGGACACTACCTGTGGACCATATAAAAGACAGTCGGAAGTGCAGGCGAGGGCAATTGGATTCTATCCACAGTACAGAGCTAATCGAGCGAGCTACACGGTCGCGCTGCGTAATCGTATAAAGTGCAAAGCATAGAGAACACGAGTATTCTCTGTAAATTTCTTACAATATGAATATTTACTGTCCGAATATTAACGGATATAACTGTCGTATGCCAGCCAAAGAAATGACGCGTCACGGTGAATGACACGGCGATAAATAACAGTGCGAAATGAAGGTTCGCTGTCTGGCGAAAGAAATGCCACATGGCAGCATTTACGGTTCGAAAGAGGCCACCGTAATCGCATGCTTAACAAATGTTGCGCGCTTCCTGAGTAATTCTTTTCTACGAGTTACTCTTTACGATCGTCGTGTTTCCAATTACCTTCTCCTACTGTTTCTCATCTCAATTCCTCGTCACGTTTGCGTTCTCTTTTCCTTTTTTTTTTTGATAGTTTTCGACCGATCATGAAATCAACGTCTTCATCGAAAATCGAATTCCAGTTAACAGAGAGTTATCAAGAAGAAATTTTTTAGTATGCAAACAACACTTCGACCAATGTGAAATTCAAAAGATCCGTTTCCCAATAATCGAATTTATTATCGCATTAAATGATTCTTTCATTTGGATAAATCAGATGGAACATTCAAATTTGATGAATATTTAATATTCATTTACTGCGATAAATTTGATGTTCGTCTTTCGTTTTATCCACGATGATTTAATATTTGATTTCGACTTTGTACTAATATTTGTTCTTCAATTAGAAACGTAACGTGCAAACATTTACTTGCAATCATTTATACACGTTGCGTGAACAAATAGCTCAGAGAAAAATCGACACGAATAACGCAGTCTTTTAAGAATGAATTACTATGCAAAAGTTCACGCGCTCCAACACCAGAATGCATGAAATATACACGTGTAAAATCTGAAGAAAATACGCGTGAAATCTTCATACTTCGGTAAATTCCCCTCGACAAATACAAACGTAACGTATCGTTTTCTACGTTGATGGCAAAAATGTTTCAGGATCGCTTTCCCCGGTCCGCGATCCCCGAAATATCCTGCAGCAACACGCGCGCACGCGGGCATAATCGGGATCAAACAATAAAGTAAACAAGAATCATACATTTTACATCTGACGACCAGGCGCAAATATTCGTAGTGTAAAAAAAATCCGAGCGTGCAAATGCCATGGAATTTTGATTAAAAATCTAGATTGAACAAACACGGAGCCATAAATGAAATTTCGATCTCTTTCCCCTCCCAAGCCCCCTTTTTTTCCTTTTTTTTTGAATAAAATTGATCACCCCGTGCGCAAATGAGAGTGCAAAGGAAAAGGAAAAAAGAAAGAAAGAGAAAAGAAAATGAAGGAGCGCGCGGATTCGAGAGATCGATCAGAGAGAAAGAGAGAGGGTGTCTACCTCCGCTTTTACACGCAAAGATTAACGCGACGTGCCGCGAGGAGGAAAAAAGCAAAGGGAGAAGACGCGCGCAAGGCCGCGTGTCTCCATACGGATCTCCACTGTATTTCTTAAAAGTACATCGTGGTAATTGAAAACCGTCGTAAATGTTTTCTTTTCGTTACCTCGAACACGGTAGCCCACGAGCCGGCCGTCTTTTTAATTCCCGAGAGACGATGCAAAACGCGAGGACGTTCTAACGTACGAAAACCAATCTACGACGGCGGAACTTCGCAGATTTTTTAATAAATCCGCTACTCGGTTTCTGAGGAATTCGCCATGAAATTCAGCGGGAAGAAAGTTTCCGCTACCTCTCCTTCCCCCCCACGGCTTTGTGTCGGAGTAAATAAATATTTTTTCGAGGCAGCAACCCCTTGGAATTTATCGACGATCCAAGAGAAATTTCACTCCTGAAATTTGATCTACCAATTACTTTCTCTCTCTATTTTCGAATGTTTAACTGCAGAGATATACTCGAGAATATCCTAGAATTTTTCAAAACTTTTTCGAGAGTTCAAAGCCAGTTCCACTTCGACTCACACCGTCAGGATTATTTACATCGTCGTTTCGGAATTATTTGGAAATAACTCCTCTGACACAACACGAGTACAAACGCGAGTCAGTTCATGTATTTGAAGTTTTTTTCAAAACTTTGAATTTATTTAAACAGGAAAAGTATATCAATGAACGTTCTATGACCTTTGAAGATTCTTTGATGAAACTCAGAATCAGTCAACGTTCCAGTCTTTGATTTTCAACGATCATTCATTTGTCGTTTCGATAGTTCAGAATTACTTGAAAATTATTTGAAAACACGAGCACAAACACGGGTCATTCATATTTCACTATACACGCATTTTCCGTAATGCAATAACGTTACATTACAACGAAGCCGAATACACCGTGTGCGGTATTTTGGCCAGTTGTAAACTCCTATTTTCGTTTCATATTTGTTTTCGACTTAAAAATGACTATATCTGTCACTAAAATTGAATATCATACTCGGAAAGATTACGTGCTACTCTAAAAATTAACATAGCGGATTAATGGAAAATAATGTACGTTAAAAAAACAAAACAATTGAATTAAACCAAGTCAGCAAACTGTATCGAAGTAGTAAAAATGGATTTTAAGAAAATCATTTACAGACAGGCGGATGATGTTAATATAACTTTGGATTTTTGCGACTAAAAGAATGAATCCCGAAGAAGGATTCATTTCATCAAATTTTTTAATATATACTTTCGCGTGTGACTACTTTTGTCACATTAAATTTTCTACAAATGCATCAAACATCTGCCAGTCCAGTCTATCGAAAAATTAGAAAAAAACACAAATTCTAAATGGAAAAATTGAAGCGGCACAAAAGACTCTGTACTCTAATAATTTCGATAGATGAAACGAGATATCTTTATAAATTCCACCCTCTCATTTATCCCGGTGAAAATGCAAATTTCCATAAACATCCGTAGCCCGGTCGTACCACTCTCGGAGAGGAACGAAAAGAAAAAAAGAAAAAGAAAGAAAGAAACGGCACGAAAAACAGCTCGTCAGATCCTTTCAACCTAGTTACCATAAAAAAATTCTCTCGCTGGCCGGTCTATCGTTTTATCCAGACTCATGGGAATTTCTTCGACCGATACTTTCGAGATCGGAATCGGTTTCTTCGCGTACGGTCGTGTTTAAAGGGCTCCGAACTGCTTTCTCATTCAACAGCGGTCTCGATATTCGGCCCGTGTTACACAAGAGGCGAGGGAGAAAAAAAAAGCACCGGATTGACACCGAATCTTCTTAAACTACAGCTCGCGGAAACCAACGACGAGGGAGGAGACATCTCCTGGTGGAAAAGCCACCGAGCTCCATAAAAATTCAGCGAATTAAACGAAATTATCGCGGCTTCATTTATTCGAGCTTAACCGGTCGTCGAGCACGGAGGAATGTTACACTTTCGGACAACAAGATAGCACACTATAACAGTAACATTAATTAAAATAATTAACATTAATAAAAATTAACATTAAAAAAATTAACATTAATAAAAATTTTCCAATTTGAATTACCCCTGATGGCTCTAATTGTTACTTCCGTGACATTAAAAAAGGAGCAAATGTCAAAGATTCATCGATAAATTCGTCATGGGCTGCGATCGGTTATAATGGGTGAACAAATGTACAATTCACCGATTACCGAACGAATGTAATTAAAAATTTAATTCTAGTGCAAATGAGAGATGATGCGACTCGTATCAGAGGTTAAAATTTCATATTTCAACAGAACAATGCGTCTGTCCATAAAGCAGCAATTACTTTTCTGAGAGAGAGAGAGAGAGAGAGAGAGATTTCTTTGTATCTGAAAATATACCTGTTCTGTGCCGTGACCTGCAAGATCCCCCGATTTAAATATGATAGAAAATTGGAGGAGAACTGTCGCGAGCAATCGACAAATTGACACAATCAAAAAGTTAAAGGAATGCATTGTTCAGGAACTTTTGCAAATAAAAAAGGAAAAAGTTCAACTCATTGTTAGGCGCACAAACTGTATCGATTCAGCTGTTATTAATTTGAAGTTTCACTTTTTTTCGACTGTTGTTTTCAATGTGCCATCCTCTCGCCAGCGTCGTATTTAACAATTAGTGTAAAAGATACGAATGATATTAATTACTTGCAAACTTACCTGTTTGTTACGTGTTATTTGAGACAAACACTGCAGGTCTGTATCATTAATGTTCGTGATGCTTTCAGTATAAATATAATATTGTAATATTGAAATTATTATAATGTGTAGTTATATTTACTACTTTTAGTTACTTTTTTTAGTTACTATTTTTAATTACTTTTACTTCTAATAGATGGCCTGTTTGCTGGACGATGCGTGAATGAAAAAGTGTGAATATAATGTGAGAAGCACAGCATTAGGCATCGAGCGCTTTTCTTTTTGAAAGGAAGAAACTCGTGCGAGTGAAAAGAAAAACAGTCAGCGTAAAAGAACGTTGAATGAGAGTGATCATTTGTGTTGTATAAAAGAATTAATTGTGTCGTTTGAGTTTATTTGAATTATTCTTGTCTGTGTTGTCTATCTTGTATTTATTATTTGTTGTTTTAGTTCCGTTTTTTTTGCTATTTAATATAACAAACATCATTTAAATCATATCACTAGAATATTTCCTCAAAGTTACAGTTTGTATGACTTTCTTTTTGTCCTAGGCAGTGTACCTAGTTGTTAAATGAATTTCACGAACGTACATACGAGATACGAGATACGAGATACGATATGGAAGCCGATATTTCGACGAGCCGGTGCGTGCTTGCTCCTCCTCCGCGCTAGCAGAAAAATGCGTGCATACATCGCCGTCCGCGGAAATCACCGTTCGTAGAATTGGACAGAGAAAGCTCGCGCAAAGAACTTGCGCGAGTCTATGTACGTTTAATCTCTACGCCATTCACCTTGGCGGAGTTCTTACTTTTTCTGCCACCTTGAACGAGGGCGTTGAAAGCGTTTGAGGTTAGCCTCAAACTCAGCCTCAAATACTCTCGGCCTCGCGACGATGAAAGAGGAATAGGTACATATCGAGCTTTCGGAAAAATCACGGAATCGTTAATCTCTTGATCGCCGCATTTCTTTAAGCACCGCGCATCAGATCGCCGCGTATTTTCAATTTTAAGAAAAATGTACTTTTACTAATAAGTAAATAATTTAAATACTTTTTACTTACATAATTGGCGAGCTACAATCAATTAGGATATAATTTGCACAAAAAAAAAAACACTTGATTTTCACTAGGATTGCCACACAATAGATCAAATACTAAATATTTAAAAAATTAAAAAAGTTCTGTGCACGTTTTTTAAATTTGAAATGTTATAAATTTATAGTCTAAAAAATACACATATACATTATATACAATGAAACTAATATTTATTTATGGTGCGGTATGCTTTGAAGTAAATAGTTAGGTAGAGTGGAATTTTACAGTTTTCGCACGCGAATTTTGTTTCTTGCCTTTTTTTCGAAGCAGCTTTCGAATATATCCAAGATCAAGGAAGAATATATATATTTCTCGATTTTCTTAGTGATAAAAAATTATTCTATATGTCACTGTTAAAAAATCGAAATTAATTTCACTTTTATTTAGGATATACTGATATGGCGCACGACGATTTCGAATAGCGCGCACCGGTGCGCGCACGGCGATCGAGAGGTTAAACCGTCCGTAGATCGTAGATAAAGCCACGCCGATTACGACGAGGGTAACGATCGAATTTACGGGAATGTACATCGCCGTGTTTCCTCCAGTTTCGTGATTTTCCAACGAGTCGTGCCTCTCGCGTGAATTTTAGATAGACACTCAAGATCGGCTGAAAGTGTGCAAAAAAACATGCTCGCGTAATTAAATGTATATCCTTCTGGCCCGTTTTTATTCGACGAAACAATGGAGAAGCCGCGTTTCACGAGTCGGAAGAATTAATATTGATACATGATTATCTTGATACGTGATTTATTAGACGGCATACACCTTTCTCTTTGATTAAACCGACGATCGAGCTTTCTTCAGTTTAACTTTAAAACGATCGAGTGAAACGAGTAATCTCGAATTATCGTTTCGTCTGTCTCGGTCGAGCGTGATTATCTCGATATCCGCTTCGCCGCGGATTTCGACAAATTGAAACGAAAATCGGCAAAGAATGACCGGTGTTATGAAACACCGAGTCGATCGAAAGTGTCGGTGAAAAGATTCCACGGCGGAAATTCGAAGCGTTATCTTCGCCCGATAACGCGTGCAATATCGCGAGGAAAATGCAGGAAATCGCGCGGCAAACGTCGCTGAGCGGGAATTTTTTCCGCTAACCGCCCCGCGATTGCGCGGGTATCTCTTTACACGTATCACGTTCGCCGTCAATCAAACGGAACGTCAACGTGGAAACGTTGTGAAATGTGCGAAAATTTCGACAGCCATCTCGGACAATACATTGGGGGGAAAAAGAGAAAAAGGAAAAAGAGAGAGAGAGAAAGAGAAATCGCAGTGACGAAGGCCGGAATTCTTCGAAATTCTCCGGCGGCTTGGAGTTTGTTAATTATCCATGATTTCCGCTTCATAATTGTCACCGATAATCAATTTACGCGCGTGTGCATTAAATCCGCACAATTAAGCGGCACAGAAGCGAATGGCAATACGTGCATCGCCCGTTAATTAACGAATATTATAAAGGTAACAACGAAATTTCTGTCGCGTTAATATGTTTACGCGGTGGTAAACGTGCGCGCCGGTAACACGGGGCAAAGAGAGATTTTTCATTTACAGATGAAAGTCGAAAGTGCAAGGAAATATGGCGCGCGGTCTAACCAACTCGTGCTAATTACTAACGATTTTACACGAGCTCTCTTCCGTCTGGTCGCTTTCACATTCCAAAGTACGTACCAAATTGTTGTCTGTCCATCAGGATAGGTTTCTTAGAAGCATTCTCTAATGTTTCAAGCGAAAAAATTCAAACTGAGACTCGTGTCAATTTTCATTTCAATATTCCGAAATAGCTCCGTATCTCTCAATTACGTCCTACTATTCAAATGAAAATTAGTTCAAATTTCAATTTAAATTTAGAACTTAGAATCCGTCGTGTCGTACGTAATTTAATATTCTTCCTCTTGATCAGACTGACGTGTCTGAATTTTTTTCAAAAAAGGAACATTTCAGAAGGGAAACAAGATATTCACAGTGGATGACACTATGACATGTCGTTCATCAAAAATAATGCAAGTAAGGAAAGAGCTTGAAATAAAAAGAGGCAATGACCTCCAACGCATGTCATTTTCGGCGATGAATTTCAGCAAAGAAATATAGTAAAAAACAATGTCATATACATGGTTAAAATGTAACGATCAACTTTAAATAACGAGAACGATGTCGACCAAGAGAATTTTCATTCAACGTTCAGGATCATTTTCGATGAAGGATTTCGAAGGCATTCGAGACGATTCTCGACGAGGAATTTTTAAGGGCGACTCAAGATCAACTCGAAACGATGAAAAGAGATCTCGACGAAGATCCAAGATAATTCTTGACGAAAAATTTCAAAAGCTTCAAAAGTTTCAACGTGTAGTAAAAAAAAAAAAAAAGATATACGTGCATACGAGAGTAACTGAACGCAAATAAAAAAGAAAAAAAAGAAGAAACGGATTTCTTCTGAAAAGTGCAAAAGATGCGTCGAGCCGCCTCCTCTCGTTGTTGTTTTTAAAAATCCGTGTCACTGCTGTCGCGTGGCGAAAAATCCCGTGAAAAAACAGTTCGAAAGCTGCCTCCGGGGCATTATCTTTCGGCAAACATAATCGCTTCGCATATCTGCAGGTGCTCGTCAAGAGACGAGACGCGGTGGTTAGAAGCAGCGGCGCGAAGCGTTCGCTTGTGGCGATGATAAATTATGAACTCGTCCAATATCTTTCCTTTTCCCCGACTTACTGGCTTTTGAAATATACCACCGTAACGTATTTCTTTCCAGCGGATTCTCGTACAGGGCGTTTCACTTAACTTCACCCGCTCCAACCGCTCGAGAGAGAGAGAGAAAGAGAGAGAGGGACCGGCAAACGATGATCCCCTTGTCGAGAGGCAAATATTGACGTTCAAGCCCTTCCTCCTCCGTTCCTTTTTATCCTTCTTCCCGTCCTCGTTCCCTTTCCTTTCTCTCTTTTTTTCTCTCTTTTTGAAAAATAAAAGCTTAAGAGGTTGAAGTAGTTCGTTAATGCGGTGTCGGGGTCGATGTTTAATGGGTTAGATGGTATGTAATTTCGTGGATTTTTAATGCCCGCGAAAGAACAAGATGATGGGCGGAATTACATTATGATATTTAATTACCGTGCTTTTCTTAAAAGCACATCGATTAACCTGTGCACGAGGCTAAAGCGTAGAGGTATCTTACGTAGGTATTACAAACCATGCGTGCAACATGTGGTGCGGCAAGCAATAAAGTGTCTAAGTATTGCACTTTCCGCTTCAGTCCTTTTAAACAGCCTTTACTTCCCCTTTTGTGAACACTAATTGAAATTTATTCTATTTTTTTTTTTCAAGAATTACACCATTATTGGCGGTATTTTCAAATTCTATCCCATGTCAGACAAACGATATCCAACAAAACGCCGAGTTTCACATAGTTTGCGAGACTTTCATTTATTGAAACTACACGCTCGTATTCGACCCGAGTTGAATATATATCTCAATTTAATTCTATAATATTATACACCATTATAACAATCGCATAACAACGATCGCAAAATCAATTAGCTCTGCTCTTGCCTAACTTCGACAACATTCGAACAGAGACTGAAGATACTGGAAACAATCGCGGCGAGTGAAACGAGCGGAGGCCATTGCTGACGATGGGATGCTTTCCAGTGGCGGAAAATAAGCGTGGAAACGAAGAACGCGGCTTTCATCGCGTTCCGATGTTTGCATTAGTTTGTTCGTCGCGATGCACATCCGTTCTGGGTTGTTCGGCTGAACGCGCGTGTTTAGTTGCTTTTGTGGTGTCGCAAGTCTTGCCAATGCAGCTCGCAAAAATGGAGCACGCGGCTTTCTTACGTTCATGTAATGGCACGCAACGCCCGTACAGAAAACTGCTTGCAACGGCACCGTTCATTACGATGCGCGGATTTTCCGCGCTCGAGAACTCGCGCGCGAAAATTTTTAGAAAGCCTATTTAGACACGTTGAGATTCTTCGATATTACCTTCGGCGCACGCAGTTCCTTCTGCATTTGATCAAATACTTTATTCTATTATTCTATTATTCATTATGTTGCTCTGTAATACGCGAAAGTTACAGTTGCAACAAATAAACAGCGGATTTTCACGCAAATTTCTATTTTCCAGGTTATCTATTTTGCAATCGGAACGACAGAGTCTCGGTAGAAGACACTATATTTTGAAATTTATATATACATACATACATACATACACACATATATATATATATATATATATATATATATATATATTCCTTTATGCTACACACGCGCTTAGCGATCACGATATATCATGAAATTCACAATTAATTTCAAACAGATGGAACTCCCACGATAAAAGTATCGCGCTGCTTGCGACCGATTTTGACCGATCGAATTCTACCAATACGATTTCTAAATAAACTGCCGAAACATTTAAATTTTGTAAATTTCACTTCGCTGAACGAAGTAAGCAGTAAATGTACAAAATGTCGCGTCCATTTTTCAGAGAATTCTCCAAATTCGGAGAATTCATGCTCTCCAGACATTAAATAATCCGTGAATTTCGAGTTCCTCTGAGAAACGAGAAACATCGAAGGTAAAGTGGCTGGGATTTTTATTCTGCGCGGAGAGTGTGCTCTATCTTCAGCGTGGGAAAGCGTGTCCGTTTAAAGAGCGGGCGTAAAGTATTTGCGGGCAACGGGCGGCAAAAAATCTCGCGCGATATTCCCTTTAATATCCCGTTCGAATGGAATTAATTTCGCGCGTTCAATTCCTTGACAACATTTGCATCGAGACGAGGGCCGAGATCCACGTCTCCGCGGGGAAACGAGAAAGATCTCGTTCGAATGAAAGGAACGTCAACAAATTGTATTTCCACCGGGGAGATCGCCGCCTTTGGCTCGTCGAAATTATTTCACGCGCTAATTATTGCACGCGCGGAACAGTCGCATTTCACTAGCCGATTATTAATTTCGAACTTTTAAACGGACAGGGAACAGCAGAATATTAATTTCCGCGACGTAATCGTCCCAGAATTTATTTATTTTAAAATCGCGCCGCGCACCGCGATAGAAATTAATTATGGAGACGCCCGTAATTATTCGAATCATTGCTCCGGCAATTTTTGGAGACAGTTATTGCACGTTTCGTGCGTAAATAAATTCAACAATACTTCAACGAATGTAAATTACAACTAAAGGATCGATCGATCGAGTTAGATTTACGGTTTGACCGGACGCGCCACCGATATTTTCATTCGACCGAATTTTCCCGCGGATCCCGTTTTCATTTTTAATTAAACGTCCTACCTTCTTGCCGTCTCTCTTTTCAACGATCTCGACGATCTTGTCAAAATTGTTCGTTCGGAGACTGTTCCTTATTCATCGATGTTCCATTTAAGTGGCTGAATATTCAGGCTCTACAACGATACGAAAATAATTCTCCACGAAGAACTCGCCTGTTCGGGAAACATAAAAAATCGTGCGAGAATTATAAACGCCATAGCGTTTGGTATCTCATTCGGGTTGGCAACGATTTATAATAAGACCGTCCACGTTTGGTCACGTAGAAAGACTTCAACGTAACGTCCTTCGCGCCTTTTATTGCTGCTATTATTCACAATGCCGGCTCTTTAATTAATGCGCTCTTTTTTCTCCCTCACCGCTCGTTCCACCATCGGTCACTAACAAGGAAAGTTCCATAACGCTGGTCCGCGATTTAAGGAACGCACCGATGTTCCATATAGCCGCTTAAAAATAATGAATGATCTCTCTTTTCTCTCGTTCTCTTTTTGTCTCATCCTTTCTCTCTCTCTCTCTCTCTCCCTCTCCTTATCCCCTTATTTTTCTTTTCTTCCTTTTATCTTCGTTTCTTGTGCTCCTTTTTCCTTCTTTCTTTCCCCTTTTTGTTTTCTCTTTGCTTTAGATTGGAGTATAAGAGAGATAAGCGCTTGGATTTATGCAATTCTAAGAATCAGGCCAGAATCGAGAGGCTTTTCGTTCGATTTCGTTCCAAGTAAAGCAAAGGTCGTATTTGAAACGTGTCAGGTTTTTCGTAGTATATAATAATTCAGATTCGCGTCAATTGAATATATTGGAACTTTGGAACTTGTTATATGAAAAATTATTCGTGCACGTATATCACGTGAAATATTATTCTTTTCATTAACGAAGAAATTAATCAAGACTCGTTCGCTATCTTTGTTTTTCCCCCAAAAAAATGCTTCGTTGTAAACAACGCACCGATTTGTAACGACATAAGTTACATCTTGCATCTTCCATGTCTTGTCTCCGCAATTAATTACAAGCTGAAAGTTGCGTCTTACCTGAAACAAAATAAAAAGCACATCATAAAGTAACAGTCCCAGGCTAGATTAAATCATTATTAATTTATTATTAAATCCTATTAATTACCCGTTGTACAATTTTAATCGTTTTCCTCTCTCCTAAACGCTACGATTGATACCGATTTGTTTAAATCTAATTATCAATTTATATTTGTGGGATAATAGTGGTTAAAACTAATTTCGCGGTTTCGCAATCCGAATTTGGACAATGATCATTAACACTAATTGATAATTCCGTGCTATCAAATACGATTCTGATTAAATGCACGCAATATCTGATCTCGAACAATTTGTTATCGATTCTAATGCCACAGCCTGTTACTAAACGTTTAAATTTAGACAAATTTTACACGCGACGAATCTTCTTCGTACAGCGATAGAAAAGTTTTACCTATGAGAGATCAAAATGATAGCTAGCGAGAATTATGAACAAATACCATAAATATAACATGATTCATAAAGTAATAAAAATAATAATTTAAAAGATAAGTCTTCGTAAGTTCGTTTACACTCCTGTTTAGAATTACGATGCGCTCTGTTCTTTTTAAACGAAATAAATTTTCAGCAATTATAAGCTCCATCTCCAAATATATATTATTCACTGCAATCTCGATACTTTCGAATATTAATATCCCAAGTCAATAAAATGTTTATCACGGCTATTTTGAAATTCAAACTCGCTCTTTCTAAGCGTATGCATTTCCGAATACATGTTTTAAGATGCGCAGAATTTCTACAATTTCAATTACTTTGACAATTAGACTGCGGATCTTCTATGGTTTGTAAGAAACTTAAAAATAGAAAATTATACACAGAATGCGCGTAATACGAAAAAATATGTGAAATATTACACAATATGATGTCTTTCATAATACTTTGTTACGTAAAACAATTTTCCGTCTAGAATTCGCTTTTTTTAAAAATTACATTTAAATAAAATCCGCAGTCTAACAACAATGACTGAAGGAATCTAGAAGATACTTAACGAACGTTTTCACCTGACCGCGGGAAACAATTTTACGAACCATTTCGTATCGATGGAGATATAAATCACGAAAAAAGACCACACTCGATACAAACAGCCGATCGCCCACGCCAATTGAAACTGCGAGCAAAGCGTTAGTCGTAACCTTATCTTGAAATCGTTATCTTACCTCGAGATCGTTCGACGATTTACTATGAACCACGAACGTTTCGTCCAGATACAGGGATTTACCTAACTGCTCGCAAAAGTAAAAAGAATCCACATAGAAGGGAAAATCGCGTTGTATTTTTACTAACGCGTTCCTTTTTATAAAATCTAGAGATCGCTTCGAAAAATCGAAAACTCATCAATCTACGATAATTAATTGATTCTTAGCGCGGGAAAACGAGATTTCAGCGATCGTTGAACGCTGTATCGGCAGACGACCGAGCACCACCCATAAATACAGGAGTTTCGGTTTATCCGCAAATAGATCTCTCTTGCCGGGTTAAACCTGCTTCCATCTCACACGCGACAATGACGTTCCGTTCGCTTTTTATTCGTTGCCGAACGTCGAATATTCCCCTAATATAAATAATAAATCCCGTAAACATCGATCCTTCGTGCGAGTCACTCTCTTGATTTGATTGATCGTTACACCAACGTTTGAGATCCAGGGAGAATTGCTTGCATAATTGCAAGGATTTTGGAATTAGACTGAATATATTCAAAAATTATAGATTATGGTTGAAAATGAATTTCAGGTTCACCGTTTCACAGATTGTAATTCGCAACTTACAGCTGGTCGTTTAGAAATTTAAAATTAAAATAGGTCCGTAATATTCAAGATTCACTTTTCACACTTTCACAATTCACACTTTCATATATCACAGTATTAGACTACTTACAGTCTCAGACTATTTATCGCTGTGGAGTTCCACGAATCATCAACTTATGGTTGAAAATGAATTTCCCAAATTCGAATTTCATCGTTTCAGAGAGTGTTTCATAGATTGTATAGTTCACAACTATTTACAGTTGGTCGTTCACAAATTGAAAATTAAAATAAAAGTTCGTAATAATCGAGATTCGCCGAAATTCACAATTCACGGTCGCACTGTTTCATATTTCACGGTGGTACTTACAGTCTCTCGTATATTTATCGGTACGGAGGAGCTCCACGAATGCACGGGGCCGCTCAATATCAATGGAAATGGAACCACAGGGTGCATCGAGGATAAGTCGAGGTGAATCCTCGAACTCCGGTGTGACCCGGTGGGAGCGTTTTCTATTTACAGTTTCGACTGAAGCGGAAAATAAAAAGCGTTCGAAACGGCTGCGTTTAGGAGGTGAAACATTACGATCGAAATGGTCAAGGCGCGGAATGGAAAGCGTTCCCCCCGATGGAAAGAATATTGCTCTCGGTGATTAGAAATACTCTGACACGTTGGAGAGTGATAAGAAGAGTTCGTGCAAGGGAGGGAAGTTTAAAGGACTTTGGTAAGTGGGTCACATTTATACGATGGAAATCGATCATTCTGATACCCAGAGGCTAGCGGTCGAGCGTTGTTCAGCCCAGGTGCCCGCAGTCATTTCCGTAATTACTATTCTCTCGATGTGACTTGTGTAATCGAAGGTGACTAGCATTGCTTCGCCACAAGTGGAATTCGAAACAATCGAACTGGCCATTTTCTGTCTACGTCAGAATTTTACGTTCCGCTAGAATTACCTTCGCAATGTCCCTTTTCGATACGTCCCAGCGATGAACATTTCTGTTGAATGTCTTCTTGGCAAAATTCTTCACGTTGCTTCATAGAGAGCACGTAATGAATTGTTAATGCATTTTTTGTTAATTGTTTAAATGGAATAATTTTTTCTTGTTTTTTTTTTTAAGAATTAATTAACGTGACACTGTTCTTTATTATGACAAATTCGACCATCTGTCACGCTAATCATTGTGAATATAAAATTAACAATCTACACAGCAATGCGAAACAAACAAATCGATTTTTGACAAAATTCTCCACTTATGTAATGATGATTAAAGTTGTTCATTCGTGTTCGACGAATTTTTCACTCGTATTATTTCACTTCGTATTAATAGTAACATAGTAATATATTATACTAACGCACTGTATAACTAGTAATGTTGTACATATATGTATACTGAAATTATATTGAAGTATATTGTAGTTTTTAATTGTCGAAAATAAAGTACTTCTGAATTAAATTTCCGTCTCTTATTTTGTGATTTCACGCAAGGTGAGCATAAATAAGGATTTAGATTAAGACAGTAGCTTAGTTAGTAATTGGTTCGTTAATTTTGAAAAATATTTCTGTTATCTCTTTATGATAATGTCTTTTCTTAACTTTCCCTCAACGTGTAAATTTTTCTTCAATCAATAACAATGATTAAATGAAAATTCCCAAGATACAAAGTATATTTTAATATATCGCAAACTCGTATCCACAAACATAATCGAAGTAAGAAAACTGGACTATATATTACATTAAAAAAAAAAAAATTACAGAGTAAAATTTATAGAAAATAATGCTATTTCAAAGAACGGAATGCTACCTAACCTCGACTCTTCCTTGAAAGTAGTTTCAACAATTTAAAAATCGCTAAAGAATATGAACAGACATTTTCTAGATAATATGCCATCGTTCTACAAGAACCGTTTCCGATTTAAGACGGAAGAGAGTTTAAGCGTATCCGTCACTATATCACTTGAAGAAGAAGGGAGAAAGAGAAGAGACAGAGAGAGAGAGAGAGAGAGAGAGAGAGAGAGAGAAGAAAAAGGGAAAAAAAGGAAAAAGTCAGGACTTCATGTTAAATTTCCGCATTATATAGGAGAAACGAGTTTCTGTATGTACTTTATGCTTCAGGCAAGGAAGACAAAAAGAATCATTATGTCAAATGTGTTCTTGGTTCCCATCCAATGCCTCATTACACTTGTCAGGCTGCTCGTCTTGACAAGGCTGGGTTAGGTCTTGACAGGCGCACCAAGAAACACTCTCTTTCCTCTAAATATAGGAATTTTACTTGTTTCATGTATACCCGCATCCTTTCATCTTCCCTATTTCATCTTTCTTTATTAGAATTTTATTAATATCATATGTCACGTTTGCGTACGAAGACGTATTCGTCCCGAAGTTAATACGCAACTTCCATCAATTATGTAGCTTTTAACTTCATCTTTCATAATATTACGCTGAATCTTTCGCCATATCTTTTTATATTTGTGATGTATCCTGTTCCTTCCTTCAATGGTGTTTGTAAGGATATCAGAGGATTGCTCGAAATATCGTGAAGCATTCCTTTTTCCAAAATTACCTTTCAACTTGTGTATATATATATATATATATATATGTTTATTAACGTTACACGATCTTTACCTCTTTTCGTGCACTGCAAACTTCTTTCTCGCATAGAGTGATTTGTACAACGATTGCGAGCCGTATTTCTCTTTTTAGCGTTAGTGAAAGAAATTTCGGGAGACGGACGATTTCTCGTCGAGAGATTTTTATTATAATACTTTTCAATCAATTTACAATATCGTTTCGCACACACACACCTTCTCTCGAAATGGTGTAACTTAAACGCAAAAAGATGCCGGTTCTTCGCGTCAACCACTCCTGGGATTCGCAACTTTACAATAAGCTGGACATTCTCGATTCGACAACGTATAGCGTAGTCGTGATATCGCGGCGAAGTTTTCAAGACACGGAAGAACCGGCGCGATAAGGCGAAAATGCAGCCAACCGACCGTCGTTGAATGGCGTCGATGTTCAACCAGCCTCGCGAGAAACTTTCATTTACAGTTATTTCGTCGCGATGGCGACGAATTTCCTCGCCGAGACCGGGTCGGCTCATTTCCGGGGTGAAACGGGGACGTTTGCGCGCTTGCGGAGCGCTTCTCCCGTCCTTGACGTGACGCGCTCGATCATTTCAATTGTCTATCGCTCGGAGTTCGTGCGGCGAGGCCAAACTTCCTAACGCTCGATTAATTAACATACGGACACGTGCGAGCGAGCGAGAAGCCGAGTAGCTTCTGGAATCCCATTTGCGTTACTCATCAGAGTAATAACTGGCGGACCGGAAGCTATTTATCACCCACTAATAACCCCACGAAACTGCATGGCCGTTTCGACCACACGTGGCGGGGATTTGCTTTTCTCGAGCTCGAATTGTTCGCGAGTGCGACAAATTCAATGTGATTTGAGAATATTTGGCGGTGAAAGAAATGTTAACACTTTACCGACCGGTAACCTATTAATCGGCTAACATATTTTAACACTTTACCGACAAGTGGCCTATTAATCGGCTAACATATTTTAACACTTTACCGACCGGTAGTCTATTAATCGGCTAACTAACATATTTTATCGGCTAACATATTTTAACACTTTACTGACCGGTAGCATATTAATTAGCTAACTATTCACCGCTAATATACGATCGATAAAGTGTTAAAACAATGCGTGTCTCGTTATTGAGCTCTGAAAGTTTACATAAATTTGATGTTTTTTGTGAAATAAATTTGTTTAGAATTTACCCTTTTTCTGCTTTGCGTGTGTGTTGAGAGATTTTATAAATCGTAATTAAAACTGTATGAATTTTCTTTTCCGTGACAGAAACACACTTGATTGTTCGTTTATATACGAGTATATAAATCCTAAAGTATTAAAATATAAAATATAAAGTATTAAAAAGTATATAAAGGTGAGAGAAAAATTAATCACTGACAAAAATCCCCGACGATATTAGTAAATTAAAAAGCAACTTTAAGTTATATTTTACAATTTCATCTATACCTTTTAATTTCATGTCAAATTTGTAATGTACGATTAACTTGGAATATCATTTGACGAACTTTGATTGTCTCAATCCGAGACAACTTGGAGAGCTTCTCGTCGTTAAATTTATTGCCATTATGCGGGGAAATTTTTATTTTTTATTAACTTTATTAACACCAGTAACTTGTAAAATTTCAGTTATACACACGAATGATTCTCAGGTTGAAAACGGCTTCGGAATTATTCTGTCTCCAAAGTTGGAAATAATTCGCAAGAGATGGATTAAAAACTATAATAGGTTAAAAAGAAAATGAGGGCTGCTGAGATCGAAAAGATTCTCCAAGGATTCTGCTGATAAAATGATGGAAAAAGCAACGGAGGAAGGAAGTTTTTTTTTAGTAGTACTTAACGAAACATGCTGCCATATTTTTATTCGTATTATACAATTTTTTGAATAAAAAAGTTATCCCAATTTTGTAATTTTTTATCAGCTGCTCGTCATTCGTACCTCAATTGACTACTTTTGTAGTTTCCCTTTCTACGCGACATTACATGTAATTAAAAACACTTTTCCTCTTCAACGCAAGTTTCCCAAGTTTTAAGAGATTCTTTTCTTTTCATTTCTATCATTTGAATATCACTTTTTTAAATTAAAGAATTATAAAATTACAATATGAAATTACATGCAAAATGTATACATATAATTTACAATTTTCCTCGAAATAAAAATTCGAGAATGAAATTAAAATACCCCTATTAGCGTAATATCTTCCACAGGAAGATATTAATTTATATTCTTATATTGAATTGTGGAATAAAATGTGTAGAAAAGATTTTTAAGAAGTTAAAATTATCCTTACCAGATCCCAAGAATTTCCCTTAACGTCTGCGTTTTCTTAATTATGCCCGCTATGATCGCTTAGCCTTGGCCAAACGGGTGATTATGCGATCTTGAATTATACAATGTTTGTAATGCGTGTTTGCAGTGGAACGAAGCTCTTAGGCGAATCACGGGTCCGGCTCGAGCTGGCTTAATTTACGAGCATTCTCCAAGAATTTAATGTTTAAGATATCACTATTTACGCGAAAATAAACTACCGTGCAACTTATTCAGGAATTTCCACCACTAAAATGTATAATATATCGACGAACATTTTATACAGTACGAAACTATCCGGTTTGACACGAATATATCTGTTATAGGGAAATGAATTTTATATTTCATAATTGGAAATTTGAAAATACGCACAACGCGAGAAATAATGCGAAGTTTTCTATGAAAATTTCTATACTTCTGTTGTTTGCCATTTAATTAAATTTCTACTTATTATTATTGCATCGCGTGCCAATGCAGAATTCATTTTCTCGTTAATTATTCTCCGCGCAAATATTTTGAAATTTTACAAATTTCCCCACTGATGAATCACTGAAAGAAGATCAAATAAATAATTTTGCACATTTTAAATTTCAATCCATACTGGAGAATTTCTCTGACGTGAGAATTAATTTCTCCATTTAATTTACCAATAGTAAATTTTCATCAAACATTACAATTACTGCATTGTATTTTTCCCTTTCTTGTATTTATTTCTCTTTATTCTTCTTTCTGTTCGTTCTCTTGCTCATTTCATTGTCATGTGTCGTCTTTCCGCGTGCTTTCCACGGTGAATCTTTCATAAATTTGATCCGCAAGGAATTTAATGGTATATTTTACCTTTGTTCTACCACTTGTTCCCCGCTTTTTCCAGGTTGTTCAGCTATCTCGTTTTGTCAGCTCTCTTCCTGCTAACTTAAAACGTTCCCACTCAATGGCCGGCGAAAAAAGAAGAAAAAAAAAAGAAAAAAAATATTCAGCGAAAGAAGCAGAAAAGTCAGCAAGACGAGCTTGCAAAAAATGCACGCTACAATGGCTACACTATCGTACAAAGCTTTATTAAATGGAGTTTTCGGGATTGAGGCATTTTATTCTTTCGTTTGTCCGTGCTTCCGCTTCCCTTTTAATTCTGACACAATGCTCCTCACCATGTAAAATCTCAGAGCTCACTGCCGCATACAGAACGCG
Organism: Tetragonula carbonaria; assembly: GCA_032399595.1. NCBI lineage: Eukaryota > Metazoa > Arthropoda > Insecta > Hymenoptera > Apidae > Tetragonula > Tetragonula carbonaria. The sequence continues at coordinate 16,918,191 of JAUCRC010000007.1, forward strand.
AGGTTTCTTGTTTCAAATGTATTCGCGAAAAGAAATAGTACTCTAACCGTGAAAAATAAATCAACGGTAGACTGAAATTGCAATGATCAACGATCAAGGAATAGAATTTCTACCGAGGAAATTGAAAAAAAGAGAAAAAACGATACGCGAGAAAATATGCAACGCGGGGAGCAAAATTCGGATTTTATGAGTATATTTGATAAGAAGCCATTTCAATTCTGAAATTAATCAATCTACGAGTTTTCTACGTCTACAAATTCATCTTTCACGACGTGCTTGCAACGTTTCATCAAAAATTCTGAATTGGTCATTTCGTCCGTCGTGTTGTCAATAAAATTTAAATCAACGACAATCATTTATCTACGAACGAATCGATGTTTGATGGTAGTGAAATATGCGTTTAATCGCGGATTATGAAAATTTATTGAATATTTTACATTTCAAACAAGATCTTTCAAAAGATATTAATTGCTAAGCGGTGCGAACATATCAAACGGTTAAACATGTGCATCGCCCATGCTCTTAAATTGGGAAAACCAATCCGCAAATCCCTCGTTTACATCCTTTCGAAATCTGAATCTCGCTCCCGCGAGACTGACGATACGTCAATCGTTGCCAAGAGACAGCCACAGACTCCATGTCCTTTGAACCTTAATTAGAATTTTGGAATCCGTTCTTCCTGCGAAACGAGTTAGTCGAGCTTACACCAAGTAGCAAACTTCGTAGCAATCTTCAAAGCATGGTCGTCGAGCACAGCGTTCAAGTTTTATCGCACGCAACAAGAATTATTAAAGTTTCTTTTCGTACGTCGCATCATTTGCACGTTGAAAATTATTAAATTTCGATTGTTCATTAAACAAATGGTAGAAAATCTTTTTTATGCATTCTCCCATAATATACTTTCATCGACACGTGTAAGTAATATAAATTAAACTTTTCGCTTTTACAGTTTGTGTTATTAGAAAGAAAGTAGAAGTACGATAATATTTAGAGAGAGAGAGAGAGAGAGAGAGAGCAAAGATGAAGCAAAAGAAACGAATTTGATAATTGCTTAATTTGTGCTTAGTGTGATCTTCTTTGCATTTAATAACGGAAGCCATTCATTCAGACGAAGATTTATATAGTTTTTGTACGATTTTTCGACTTACTGTTAGTTCTTTCCACTTCTTCACAATACATTTGTTTTAAATTCATTAATATTCGCGAATTGATTTCCATTCTAGTATACGATCCTTGCCAAATTCTCCCAACAATTTTCTATAATATTTAAGTATCCGGAAACTCGAAAATGTACCAATTCGGCATCAACATATTTTTTACTATTTAATTGTCTCGTAATAAATTTTATTTCCAACTTACTTAATAAATTTTACCATCGCCTCTCACTGTTCGACGACTCGAAAGTTGTTGCTTCTTTTGTAGATCATAATAATAGTAGCGGTGGCCATCAGGTTCGTTTAAATTGAAGTTCATTTCATCGATAAATATGACTCTTCGCCATTTCTTATTCGCGCAGACGTTTCTTTGCAAACTGCAAACGCCACTGCTTACTTTAACTAAGATTCTCGTTGCAATTTTCGTCCGTTCAGATGTTTCGTCCACAATTCTTCAAAAGACGTTGAACATTCCTAACATTTGACTCCAGTTTCCTCTGCAATTTGTCTCTCAATCAAGCTTGAGTTTGTCCCGAGCTGTTGGGCACTGCGGTTGGGCAGAATAATGTTCTTCGATATTTCAATATCGCGCGTATTTCAGCTGAATTTCACTTTGCCCATTCTTACAAACGTTAATACGCACTTAACTGACTGTATTTCGTACGAATGTTACGCTTCCGATAGCTTCCGTACGACTGATGAGCGTAATATTCGAACTCGTTTCGATTCCGTTCGCCTCGCGGCTACGGACGATATTTACATTTTCGTTTCTGTATTTCTGAGAAATTTTGTGTCTCGGTAATATACATACATGCGACGTAATACGCGTGGCTAATCCGTGCCCAACGATACTGATGCAATAATCTATGCATTCGGTCTAGTTATACACGTAACAATATCAGAAAATATATGTGAACTATCTTTCTATATCAGGAATTTTCATGTACATTTATATAAAATTATCTCGCGTGTCAAATATTATACAAGGCACTAGATTTTGCAACACACGTGTGCAACTCTGCGCTTGAAAATTTTCTGTAAATACCTACACGAAGATAAATGTAATAATAACGTCAAAAAAAAAAAATAGCAATCTGGCTCGAAGTATTTTAGTTTCCAGTTAGGTGTGTCGGTGTATAGTGAGCAACAGCAGGCACTATAACGCGCTTTAGCGCTGATGCTTATGTCACGTAAACCGGAGCAGATAAAGCGCCGAACGGAGATACTTCGGTTTCGGACTGGTTGTCTATGAGTTGTGTATTTTATGGTATTTGTACTAGGTAGGATTACAACTAACGCTAAGTACAAGGTATGGTGATCGTAACACAGAAATAAAATGAACAGATTGGTTTTTATTCACTAGGTGGTTTACAGGGCGGTCCGAAGACTAAAGGATGACTGAGGAGCATGAGCTCCGAGGCCTTTCATAGTGGGTGGAAGACCAGATGTCCAAGGTCCGACGTCTGGGGACCCACATCTGGTCTTTATCTCCATAAAATTCCGTGTAGGCCCCCATCACTGATGCAAGCACCACTGAGAAGCAAGGAATCACTGATGCAGGAATAGACTTCTAGCATTAGTTGGACAAAGAAAGTCCGTGATAATAAACCTAACATTACTATCACTAATATTGGAGCTGGAAGACGATCCGACATTTTAAAACACTTGTTTCAACTTTGGCGTCACACGAAGAACTGAAGAATCGATAGAGTGGAGGCAAGCTGATTCTGAAACATCAATCTGATGTTTCATGAAACCTAGGAGTTGATGCATGCATCGCAGCATGTTTCAACGTCTATAGGGGCCTTTACATCGGCCGGCCCCGAATTGACGCGTAATAGCGTCGCCAGCGGCTGCAATCTAGCAGACAGTACCTGAACGTTAAAACTCGTGGTCACCATGGAACCGCATCATGAATTTTAACAATTCCCCCCTTCTTCTATACGTCGGTCGTACCAACGACTGCATAAAGTTTCGCGCGTGCATGAGAGAACGAAGGGGAGAGAGACTGTTGACGTTAAAAAAAAAGGAAAGAAAAAAGAACGGAGGAAGGAAGAAGACGAAGGGTAGTGCGCAGAGGAGAGGCACGAGGCTGGTCGGAAATAGTAGAATTATGTGTAAATTTATGTAAATTAATGGATTATTCTAGTTTCGTTAAACCACTGAATTCACCTCGGCTTCCTTGCTATTTTTCGGCGTTTATGGAGGCCCCGCTGGCGAAAAAGTGGCACGTTGCAACGAGCAACAAACAACGAAATAACGACGAGGAAAAATTATTTCGGTGAACGATACAACATACGGTAAAACTTTGGATTCCTCTGTAGCGAACTATGAAATATTTAAACCACGATAATCTGAGAATGACGACACGTTGTATCGAAACGTTGACACCTACTGCGAAATTTCATCATTGAGCAAGATTCTCGTGAAACTATAAAGAATTGCTAGAATATACAATGTAATAACATGCAAATAATAATTTGTCTACAGTAAAACTATCGAATATCTGGAATGATAAAATTCATTCTTTTTTTTTTCAAACGATAACAGAATTATACATCGTGGCCATAAACGATTTGTGAAATCGCTTCCAAATTTTTGTTCATCGTTATTTTTCTTACTCGATATTTTATTGATATTTTTTCCAATACATTTGCTATTGTCCAATTACACTTGGAATTCTTTATTATCGTATTATCTGTAACATATGAACAATTGAATTTGATTTTTATTTTAAGCGTATCCATTTGATCTTTATTCCGCAATAAACATCGTCTTGCACGCAAGGAAACAATACGAGCCTCCAGAGCAAACATTTAAAATCCTAAAATCCATCGTTCTCTAAAGAAATAACATTACGTTACGAAAATCCATTACAGAGGACTTTAAATCTCTATAAAATCGTTCAACTTGAAAATTACATATCCATGTAATCACATTATTCTCAACAATATTCTCAACAACAGAAACACTAGGTTATTCTCTCACTGTTACAAAAATATCAAGCGATTTATTTGTAACAATTATTAATTCCCAGATTTTAGTAATTACCAGACTGCGAATTTTTCTGCATTTATTGGAAGTTCAACGATGCAAAAACGCACTCAGTGCGTACGATACGTGAAAATATATAAAACATCCAACGAAAAGAGTACTGTCGTTACGAAACCATCTGTATTTCGTTGTCGTTACGAAAACCATCTGTATCAAGATTCTATCGAGTTCTTCAGTGAGGTCGAAATTCAAATTTGTATAGACGTCCGCAGTCTGGTAATTGCGACAAACAACTGGTTTCGACGAAATTCCGATTACGCCGAGCAGAACTAGTTTACACGCGACAGAAGATGCGACCGTACGCCCGCAAAGTTTCCTAGTGACAAAAGTAGCTGTTCATTCGTCTAGCCTAGATATCAACGCTTGCGTAAATATTCACGACTGCGGAGAGACAATAACTGTCCCTTGATACTCTCCGGCAAGCTTGAACAGTGTGCCAGCCACCACGATTTTTCACTCACGCAGCGGTTAGTAAAACGCGAGCACGTTCGACTCGTTGTCCGTCTTGCACGCAAGGAAACAATACGATCCTCTCACAATGCAGCCACTGTTCCGACGATTCCTGGTCCAAGAAAGGAGTCACGGGTGTTGCATCGTTCGCCTTAAGGCATCGGAATTTTGGCTCGAGCGCGTCACTTTGTTTCGCGCCGACTTGAATTATAACCGACCGGCTAACTCTCTCTCTCTCTTTCTCTTTCTCTTTCTCTTTCTCTCCAGGATGCACTGGAGACGTCGAAATTCAACAGATTATCGTGGGAATGCTTGCGATTCCGCTCGAACGAGTTGGCGCGCAATTGTTGATAAACTTGGGCAAGTTTTGGTTTGCGACGAGCGAAGAACCGAGTGTATTCCGCTTGAAACCCGCGTGATGTTAGGATCCCTCGAATGATTTGGAATTGGAACGTGAGTGTTTGTTTGATCTTCAGTTGAGTAAACAACCGCGAGGTTTGTTCGCCGAACTCGTCGAATTTCTGGATAACATAACGCCTAGTCGAAATTCGTAGTCGAGAGCAAGTCGCAACTCACAACATCAAGCACGAGTTTACTTCAATCAATACGTTTACTTTATGTAAAAACTCCAGATACTCCTAATTTTACATTCTCCACGATTGTAAATGAAAATGTTGAAATTCATTGAAAGTATCTAGAGAAAAAGTTTCGATTAATTTAATTTCTGTTAGTATGCATGATGTTTGTAATAAGATTATTGGTGGACGTAAATATCTACATATAACAAATACCCAAAATATAATTTTCGTTGTGATGAAATTCAGTTTAATATTCTTCACTCACGTTCGCAAAAAAATATGAATCTAGTAATTACTTCTTTCGTGTTTCAACCCATCTTGAGCACCCGTGTATCTACATTTTGAAAATTTTATTTCACCGTGGTGTGCGTCAATGCACCGTCACGAAATTACCAATAATTTCTTTATATCAATTATTAATAGCCAGGAAGTAATTTTTTCTAAATGATGAACGTACATCTTAAATGTAATTAATGTAACTAACTTTAAACCGCAAATTCATCGTGTGATCTGATAACTGATTATTCGAGCTTGTTTTAGAAAAAAAAAGATCATAACATAATCACTTCAACAATTATTCGTTTGGCATTGATTTCGAAATGGAAAATCAAAAAGGATTTCATTCTCATCATATTTTTGCTGTACAAACTCATAAAAGATTATCTAACGTGTTATCGAACTATGGCATTTCATTACTGATGAGGAAATATCAAATCTTTCTTGGAACCTTTCTTTTGTCGAAAAAGATAATTACTGTTTCGAAACGCGGAATATGCCTGAAAGATCGAATAAAGTTTTTCTGTTTCTCGCGAAAAAGTCGCACACATTTAAAGAAAAGAAGAAAAAGTTTCTGACAAATCTAGTTTTCAGATTTTAAATTGTGTTATTAACCAATAATGTTTCTCTCTCGCGAACGAGAAACGAGAAACTCTGGTTCATGGAGAATGAAACGTGAACACTCGCGCGATCATTTTCAAACAGAAATTGACTGCAAGCACGCTGCTGGTACGCGTGTTCACTATGCACAGCCTCGGAGCAGCGCTTAGAGCGCATTCAACCCCAATTCCCGGCGTGTCGTATCGCGACAATTCCGCGACTATCGCTGCACGGGGTGCCCTCGTGTAATTAGGCCCGTTAGACACGCTTGTCCGTCGAATTTTGGCGTAACCATAAGAAAATGGGTAACCGCGGTCGACCGCATAACATCTACACGCGTTTTAAGTGACTTAAACGAATCAAGTAATGGAGCTGATTACGGTGCACGACCAGGTCGCAAGCTCCGCTCTATCAAAATCGAGCCTTCCCTCTCCCCCTACCCGTCGTATTATGTCAATGTCAAATAACGCGCGAAGAGGGAGTGGAGGCAGAGTCATCCATTCATATTTTATTGTAACTAATGGCCGCCGTAAGGTTGCGTTAGCGCGACCCAGTTCACTCTTTGCTAAATGGAACGTCATTGCATATTCAGAAGACGAAGGATCTGTTTAAATCTTCCCTGACTGACGCGGAGAGAGAGAGAGAGAGAGAGAGAGAGAAGGAAAAAAATAACGAGTTTTCCTTCGTGGTGTCCTGCGTTCTGTGAAAACGTGCACATTGGAAAGAAAAGAGAGAAATATTCTCCTCGGGGTTCCTTAATGTTTCGCGTTTCGATGACGGATGAGGGCGGATGTTTCACGGATAAACTGATCTTAATAGCTTTTCATGCAAGTTTTCGATAAAGTAATAAATTGATCGAACGGATGGAAAGTACGGACGGTAGAAGATTCGTGTTGGTCAGCGATCGTTCTGTGTAAAACGAAATATCGTCGTGTTGAATCTGCCGAATCTCTCTTTCTATGCTTATTTATGATTATGCGATTGATACATATACATTGCAACGAGTATACTACAAACTGAAAGTGGTTTTCAAAGCAAATTTTTCCACCTTTTCCGTTCTGATTGTTGAAGGTCTACTTCGGTGGAAAGACAAAATTAATTAAATTGGGAAATTGTATTCGCAATATTAATTATTGCAAAGGATGAACGATGAATCGCGAGAATAATTGAACATTCGCCGTGCAAAATTTCTACGAATATATCGTGCGTATAATCATATGAAAATTTCTGAAATTTTATCAAAAATATAACGAAAAGAGTTTCACGCAGAAACGTTGTAAATGTTTCCTGCGACACACAGACAATATATATTCGTAAAAAATTTCTCTCGCATACATACACGCGTAAACTCGCGTTACATTTTAGTATCGGAAGGGATGTGAAATGAATTGATTTTGTTATTGGAAGGAATCAACTAAACGGAACGATAATCTGAAATTACAGGTCCTCCAAATTCCACAGAGATCTGCAGATTTGCAAAGTCTAACGGGGAGAGAGAGAAAGAGAGAGAGAGTAACTCTTAAAAGCGACTCGAAACGACACAGAAATCCGTCGAAATGCTCCGAAACACGGTCAAATGATCTCCCCAGCGAAGAGAAAACACGAAGCACGAAACAAATCACGAACTTCGTTTCTCAGTTCCCGCGAAAGTCCCAAATTCGCGGTAACGCGAATATTCTTCCGAGATACTCGAATTCCCTCGCATTTTACCAAGCGAACGTGATTTGCGCGATTTTAAAACGAATCCACGGCGAAATCCCCCCCGCCGATAAAACTGCGAGCCCCGAAACTGATGGTGGGAGTAACGCGACCGCGAGTACGACAGCGTTTCATCTTCGTTTTAAGCGTACCGGAAGACGATTCTTGCAAAATACGCCCGGCGTTTCCGGAATTTATTAATACCCGCAGATTAATGGTTCCGGGGGCAAAGTTGCTGCTACTCGAGTAGATTTCCCACCCGAATTCTACGACGGCTAAGACTACGATAAAATAACTGCATAAAATCCTACGAGTTGCGGGTGAATGGGTTCCATTCGGCGAATCGTGCAGCACGTTTTCCGATTTCCGAGGAATTTCCGAACGTGAAATTCAGTCCTGGGAATGACAGGGTTTATGAACGTGATATTAAAATTAAATTCAGATGTTCTCGAATGTGTAATTTCATTATTCGAGGTTTTAAATAGAAAAATTAATTAAAACGGACCGTTCTTCTCTTTGAAAGACGATCATTAAAAATGTGAAATTTCTTCATCGTGATATTAGTGGAAATTCAGCATGATATTCGTCGAGTTATTTTTATATCACAATTATTCTTTTTGCGTGGTAGCTGCATGTATGTTTTTTTTTTCAGATTCACGGGTGTGTACGCGTGTTGCAGAAACAAAGTGGAAACTATCGGTCGTAAAAGACACTTAAATCCACGTTTTAATTCCTCCGTTATTTCTCGGACGTTTCTAGGATAAACGATTCGATATATTGTCATTCGGAAAATCGAAAATCGGCCAAATAAAAAGCAGTTTAAAATATGTTCGTCGAAACGACCGAAGTAGCTAAACAGTATATTGGTGCGTTGCATTTACTTTATCTGCATGCTCTTTTTAATAAAATATAGTCTCAATTTATGCAAAGGTGCGCGCGTATATTTCGCGTCGCAATGGTTATCCTTGTTTCATAAAAATTTGAGAAAAAAAAAACATATGAAACACCCAGATTTAACTCAATATTTGGAAATGTATTTTTTCGTTGTTTTCTTTCTGATGTTCTCATACGAACCACAAATTTTACAATTTAACAATTTATTCGATGTTACTAAAATGCAAATTTGCATCTTCGCGGATGTAGCTAAAAAAATAAGAGCTCGATAGAAACGCTTTTTTACGTACTAAATGTTACACTTTAGATATTATCACAAATTTCTGTAATTTTCTATAAATTCCACAATAATAAAAATTTTTTCCCAACAATTACGTTGCACGTACATTTGTATATTTTTCATCAATTTAGTTCATCCAATTCAATCTCCACTCAATATATCGATATTCTAATGTTTGTTCAATCCGTCGACAATATTTTTCCCCTAAAATCACGGCTCATTGTTCCGCGATCAATCAAACACAACAGAATAGCTCCATCTTCATAAATAATCCGGGCGCAATATAATTGCAGCGATAAAAATTTCAGCTCGGTACAAAGTGGCGTTTAAGAGACTCTCGCGGTGTCGTATCAAGATAAATTCACCGCTTCATGATCCGTGAAAAAGAAACCACTCCGAACAAGGGCATAATAATGAACAGTAAATCACTTTCGCCGACCAAAGGTTTCCCTCGACTGACAAATCTCGAATGGTCATACGAGATGACAAATGTTTTCGCGGGTTACACGCGAGTTTATGGCAAACCGCGGCGGAAATTTGTTAATCGAAAAGTAAAAGTTCAACGAGGGTACGATGGAAGAGACTCCTCCTCTTGCACGATGGCACTCGAGAGTCTCTCTGGCCCCGCAGTTGCAGCAATTAATCGTAAACTATACGACTCGATAAAGATACGTTGAAGAATTGAATATACGGAACGTAAGAATTGTAAAGAATACAATTATCATTCGTAATAATAAAACTATTAGATTGTTGCGTATTAAATGGCGGATTTTACAAACGCGCAAATCATTTATGCCTGATAAAATGTTGTCGATTGTCTTATTATAAAAAGACAAGTTATACATTAAGACAAATTTCAGTGAATGTTTTATAAAACTTACATCAACGTGACCAAATAGATATTGGTCGTCCGAGAAGTTTACAGTACATGCTCGTAAAAAATACAAATATGAACACAAAGTCGCCACAAAAGTCATCAATAATAATCGATTAAATATTGTAAAATTGTTTTAAAACAATATACGGAATATACCGAATGTAGGAAATTGAAATTTCATTAATATTACTTCCAGCAAAGCTAAAGACTCACATTTTACAAGTGTTATCTAATGCAAGATCTAATGCATTTGAATGAAGAAATGGAAAATGAAAAGCATCACTTGTAACCAAGTTCTCTTTCGTTATTAGAAGCTAGCAAATATCAAAAGTGTCTGAAAGATTTGTGAAAGAAGACAGAACAGACGGTGTCAAATTGATTCGAAGAGAAGCGAAGATGGCAGAAGGAGCCGCGTTCGATGCCGTTTCCAGTGGTTTTAATTAAAGCAAAACGAAACGCATGGCGAACGATGGTGGAATCTTCTGCAGTGTTAGTGGGTAAGCGTGGGTCGTCTGACCCATTTCCATTCGATCTACTTCGGAACGAGCCCGTGGAAAAATCCTTGCCGCTCGCGAGGCAGCCGGAAGTCGGTCGCGCGGAAAGCGTCTTATAGGATTCGTGGCCCGGTTCGAGACGACGCACGTCGTTTAGCATATTTTTAGAATTTCTTCTTCGTGCAAACAAAGGATCGAAATCGGCGCAGTTTCCAAGCTGGTGGCTGCCATCTCCTCGAGCTGATTCCGGATTTCGCGGAAACGCCGCACGCCGGGGAATTCGAAATGATTTCGAGGCCGAGACTCGGCCCTCGAACTGTCGCAGAATCAATATTGAATCGTCGTCGGGGTACCGTACGGGGTACGTAAATGACATGGGCGTGTGTGGAGATTGATATCGGCGGATGATAAGTAAGCCTTCGAGGAATTCGCCTGTTGGCGGATTAAGAATTCGGCAAGTTTCCCGCCGTGGCGGCATATCCGGCCGAACGAAGAGAAAAGCTTCAGAGAGTTAGGAACAAAGGAAATTGTTCCAACAGGAGAGGGATCGCGAGAATATGTAGTCTTATGTATGTTTTTTCATAAGATACTAGTGGTCGGTTATCGTCGATATTCATAGAATTTTTTCATAAATTAAATTTGATATGTATCTAAATGATATATAATAATGATTCGACAATAAATAATATGTAATTTAATAAATTAAATTTGATATATATATATATATATATATATATATTATTTAACACGTACGTGTGTTGATTTAACTTTGCAATCGTCAAATATAGAAAAATGTTTCCAAATTTTTAATCCAATCAATATTCGCAATTTCGAAATTGTTTTCTTTGCTTCACATTACAATTATGGTTGCGATACGCAAATGAAATACGTGAAAAAAAATATATATATATATGTGAGAAATATACGAAACACACATTGATTGAAATAAATAATTGAAATAATAGCTGAAATTTTATAAATGACTCTAGTAGTATAATGACGTTAGGTCCGTTGCACTCGAAAGTATAAGTATAAGTATATTGTCAAGTCACAATAATAAATAATATATCTAATAAATTAATACTTCTCTGTAATGTTGCTAGAATCCTAAAATTTTAGTTCGTGATACAAACGCGGGTTAGCTTTTTTGTGCCAATTGATTTTCGCGAGCATTGACTTTGATACACGCAATCGTACATCAGAGTTATATATTTCGTTCGAGAGAATAATTTAAACAATTAAACACCGATATATCGGCGTTGCTTAATGCTCATCAAAATTGGAAATCGTAATAACGTTATCGATAATAATCAAAATAGCGAGAACCGCGTCAACATAAATAAGAGAAACTGAAATGCAAACGATAATAGTTATACCGCAAACAGGGTATTTTTGCTGACTATAAATACACCCGACGGCTATTCAAATAGCGGTGGAAATTGTTAGTTGCAAATTATGGTTAATTTTAGTCGCCGTATAATAAGCATGAATTCAAACGTTGAATTTGCGAGCCTGTCGATTTCACGATTTCGACATTCAAAATCGACATTCAAGCAACTTGCCAATAAGATTTGCCTATTTTAGGACTTTTTATTTTTAACACTCACTGTCACTATTTGTCGTAAATAAAATTTTTTTTTAATTATATCTGTATTTTACAGTTACTTGGAACTCTTAATCGGAGAAGATGAATTAATTCGTCACTTGAGTTCCTAATATTTTGAGCGTAAATTTCCAATTTCTTACTTAGCGTCATATAGCATCTCGCTTAGAAATCAGTTACGTCGCAATTTACGTTTAAAAAATTCAATTACAATTCAATTTACATTTAAAAATATTCAATTAATTCAATCAGCCTTTATTATTTTTTAATCTTATAATTGTAGAAAATTTTAATTAATAAATTATCAGTTCACAAGTTAATATATTGATGTGTTATTGTACTTAACACATTTTTTATTACGTAAGAAGTACTCGTTTCATTTCTCTACTTTCGGAGCAAACACGGTGTGAATTAAATAAATAAATAATAAATTAATCTTATTTTTTAAATAATTAAATAAATAATAAATTAAACGTTAATCATAAGACTTTTCAGAGGGGCTGAATAGAGGAAACGTTTGCTAATAATAGAACACTGACCTACGTAGTACGTACAGCTGCATATCTTGTCTTAGATCACGATCAACAGATATAGAACACGTTGGAAATTATGGTTATTGTTTCAGAGAACAAACGGAAACGAAGATCCATTTGTCAGTTGTGTATGGTAATCGGAAGAATCGCGCTCACGGCTGAAATAATTGGGAAATCGTTCGCCAGGAGTTCGATCGATACTTTGGAAGCTGGTACGCCGATGCGCGCCAGATTTTCCACGCAAATCACAGTCTAATGAGGTAATTAATATTTTGGAAAGCTGTTCGTGTTCAGAGTTATAGTTCCGTGTAAAATCAGCCGTGCGCTTTTATTTTGCTTTTATGGTGAAATACGCGTTCCTTCGTTCGAGAGAAAAATCGCAAACATTAAATACTCTAGTCGCCTTAAGCGTTTTAAATCGAGCTTTTTCCGCTCGCGTTTATTTTTTTATTCGATTCGAGCCGGGATGAAACAATTCCTTATTATTATGTTTGGACGAGGATTTTCTTTCTTTTTTTTTTTTTTTTGAGAAATTGGGAATTGCAAAAATATATAACATACGAAATAAACTATATTGTAGCATATGATATATAATACATACAACCCTTTTTTAGCTTCTATTTCGTCAGTGATGTTCATAAAAGTTTTAAAAATTTTTGTACATAAAATCCGCATAATTTATGTCGTGCAAAGTTCGAAGGGTTTAAACTAACTAAACGTGGGTTATGATTTTATATCTTCTCGAATGATATAACGAAAAATTTATCGACGTATTGTGAGATAAAAAGAAGAACGTCTGATTCCATTTGTGTTCAATGTAAGAGGGATACATTCGTCTAAGGACTAGAGCGCTAAGAGAATTTCGATATTTATACCTATTTCTATATTTTACTTCCCTCGTATTTGTTTCATTTTATGTCACTATAAAAGTGGAATTGTATGAAATTGTGAACGCACAATACTTTCCTTCAAACTGCAAATTTCATTATTAGATTACGGATCCTTGCATTTATTGGAAATTTAAGAATGCAGAAACGCAGGTGACCACAAACTATATATAAAAATACACAGAATATCGCAAGAAGAGTATTTTTCATTTCTTAGTGGAGTTATAATACTTACAATTAGTGGCAGAAGGAAACCTTCACTTATTATTAGGAATCATTTCCCGAGCTGTGCTTGCAAAAATAATAAAGTTGCGCAAAGCGGTTCATTTGTCATCCATTTCGAATGGAATCTACGACTGAGTCACAAGAATAACAAAACTCGAGTTTCGCGAAAAGCACGAGGTAACAGTAAGAATTCTGATGAAAATCTCCAAAATCGGTAGACAAAGCAGAAAATATGTATATATATATATATGTGTGTGTGTGTGTATATCTATGCAAAGGAATAGTTCTGTACGTTCGTATTCCGTGTACAAGAAATAAAATTTGAAACAGGGTCCGGTTCATAATCCGCTATCGTCCGGATCTGAACGTAAAATTCGCTTTTAGTCGCATGTATCCACGCGTGCAGCGTATTATTTCGAGCGTGTCGATCGAAACAAGCGATAACGCGAACGCTGCACGTTTAATTAAAAATCAGCCGGGGCAAAACAGATTACGAAGGAACGAAGGAGAAGAAGAACGCGAGAGCGTTTAAAGGAAAGGAAACAGTCACGACCGGCGTGTGTAAATGTTGAAATTAAACGCGCGAGCGGCTCGCAACGAAAGTAACGCGCGCTTTTTCATTCATTATTGAATTCGAGCGATTCAGTTTCAACGAAACAATAAAAACGACGTTACGTGGAAACTGTATTAAGTGCTGTTAATTACGGTCATAAACGATACAAACGAGCACGATCCACCTCCTCTCTCTCTCTCTCTCGCTCTCCGATATATCTATATAGGAGAACGCACACATATGTTCTGGAATTTAACGGCGAAATTTTATAGGCGCATTTTACGGATACAGGGAAACATGTGAATACACGTTTGAAGCTTTATGAAATATTTATGGTGAAACTACGAGACACACAGATATGAATTTCATCCATTGGATTCCTCATGTGTGAATGGCACCGAGGAAACGAGTACATTAAATATGTATTATCACGTCTGATGAAGTACCAGCACGAAATAAAAACAAGCTTCGTAATGTAATGAATTCAATATTTTTATCGTCATCGATTTCGTACTGACAGAAAGGTTGAATATTTCAATAGCATAATGCCACCACGCCGCGCTGATAATTGATGTTACCGTAATGTCACGTGACTTTCAACGATTAATAACTATCGAAAGATATAGTTAGTTGCATATATGGTACTGCGAATTTCTTACTCCTTACAGATTTATAGTTACTGACTGTTTTTCTACGGCTATAAACAGTCAGGTAAAAAAAAATCAAATTTTGTAAATTTTTAACATTAACAGATAATTATGATGTACTCTTTTTTTAATATATGCTTCATGCCATTATATGCTTTTTATATTCTTCTCTTTAAAGAAAAAAATGTTAAACCAATTCTTTGCATTTCTCCGATAATTGATCAATTAGATTCTAAGGCTATTGGCAAAATTCAGCTGTTAAAATCTGCAGAACACCCTGTAGATGCTACTCCCGAGTTATGTTGTTTGATGCAAAGTGACCACGATTATTCGCAATTATTCGCGTCCTTTGATCATCGAGAGAATATTCGCCAGCCGGAGAGCAAGGATTCGAAACGCGGCCTTTCTTTCTGCCTCCTTCTCCCACCCCCCTCCGCCGCCCCTCGCGATTCCTTCGCCAAGACCAACAAGAGAAAATAATATTCTACCGGGTGAAGGAATATTACTCAACGAGTCGGATTAAGGCCGGCCTCCGTTGAAACAACCAGAAACTTAATTGAACCTCGCCTGACAAAGTAGCGTTTAAACAACGTTCCCGAGGCTAACGAAGTTATTCCCTTTTTTTTCCATTTGCTCTTTCTTTCACACACAGCTTTTCTCTGTCTCTCTTTCACTCCCTTTCTTTTTTTGACTCGAAAGAATATGCTTTGATTAATGTATTTGTACTTGAATTACACCCACCGACAGTTGTGCAATGAATAATAAGACAGATGGTGTTAAGCCGAAACGAAAGGATCAACACAGTTATAAGAGCTCGTGTTCTCTATAAATTCTGCTCTCTATAATTCCATTTCAATTCGCGAAACTAAAGAACTCGATCGCGTAACGTTCAAAAATGAAATACTGCGAGTTGAAAATCATCGCGAGAAATTATTAGATTATTAAAAATATTAGACGACATCGCGGGGAAAGGGAAATTAATATTTATCACACATCACATAAATATTAATGACCTTACTGAAACGTGTTTCAATTTGCGCATTTAAATGACTTAATTAACGTGCTTTGTAGAAAAAGAAGAAAAAAATTCGTTCACGCGCTATAATCGAAAATCGAATATAAGAAAGCGATGAGAGATTTGAAATTAACATTCGACGCGGATGTCGACGACATCTCGGTGAGTTACGTTTTTATGTACATCTGAAATCATTCTCCAAAGTTAATAAGAACATTCGTCGCGAACGGTACCATTCTTATCCAATCAAACGATCCAATTATTAATCGACATCAAGCAACTTACAGTGTCACGCAAGAGGTAGTAATTAATTTCCGTCGCAGGAGATTAAACTGCTAATTTAAATGCACGGAGTTCAACGTTTAAGAGCGAGACCGAATTACTGGTCGTCGAATTTTCTTTTACCTTTTTTTTTCCTTTTCTCGATTCCACTGGTACCACTGTCAGTCTAATAAAGTAGCCGGCCATCGGAAAAAAATTTTAAAAATTTCACCGATATTCCCCCTCTTAATATGCAGGATAATATTATTTCGACGAAAACGCAAGGGAGAAATTAAAAAAAAAAAAGAAAAAACAGAAAATTTAATGCAATTACATAATATACGTATGTACATCAAGTTTTAAACGATAATGAGCGAGAAGATAAGTTTTTAAACGTACGAATGAGTTCGGTGCAAAATGTGTGAAACAGGAGGAATTTACGAAATGCATGAATTTTTGGAACGCGTATGACAAGCGTCGTTACACAATAACGTGCTCATATTACATTATAACTCGTATAATATACGTATAACGATAGAAAATCACAAGAGATAACGCACTTGTAAATACCTAGTCTCGAAAAAGTCAAATTGCGTTCGCGTTATCCTCGATTAGCGACTCGGCAAAGTAAGAATTTAATATTCCACGTATCGCGTAATAGCCACATTTACCGTGAGATTTTTCAGCCTGGAACATGCACTCGTCCGTGTCGCGCGAACGTTATGGGAACACTTTGCATAGCCAAAAAGTGAAATTCCGAGTAACTCGCGCATCTCGAACCTTAAACGGCCATCTTTCTTTTCCCCTTTCTTACCGTCTGGACGCCGTTCTTCGACTCATCGAAATGCCTTGGCCAGAGGCTGCTGACTTCAATCACGTTGGCAGCCATTCGCCGCAAAATTCCCCGCGCGATCCTTCGCGAAGAATCGGAGCGTTTCTAACTATAATTCCAGATGTTCGCGCAAACACGTCGGAAACATCAATTAAGAGAATTTTCTCTCTCTTCTATTTTCCAAGTTCCGCAATAGTTTCTCTCTCTCTCTCTCTTCTTCCTTTTCTTGCTGTACACGTGATTCGCTGTCGTTCAACGATTCGAGAAAATGAAACGATAAGAAATATACCGCGACGAGTATCGGAAGGGAACCGAGCGTGCTATTTCCTGGAAAATGGGCCATCGACCGGATACATAGGCAACTGAACCACCCAACGAAGCTCGATTCCTTCTCAAGATCGTAGACACGATCGTTCACGTCCGCGAGATGGAAAACGAGATCGAGTGTTGTATCGCTATTTCGGTTGCTCTCGCGGTTTTCACAGCCACCAAAAAATCTCTCTCCCTCCCTCCCTCTCTCTCTCTCTCTCTTTCTTTCTTTCTGTGTG
Source organism: Tetragonula carbonaria (assembly GCA_032399595.1). Taxonomy (NCBI): domain Eukaryota; kingdom Metazoa; phylum Arthropoda; class Insecta; order Hymenoptera; family Apidae; genus Tetragonula; species Tetragonula carbonaria. The sequence continues at coordinate 16,935,650 of JAUCRC010000007.1, forward strand.
TAATGTGTGTGTTTTTTCGTATATATACGTGCACGAATGGACTATTGCTGCGCAGCACCACGCGGATATTACTTTTTCCTACGAAAATAGAAATGTCATTAGGAATGTTTTAAGTGACCACACATGTTGCTCGCGTTGTCAGTCGTAGCCACGTTCGTACCGAAAATCCTCTTTTGTCCATTCTCTCTCTCTCTCTCTCTCTCTCTTTCTCTCGTTCAACGAGTTTTGAGGAACTGGGGAATTGCTTGTTGCGGCAACGATCGTTGACGTCGAAGCGCGCGTACTGTGGGTTAAAACCTCTGCGCTGCTGTTCCACTGTGTGTTGTTTGTGCCGCGACTTAATGCGACCGAGATCCGGTGGAAACGAGAAGATTTTCGAGACGGAGGATGTCCTCCTAGAAGGAATACTGTCTATATTCGATCTGTGGAAGATTGATCATGGAGATTATGGCGTTCGTGGATGGACAGAGATTCCAGCCAGAAATCAGTGGGCTTGACTATTATTTATCGTCGTCATGAGCTTATGGAAACAGCTGAACCAAATTTTCATTCACGCGATTGAAAAAGGAAAGTCCAAGCACCAAATTTTTTACAATCTACGTATTTGTACGATCGCAAATGTCGATGCAATAAATATTACATTTCACGGATTAGACTTGTCGGTTCTCACTGTTCAAAGGGAATGATTTGTTATATTTAAACGGTTAAAAAGGGAATCGAATTGTAAAACAATATAAATCTCTCGTAAAAGGCAAATAATGAGGGTTGAATATAATCTCATTGAATACTTTAATATATACTATTAAATGTCTTGAGATTCCTTTCAAATTTTACTGCAATCGTAATAATCGACTTTTATAAAAATGATAATTTCAGAAATTATGTGTAATCATTTTCTCGTGAATCCTTGTATAAACTTTTCCTTGAACGCTGTTATCTTTGAACCTCGCTACTTGTTTTCTTTCTCCTAACTGTATACGCGTTACTTTTGACCAGCGTTTCTCTCGGAAATGGTAAACAAGAGGAAAAAATGGTAGAAAAGGCAAAATTGTATGGCTTGCCAACACAGCAGTGTATAACAATTTTTATTTTTACAATATTTTTACAATATTTTTACAATATTTTTACAATATTTTTACAATATTTTTACAATATTTTTACAATATTTTTCACGAAATTAAGGTGATTTCGGTTTTTCACAGAGAGTGCTATTTTCGTTTGTTTGTCACACGAAAGTGACGCTTGTCAAGACGAATTCAAACATATGACGTTCTGAAAAGTCGGGAATGAGAGAGAAATCACTACGACCAATTGTTGATTGCAGGAGACTGTGATTATACTGGGCGAAAATACTGGGAATTGTATACGGGAAACTGAGAATTTTAAAACGTTTGAATTTTTGTCCTGATATCTATCGATATTTCGTTTCACGTTACGTTTTCTAATAAGAAATATTATGAATATTATAAATTTTTTAATAAGAAATATTATGATAATATAGAAGTATAAATACATATTTAAATATGATAATATACAATAATATAAATATAATAATGTAAAAATGTCACGTTTTTTAGGAAGAAATATTTAAAAATCAACATATCTGGAACGCATATATTCTTACGTAAAAAAGACATTCTTTTTTTCTTCGTTTTTTAGTTTACCAATTTGAAATCCATCCAGTTTTGCCTTGAAATTTCTTCGGTGTGCACGTATTTTGTCTATTTTTTTATAATAATTATTCATGGAAGAAAATGGTATGGTGGTCTACAGCATAAATTCGGATCAGTTAGAGTAGAATTCACAAAACTTTGGTCGTTTTTAATGAAAATTCAGAAAATTTGAACCGTTTATAGTAGAAGTTACAAAGATCAGATTACCTACAATTAAGATTCACAAAATTTCAATCCGCTAATGTGGACTTCACAAAGCTTAAATATCTATTATAAATATAAACAAAATTTCTATTATAAATGTAAAATATATATTATAAATATTTAAAAAATTCACAAAATTTGTGTATAATAGAATTCACGAAACGCTGGAAAGTTCACAAAGTTCAAACTACTTGACACGAGGATTTACAAAGTATAAATCGCTTACAATGGAAATCCATAAAGTTCAGACAGTTTATAGTGAAAGTTTTGAAAGTAGAGAAGTACACCTCGTGCAGTTCAAATTCACCATACTGAAAATTCACGAGATTCAAATCACGTCCGATGAAGATTCGCAATCTTCATACCACAATTTTTGTCTCTTTCTCTTTTTTTCAAATTCGAAGAGGCATTGGGAGGCATGGGCGAGATCATCCTCTTTGACTCCCAAAAAATTTTACAGTTTCCATAAATAAGATAAAATCGTGACAAGTGCTCAAACGAAATATCCAATTCGAAAGTGTCGCGTGTGTAGTGTTCACAAAGAACGGGGTGAAACACGATACATATGTGCCTATTGTCAAGTACCATTTCATAAAGGAAGATGTTTTTCAAGATATCATTCTTTAGCAAAATATTGATTTTCTTATACGTATATTGTGTATATTTTTACGTGTATATGGTAACTAAAACTAAATGAAATTATCTCGAAAAACGTATCGGAGGTGTAAATAACGATGAGTGCAAATATTTCTTCTAAAAAATTAGGAATTTATGAAGATATATGCAATTTTTATTTAATTTTTTGCTATTTTTTTCTGCGCGGATATGCCCGCTCCCCGTGTTTGCGCAGCCCAAACCCCACCCGCATAAGATGCATTAAAATATTTACGACGAGTCGAAACATATACGTACGTATGTGACTATATTTATCATTTTTATCCCATGCGGTCCGCAAAAATGTCAAATGTTCATCGATACACCACACTCAGGAGAGGAAATTTCGATAAAAATCCACAATTTACATTTGCGTTTGGTCTTTCGGGATCTCGATCTCGATCTCGGCCACCGGCGGCGGCAGAAGAAACAACAAACGTCGATCTCAGTCGTCAACGGCGAGCAACAAAAATGCATGCATCTATGTATGAAATTTAAGCGGACTGAAACGTGTTCCGTCGGGCGGGTCGCCAGAGACGAGTGACGGGACACGAAATTCGGGTTAGACGAGCCGGTGAAAGGCACGCCGGGAAATCTTTGATTAACTTGCAAACAAAAGTCAACGGGGTTGCACGAGCGAGGGAGGGACGAGCTTTATAATGCTCAAAGTTTCCTGAAGAAACTTTCACCGCCTCGGATAAAAGAGAAAGAGGCGGATTGGGTTAATGGTTGGTAGCGAGAGCACGGCACGTCACGTTGTAACGCGAGATATTATATTTCTGATATGGCCTCGATGGCACGTCGAGCTGCCTCTCCAAGGGGATTGATTCAATCAACTCAAGTCCCTTTTGCTCTTTATGTCTTGCCAATCACAACCCTTCGCGAAGCGGAAGAAAGAAAAGGAAAAAAAAAAAGAAACGAGGCGGATGTGATTCGTTGCTCGTTGTGAATTTTTGCGCATTTTCTAGAAAATTTAAACACGCAAAAAACACACGGTATGGTGAATTTATAAAATATTGCAAGTGGAATATAAATTGTTGCAACATTCAGTGACGGAAGATTTTAATTACGTTGATTTGAAATATGAAATTGCATGATAACCAATTCCTATTTCTGTTAATTCGCGTTTAATGCATTTTTTAAAAAACTCAATAATTTTCTTGTCAAATCTTCTATTTTTTTATTTTCTCGGTACAAGTTTTATGTTTTAACCGCTGGTATTTTTGGTTTCATAATGAATTCCTGCGAATCGTTGAACTCGTCCATCACACTCGTCCGACTCACTTCGAAAGAAAATATTTGAAACTGCGCAATTTCCTACATCTCCACCAACCTTTCATTCATTCGTGATTAAAAGTTATATCACGAAAATTACAAAAAGTTCTTGTATCTAAGAAAATTAGGACAAACGATGATTCACACTTCAATCCTATTTTTTTCTGACAGTGATCCGTTTGTGAAGTAATTATTCAAGAAGATTACGAGTGAATCGATCGAGGATTTATCTCAACTAAATACTGAAGAAAAACACCATAAAAAAGTGATTGTCGCATATGAGCACGTTCAACAGTTCTTTCACCGATTTTATTCCCATTCAGTCACGTTCGAGTCTACCTTCGCTCAGGAAACGGCTTCATTTCCGAACCATTTAAATTTAAAATCGCTTTTAGGGTATAGGCTACTTCGTACAATAGCGATGAGAAAATAGATATTGGTTAAATATTCCTTTGAACGTGAGAAAACGAATAAAGGAAAGATTATAGAGGCATAATGGAAAAACTTTCCCTTAAAACACGGAATTATCAATTTCATAAGGTAAGAACTAGTTAAGATAAAGTTTCTGGCCCGTTTCGACTTCCCGGATCTCCCCGGTTCTCTCCTGCCAGAACGAATTCACGTACTGCACGAGCTTCGAGGAAAGATACTCCGAAAACGCGAACAAAACTTCGTTTATTAACGTTTAATTGTAATTTTTGCAACGGCAGCGCGCACAGCGAATGTAAAACGTTACTCATATCGCGCACGATGTGAAATAAATTGAACAAATGTAGTATCGAAATTATTGTATGTAGTTATATTTTTAGTTACCTTTACTTTTAATAGATGGCCTGTTTGCTGGATATGCGTGAACGGAAAAAGTATGAACGTGATGTGAGAAGCACAGTGTTGGCGCTCAGCGCTTTTCTTTTTAAAAAGAGGAAAGTCGTGCGAGTGAAGAAACAGAGTCTGGAGAGAGTCGAAAAAGAGTGTTGAATGAGTGTGGTCAAAAGAGTGATCATTTGTGTTGTATATTAATTGTGTCGTTTAAGTTTATTCGAATTATTGTTGTCTATCTTATATTTATTCCATTTTCTTTATTATTTAATATAATAAATCATTTTTTCAAATTATATCCCTACACAAATTTTTATTAAAACAATTTCTCGCATTCTTCCTGAATATATCACGCGGTTAAAATATATATATATATATATATATATTTCAAATTTTGTTTCCACCGCGTTCAATTAATAAATATCCAGAAATTTGTAAAATAATGCATTTTTGCGAATGGAGACGCCGGCAAGATCTTTTGCATTTATTTTCATTAAATTTGATTTCTCGATTTTCTCCTACTTGGAACATTTGGAATTGTAATTCAATTCCCTACTCCAGCTAGTGAATAATAATTCCTGTATTATCGTAACCGTTTCGCCTGAAATTAAATGTTAATATAAAATCATTTCATTTGCAGCTGCCACCAGCTGTTTCCCAATATGTACGCCTGTAGTTCTCTATAAAAGAAATTGGCGCATAAGTAACGCAACAAAGTGAATTTATACTGAATTTATACTGATTGTTACAGCAAATCCTCGTGGTCGTTAAAGTTAAAAAGGAAATGAAATTGCCAATGAAAACAGGAAAAACGAGAGTATTACTTTAATTAATTGAAAGTGACTCGAAATAAATTCATCTTGCACGTATCGATTACCCACACACATCCTCGTTCAAATTAAAACGAAAATTTCGAATATCCTTTTACATATCTGCCATACACGTCTCGTAGCTGAAATTTTCGTGAAAAATCATGCAACGCGTGAAATATTTGCCAACTCCAAACTCGACGTGGTCCTTCGATCACGAGTCCTCGTCTCAATGATAACATGTTACTCTTGATATACCGATCAAACGAACGAACTGACCTTGTGATTAACAAAACGAGAAAAAAAAAAGAAAAGAAAATAGCGGAACTCGTTCGTGAACGGAAAAACGATCGCGAGAGTCGCAAGCGTGAAACAAAAGCTACAACGCAAAGAAAGGAACCAAGCGACTGACGCGTATTCGATATTGCATTCACGCGATATGTATATTCTATTGCCACCCCTCCACCTCTCCTGCCTTTCTGCCCGTTTATTTTGCAACTCCGACCGACTATCATTTTACTCTATCGGCCGTCGAAAGAGAGAGAGATTTCAATCAAACTTGTTCCGACGAATCAATCTCCAGATAGAAATTTAAAGGACCGAATCTTTTCAACCGTTTGTAAGCCGCGGGAACTTTCCCGTCGATTAATTTTGACAAACTGAGAATACTAATGTGATAATGTAAATTTTCATATTTATTCGATAGACACGTGAATTATTTTACAAGTGATGTTCATTACTCGCCTGTAGCGGTCTTTTGAAGCAAAATCGAGTGACAAATGCGAAAATTTATAGCTAGTAATTGGAAAAAATTGAAGTAACCAATTTTTCAATTTCTCAGCAATTGAATATGCAAATTTTTATTTTAATTTTAAAATTCGTGTTGTCGATTGCTTTTACGCTGCTGAACCTGTTTTTCACATGGTTTCTTCTCTGAAGTATATATTTTCTCGCAATTTTCGAAATTTTCGAAATGTTTCTCCCTTTAATGTTAAAATATTATTTTTCAATATTACTTGTCAGTAATATATACTACACCTTTGTCCCTTACAATTCCTATTATCAATTATATCGTTCATTTATTAAAATTCTCTCAATTCGTCCGACCGTAAACCAAGAATAAACCCGGACGAGAATTAATCAACAAGAATTAATTCAAAACGTTTAAAACTAAAGACCATATTATTCATAGCCCGCTATTTTTTTGTCAAATAAATTCTTCCTTCAAATATTTATCTTCCGCGACGAATCTCCGTGTTGAATATTCAAGCTTCTGTACTTTCGGGTGCTTGATTTTCAGATTCAAAACGCTTGCCCGCCGCTCGTCATTTTGACAGAGAACGATTCAGAACAGACGGTTTCGGGAACGATTTCCTGACAATGTTTAATTTAGTCGCCGTTGTCGAATCCCGTCGGTGGAAATACACATAATCGCTCGGAACTTTCAGCCTTCGTCCGAAAGAAGTTCCTCGATCAGCCCGACCGAGCAATCGATTTCGACACGAAAATTTGCTAGATAGGAGGAGATACGACAGAGGATAAAAGGCGCGACGAAAAATCGATATCGCAACGCTCTTGACGTGCGTCGATGGATTCCACGGGCAAAGTGTTAAATGAGACAAAGAATTCCATTCCAGGACGCGGAACATCCTTCGATTTCTGATAACGTGGCCACCGTGGCCGCCCAAGTTTCCCCGATACATATTTGAGCGAGATCTATTTTTATATTAAAAAATTTCACGTGTAAATTTTAGTCGGAGCTTTTACGAACTATCTCCGCGCGATTTCTACTTATTTTCTTTCTTTTCTTCTTCTTTTCTGTAAAATGACAATTTTAATATCAATAGTAATATACTTTTTTGCCGTTTCCACTTTCCATAATAATGGAACTATTCTATGAATATAGTATATACGTGCAAAAACAATACATACATAGTCTACGTTTCGCTATAATATTCTAACACGTGATACTCTGCACTTGCAAATTTGTTTCCATTTTTTCTAATATTTTGTAAATAAAATACATGTGCAAATAACGCTACAAATATCAGCTTAAAAATAACACTGCATGCCTCGCGTTTCACTATAATATTCCAGTATATGACACCCTGTATCATACATTACACAATTAACTTACTTCCTTTCGTAACTATTTCTTTCTTCGAATCAGCGCGGTAAAATCACGCGAAACAGACTTTAATAGAAAGAGGGTGAAGTGTATCGAGCATGTATTATTTAAATATACTCCTTTCAATATTCAGTTTAAGCCTAGATCTTCGCCAGATTCTCTACGAGTGAGACGCTAAACGGTCCGATTGGCCGATATCTGGAAACCTGATCAATACAAATCCACGTCTTTCGCGTTCGATCGTCTCGCGACAGTGCGTATCGCGTTTCTCTTCGTTGTATTTCATTATTGTTACGACCTGCCCTATAAATAAATGCAGCACAGGATACGGTACGCAGTGTACTCGTAATTAACAGCTATTATTCGTCGAGCTGAAAGAAATATAGAAGGAGGGAAGAAATGTGAAGGGAACGAGCCGGTTGCTAAGATAATTCGAAGCTTGAAAAGTGTTGGAAACTTGCTTGACGAAACGCGTTGGCTCGTTTGAAAAGTGAAGAAATTTAAGGAAAATTTTGAAAAATTTGGATACAGATTCTTCGAAATTTAGGTAAATAACAGGCGGGATCTTCTTTATCATCCTTACCTTTCAGATTAATTCTAGTAACTTTTACTTACAACACTTTAGATTTTTATAGAATAGAATTCTTCGTCATTAAAGAGATTTTGTAACAACGATACTAATGGTAGTATGATTCTAATGTTTAATAAAGATGCGGACAGCATATTATATTCAATTTTTCATTCTTCATTGATACGTGATCCATCTGGAAATGACGATTACTTCATTAATCGATTCTAAGCAACATTTGTCGTAACTTAACACTTCACCATTTTACAGACAGTTGCAATTTATTAAATCAAATATATATGCGTGTTTGTTAAGTGTTAAAAACAATGTGGAAATTTTTATCCATTTAGAACAATCCAGAAGCTTGTTCTAAATGGAGATCTCACTAATTTTCAATACATATAAAGTTCAAATATAAGAGTGTGAAATTTCGAAGATTGCAGGTATAGAACAGTGGTATTACGGAACGTATAGTTCGCGAATTGTGGTATTCCGGGGGATTAGTTAGTTTCGTGTTATTTGTTTCGTAAGCCGTTCGCGTTGATGGATTCGGATGGGTCGTTAGGGTAGTTCGTTAGCATATAACGCGCTTTAAGGTCACTATGAATGCAGATAGCTCAATGCTGTTTGGCTTCCACGAAATTTATAGCTTTCTCAGGCACTGAATCGATAGCCTGACGCAAGACACATGGTCGAATCGGCCAGATTGCTGTACAACGATCGCCAGTCAGCTATAAGTTACGTATATCTATCGAGGAGTCGGACAGCTCTTTGGAGAAATATCGAGTGAGAAATGGCTCGTGAACAAAGGTATTCTCGAAAGTATAGTATAATTGGAAGAATTCAAAGATACGTCGCGTTATTATACCTTTGTCGATAAATTAAATGAGAAACATTGTGAAGATCAATAGAAAATTTCCTTTTTCTTCTTAAATATATATACATACATATACACGTAGAAATAATTTTTATTATTAAGATAATGACTCAATTGTCACATCTCCAAGAATATTGCGATTTAACAAGAGAATTTTCAATTTTAAAGGTAGCGAATTAAGAACATTATGTTATTATGTTATTATTTAAGAATTGTTCGACGATCCTTTTTATTGTCAAAGAATTATTTTTTGTTTTATCAAGTATGTCTTTTACCATTTGCGAGTTGGCCACTTCAATGTTCATTCCTGTCTTGAATTAAGAAGAAAAATATTACCAAGAACAGCTGTTTTTTTAATAAATCTGTTAAAGATGCGACAATCGAGTTGTATCTTAATAATGAAAATTCTTTCAGCGCACGCAGTGACGATAGAACTTCGCAACTCCATTTCCTATTAATCCTCATAATCTTCCCCGTTATTAATTTGTCGGCGACGGCGTAATAAGCACGCACAGGAATACAAACATGTGACATACAATTTGCAGATCAGTACATTAACAGAGTGTTGCCATAGCTTCCTCTATGATAATTAGCTAGCAGCACAGGCTCTAATGAATGTTCGATGAGATTGTATAACATATGAGATGCTATCGATCCGATAAAGCGACTGGCGATTTCAGAGATATATGCTTAAATCGTTTCGACGATGTTCAGATTTGACGGTGAAAAACGCTTTAATTACATATGTTGTTCGTCGAGTTGACAAATCGTACATTTCCTTCCTTTTTTGTTCAGTCATTCGCGAGAGAACATGTGAATTCAATTGTAATTCAATGCAACGATCAACGATGCACCCTTTCACGAGTGACTTTTTAATGAATAACGATGCCGAAAGAAATGACGCCCTATATGCTGTAATCACATTGAACTGAAGAGAGAAAGTTGTGAAGTATCCAACAACCGTTTCACCGTCGAGCAACACAGACCAAACACGTCGTCCAAGAATTATTTGGAGAAACTTTCAAACAACGACGAGCATATATATACTCCACGTTCTCATTAAAAATCCAATTACACTAAGGAGATAAAATTTTTCGTCCGTATTTCCCTTCATCGAACAAAAGAACGCGATCGGCCAAAGCCGACGAGATACAATGCATCGAACGTTGAATGCTCTCGAATAACATATAAAGATATCGTCATCCTTCCTTTTTAATTTTTCCTTTCTCTCTCTTTCTCTCTCTCTCTCTCTCTCTCTCTCTCTCTAAATCATCGTTCCCCCAATAGAGACGAGTCCATCGTTTCGACGGCATTGCAACACTAACGATAATATACAGATCGTCGTTATTTCGCGGAAACTCATTAACTACAGATTTCTGTGAAAATGAGTTTAATAGTTCGCGGTAGTTGCGGGGGAGGATGGCCTTCGCGTACCGTGTAAATCTCGCTTACCAGCAAATTTCATAACTGCGAGTTCCATTGTAAAAATAATTTCGAGAAGTTGCTAAACGCAATTTACGGTGAGCGTTTGTTTCGCGGCCTGGCCACCTCGTTCTCGTTAACATTTATGGGCAAGCATATGTTATTTTTAATAATGCGGTATTAAGCGGCGAATGTTCGAAGTTATTATTTCCGCGCCTCTATTGCTTGCACCGGAAATTAATTGGCCTTCTCCTCCTCTTTTCTTATTTCGCCCGACATTTTTTTCTTCTTTTCTTTTTTTTTCTTTCCTTTCACGCGACACTCGTCATGTCTTCTCACACTCGTTATCAATTCCCTGCCTGTGGACGAAATTTTTTATCAACAAAGTTACACTGGAGTTACACTTCCGTTTATTCTTGTCGATCGAAGCGCAACAACTCGACGAGTCGACGCGAAACTGCAAATTAAACGAGTGATTTAACAAGGACGCGAAATTGCAAAAAGTTATTTTGCAACGATTCGTGTCAAATGCGCGTACAAAATCTTACGATACATGTACAATCAGGTGTACGTACGAGAATTTCTTTATCAGCATAAAACACTGAATGAAAATTTATGCTAAACAAACGGTACGGCGATGAGTACTATTTCGATGTTTTATTTTGTAGAAAGTATGATTGCCAAGAATCAAAGACGAAAACTTTACTGGAAGCAAGTGCATACATTTATCCTTAAGATCGGTAGAACGATCAACGATTTCGCCGATGATTTATGCGAGTAACTGACTTTAGCGTCTCTACATTCAGCGTCATATGTACAGGATTTATTTCGATCGACGGATTCTAATGCAACGATCAAACAGTCATATCCACGACGTCGATAGCCAAAGATTAGCAGCATCATTATTACTGGCGGGCTGTAACTTCAGGCCAGGCCGTATCGTTATCTCGAAGCGATGCTAGCATTCCGATAAATTACGGATTAATCCGACAAGTGATGGGGCACCAGTTACTCTGCCTTTTAACGATGCAGAATCGCGACTGGGATCGTTTATTGGCTTTTCCATTAATCACTGAAATTCTATGATCGGGCCTGGTATTCACACTTGCAAGATCACTAGACCAGTTATTATTATCAATAATGCCGCCCATGTATCGGCTTGCTTTCAACTAATATCGTTATTATCAACGTGACATGGTTGATAATACTATTCACAATTCGGTTTGCCCATTGTCCGACGCTCGAAACGATTTGGGGCGAAACGATCGTTACCTGGCGTCATTAATTTTTCTCTAATCTTATGCTGCGTATTACATATTGCATGATTTATCATTATTTTATTATATTGTATAGACATTGTCGGATCGAGGAAAATAACACGCTAATCGTTCATCGAATTTTCGAACGACGCGTTCGTAGTTTCCCCGGCGAGAGAAGATTTAATTTGGATGGCTCTGATGGTTTTAATTGTTACTTTTAATTGTTACCATGACATTAGAAAAGAACAGCGCAAAAATTCGTCAACAAATGGATGGAGGCAGTGTTATGTCATGGACTGTAATTCGTTTAATGGATAAATAGATGTACAGTTCGTTGATTACCAAACGAATGTACAGAAATTTAATTCAAATGCAAATAAAAATTTGACATTAATTACTTATATGTTTAACTGTTGTTAACTATTGTGTCAACTATTGAGATAAATAAATATACCATTAAAAAATGAATTTCGTGAAACTTTGAGTATAAATACAAAATTTCTTAAAAGTTACAGTTGTGCCATCTTTTTGTTGTCCGAAAGTGTACATTATTTATGTATTGATATAGAATGAATATAGAATTATTTTATCATGTATTATTATATATATTATAATACTTTCACTAAAAAATAAAAGAAAATACAGAAGATAAAATACAAAGGAAGAATCTTTTCCTCCAATATTTAAAAGTAGTTGAGTAATATTCAAAGTATCTCCCTGTTGATTCTTCCATAATATTTTCGAAAAAAGGAATGACACAAAGAGCTTGAAATATTTTTATGGTATTAAATTCGCTTCAACATATAATTTCAAGGAATACCGAAATTCAATTCATACATAAGAATTGTTAACGAGGTAACGGAGAAATTAATTTACGATTGAGAGAAAAGTGAGAACATTTTCACCTATATCCGGCGCGTTTAAGAGACTGTACTAATTAATTAATTAATTAATATCCAATATGTGATATTCGAATTTACTTTTACAAGGTTCGGGACAATAGATATATAATGATATTACGAGGTTAATGCGATGGACTTTAAAAGAGTGGAGTGATCCAGCGATAGACGAAATATCGTTGAAAATCATCCGCGAGAATGCGGAAACTAAACGATAGAATTTTAGAAATGTTTATCCTCGATAACACCGGAAGTGTATTATTCATTTCTCGCTGATGAAAATGTTGCATTAAGTAAACGAACCCCGTCGTCGTCGTGACGAGGCGAATGAAGAGATAATTATTACCCAGAGATATCGTTATAATTTGCTTTTCTTTTCCTGACAAACGTCATTAGCCTGATTAAAAGCGACATTCATATGCATTTCCGCTTTAATGAAAACAAACGGACCGGATATAAAAACTCCTGTCGTATCTTCGTTCGAAACGCGCGGCCTTTTAAAATGTTCTCAGTTAATTAAAGATTTACGTACAAACGCGAAATTACGTGAGACTTCGCTGAGAATATTTCTGTCTTTTTTTTTTTTTTTTTAAGAAAAGATAATACTCCCGAAGATGAATGATTCAAGATGTCGATCATGGATGGAGGCTGTTGAGGGCATCGATGTGATTCACTGGGTCGATCCTTCCAAGTCTTTCTTGCGGAACTCTGATAACGCTGTTATCAACGCTTTAAATAGTTTCTCGCCGAAAATAGTAGAAGTTCTTTATGCTTTGTCTGACGATGTATTTTAAAATTAAATACGGAATTTAAAAAATTTCAGAAAATCGAAACGAGTGCTTATTATCGAAATTACTATTAGAATACTTAGAAATGGCCTGATTTTTGTCGAGAATATTCATCTTTTGCTCTTGTTTTCCAATATTTTTCTTAGGAGGAAATATTGCCAAAATTTCTGTCGATTAATACTTCGATGATTCCTGTAATCATTATCGATGATTCGCGATTCTGAGATTTACTGTACTGTCCAGATAAAAACGTAACGATGTTGTTAAGAACTTTAAAACGTTGCTACTGCAGTACTCGAGTATTTCAATTTCATATCACAATAAAAAGAAAATCAATGATCAATAGGTCGATTTTTGAAATGATTTAAATCAATTATAAAAGAAATGTGAAAAAATGCATGTAAGAAATTCTGCTTTCTATTTGAAAAATTGAAAAAAAATAAGAACGTTGTTCTTAAAGCTGCCGACTGAGAATCGAAATCAATCAAACAATATAAGTATAATGCAAGGTCTTGCGAGATCGTCATGATGAAATCTCTCGGGATTTGGTATAAATGTAGAAGAAAGTGAAAAAAATCTCGTTACTCGTACCAAACGCCACTATGTACAGTAACATAATCAGCTTCCAGTGAAACTTCGAGGTATACACTTTAAATATTATCACAAATCAGCGCGGAGAATTTTAAACTTCTTAAAGGAAGTGAAAAGAAAGGAAAGAAAGAAAACAAATTCATTGCTGAACCGAAATCTACGTTCGAAAATTGATATATTCTAGAAATACAACGAAAGAGATGGAAGCCGAAACGAAGAAAATCTTCTCTTTCGTTCCAGAGATTTCACGCGCGAGCATTTCCCAACAACAAACGCGTAAACATCGTCAATCCATCCATCCGTTCGTTATCGGCAATCTACTTTCAAAATCAAATTAACACCGTGACAAACGGTCTCGTCTCCGCGAAATAAAAAGCAGGAAGGCCGCCTTATCGGGCCAAGCCATTCAGCTTCGTCGCGACTGACGAAAATTCCGAGGTGTTGGTTCGCCGTCTTGAACGCAATAAATAAGCCGACCCGCTTGGAAAAGCGGGAGGGTGATGAGGAAAGGGGAAAAGAGAGATTATACGAAGCTCCGAGAGAGCTTCGTGTCCCGCAAAGACACCGGAGGAAGATTGCACCGGCAATCCGGCCGAACGCGGTGAAAGACAGACAGAGAGACAGACAGAGAGAGAGAGAGAGAGAGAGAGAGGGATGATAAACTTCCGGTCCTTCCGCTCTCTGGAGCGCGGGGCGCCATTCGTTTCCACGGAAGCGATTTCCACGGCATCTTTAATGGACGTGCCTGTTTACCACCGCGTCGGATTTGTCCCATCGGTTGCGACTCGCGATCGACTTCCACTCGCAGTTTACAGTGTCTCGTTCGTTCGACGGCTGCCTTCGCAACACCCGTTGCCTCTCGCTTCGCTGAACGAAGCTTGACGTGAGACCAGCCTGTGATACTGTCTCTTTTTGCCGAACCGAGCAGCCAAAGACGGTACTCGTCTGTTTACGTCTGATTTTTCTCTTCTTTCCGATTCTCTTTGTCGAAGGATGTAGATTCACGCGCCAGCTATCGGGCGCCGAGTCATTGCCAAGATTCTAGAATGTAGATTATATTGGAAATAGGACGAACGAGTGGCAGTGTTGAACTTACGTGTGATTGAATTCGTGAATTTCGCAAAGAAATCTGCTGATCTCTACAATACATGTAATTGCGATTAAACAAGTTCTGTTCTTTGACGCGAAAGAAACGAATCAGCTTGAACTCGTGCATCTGTGCGTTCGAATTTGTTAATTTCGTGGACGTTCTGTGGACGGTCTCTATAACGATTGATTAATTCAATCAATTGATTGAGGAATTGCATCAGTTTTAATTCCTAAATATTGAACAGTTCATGAATGAATAACATAACTAAAGATGAAACAATTAGTCGTAATGAAATTTTAAATGGGATAATTAATCGATTATCAGTTTCTAATAATCGAAAATTGATTGATATAAATAATTTTTTAAATAACAATTAATTTCATAATTATTAAATTCAAGATCAACTCGTACGATCAATATCATCGATGACCAATAGCTTTGATCGAAAAATAAGGATTTAATATGTCATCAATAAAATATAAAATTTTTAAAGATGGGTAATAAATTATTAATAAGCGATTTATTGCGACATTCAAACAGGTTCTGCCCCTTAGGAATGAATTTGTGCACAAAGAAGGTGCTTCATTTTTTATTTTCCGGAATAAACACTAGGCTTGTCATACCACTGGTAAATTCATTATCCGACTGCAGACTTTTATGCATTTATGAAAAAATGGAAGGTGGCAGAAAGCGTATATAGGTTATATGCAAAAATATTATAATTATGGTAAATAAAAAGTGTAAATGATTTAATTAAAGTATAATACTCGTAGCAATATTCAGAGGATGGAACAAATCTCTTAATAATTTATATTTCTTTTTAATGTGTTCAGCGGTAGCGTGCGGTAAAATCAGTAGTTAAGCAGATTTATTCAGCAGTCTCGTGAAAGTTTTGCATGTTTTACGTAAATCGCGGTCGTCACGTTAATAACGGGAATGAATTTCTTATAAACAGATGTGAATAATTTATCTTTCATCGTCCGAAATATTATTGTAGTGGCTGTTCGACTTTAAAGTTGTTCACGATTGAATGAGACGTGACAAATTCATCTCTGTCGGTCGTCTCAAGTCGTTCGCTTGGTAGTTGACAAAGAAGAAAAGAATAAATTTTATCTCTCTGCGAAAAAATCGTTGACGTTTCAAGCCCTTGTTACATTAAAAATAATTCTGGAACATCGTCGAACAGTATTAACAATGGAAACGTAATTCCAAGATTTGCCAGGCCGGATTACCTTAAATCCCGCAAAAGAGATAATTGAATGGCCATCGTTAATTACCAGCGATGTTAATATGAAAATGGAACATTTGTTCGGACACACGTAGAATGGCTGAGCCGGTGCGTAAAAGCAAAATCCAGATAAAAGAAAAACAGCAGAAACTTGAACAAATAGCTTTGTACGTTTTCAATTAACACGTCGCGTGAAAAGAAAGTCGGAGTTCCTGTTTTCTCAGCTAATTTCCGCAATCGTTGTACCAATTACTACGAGCATTAACCTTTTCAAAAGGAACTATTTCAATGCAGCTGTATTCTTCTTTTTCTTTTCTTCTTTCTTTCTTTCTTTTTTTTCTTCTTACACAACAGGAAGGACATTGCTGAGCAATTAAATTATTGCACCTTGCGCTGTTGTGATAAAAAAAAAAGAGTATATCTACGAAAGTATGTTAGGATAGAAAAGTGACAATAAGACTTGCTATTTATCCCACGTGAGCCATTTCGTTGTAGATCAATTCAGAATTTAACTTATGCCTGTAATCCCCCTGTTCAATTTTACGCT
Organism: Tetragonula carbonaria; assembly: GCA_032399595.1. NCBI lineage: Eukaryota > Metazoa > Arthropoda > Insecta > Hymenoptera > Apidae > Tetragonula > Tetragonula carbonaria. The sequence continues at coordinate 16,952,481 of JAUCRC010000007.1, forward strand.
TACCCCTACTGTCACTATAAAAAAATATTTTCACGCCATTGTATCTGTTATAGCGTTTATGTATTACACAATCTTATTTAATTTCGCGTAATTTGATAACACGCCTGCACATCCTTCAAAAATTTCATATTATACATATGAAATATAGAACCAAGTACGAAGAAATGGCAAAAGTTTTCGCACGAAACGCAAGTATTTGAAAGTACACTGAGAAACAGTGAAATCTTTTGTCACAAATTAAATTCAAATCGCTGGTTTCTTCATTCCATCGTCCCACTTTGAAAAGATGTTGTGACATTTTACATCACGGAGGTCACAGTTTTCTCAAATATTTTTGAACGTTTGCGGTCTGATCGGAAATTTTCGATCAGGGATAGTATTAAACATTCACATTCCTAAATGACTGACTAACCATTATTTGTCGCGTAACTCCGTAGAAGCACCGACTAACTTCTAGCTAATTTCTCGATTCCCTCGCATTAGCACGCGATAAACATTTAAATCTCGAGGAGCAAACAGCTTGCACCGATAATCGGAAGATAAATTTGCATAACGTCTCTCGCCTTTCTGCACTTTCCAAATATATGGCTCGATCGACATCTGTACGACTTATACACACACACACACACACACACATGTAGGGAAAAAAAGAGAAAAAAAAGAAAAGTCAATCTCACGAACCTCTGCATTTCGTTACCCACGCCCGAGCGAGCGCGCGCGGCAGCATCCCTTTATTTTCCGGTTGGCACTCCCAGAGGAAACCTAAGTACACAGTTTTTTTCGCCGGTTGGAACACTCATGCACTTGATTCCCCGGAGCCATCCGCAAACGTGCCGCGGCGCTTGTTCCAGCCACCAAGCGTATGCGAGTCGCGCGGTTCAGCAACGCTTGTTCCTCGTATTCGGCCAACAGCTGAATGCCGGATTGTTTGAAATTCGCAAAACAATTACCGGTCTGCAGGCGGCACCATTTTGTGCATGAAACTAGAGTTGTACCCTACCGCGACAATTACACCCGGAGTTAGTCCATTTTATAGGGACATTTAGCATTTAGGGGGTCACCGTCCTGTTTAACATCCGCGCCAACGCAACGAGAGAGAGAGAGAGAGAGAGAGAGACCGGCAAACGAGCAAGTAATGGAATTTTGTCGGCCGTTATAAACGGCGAAATAACTGCAAGAGCTGTAGAAACGATCATGGGGGAGGGGAGGGATCTCGAGACGGGGATGTAATGAGAGCTGCGGAAATTTTTTTTCTTTCTCAAGCTAGCGCTGACCGGTGAATTAAACGCTCGCGAATTCCCAGAAACTTTGCAGCAACGCTGGCCAAGACGAGATCGAGAGAGGTCCGATTTCACGTTTCTCAGGGATTATAGTTATGGATCTGACCGGTCATAGGTAAAGATGAGGTGGGATTTAAAAAGGATCGGATTTCGATTTCCGGGGAACTTGCGGTCTCGGCGGCGAAATTAGGCTCCCTTCTCGACGGTGTTTGAGGAATTGCAGTTTACAGTGTCGGAAATTTTTCACAGATTTATTTGTTGCTACGAATACGTGCATTTGCTACGTGTACTTTAAAAGTGTATTTATTGAGAAAGAGAAAAAGAGAAAAAGAGAGAGAGAGATTTAAAGTATTGAAAGATTTATTACAAATATTACATAAACTTGCAGCAAGTTTGACTAGATTTTGTTGAGACGGATTTAAAAGAAAATGTAAACCACCTCCTTTGTAAAAAATAAAAGAGAGAAAAGTTCGCGAGTTTGCGTCGAAAAATATTTTTAAAATCGCACAAATATATGATGCAAAGTTGAATGCAATGAAATTACGACAGGTTTTGTTAGCGAAGCCGTGAAGTGTCCCGTGAAAATTATTTTTTGAAAATGAAAATTGAGTCCGCAGCGAACGTGTATGCGAAAAGTATACAAGTACAAAAAGAAAAACTTTCATTGCAATATTTTGAAATATTTCTATGAGATCTCAAAGTTCATCGATTATCCGACAATCGGATAATTAGATCCAATGGACGGAAGTGTTAAACTTCCAGTTCCGATAAACCGGAACTCTACTGTAACCTTCATCGATAAACTTCAGGAAATCTTGCAAGCGTCAAAACGAAATTCAATGGCTCGTTGAAATTGATCATCGAGCCGCGTGTAGCTGAACCACTTCAGAAGGCACTACAATTCATCGAAACCTCGTCGTACGATCTACGGTTTACGTCCTCGCGATTATTCGCAGATGCTCGAGAAGCTCGAACAACCTAACGAGACGTTTTCAGACGTCACCGGTCGACATTTGCCTCGATTGTGACACGACTACTGTGACGCTACTTACGACTTGCGGGAACAGCTAGTAAATCATTTGCCATTCGCCGAGCGCGCATAGCGCATAGCGTGCCAATTACTATTCAGGCGAATAACTTTCTGGGTGAGTCGCTACAGTCCCTTAATGAGGCTAATTAGAATGCGCGTTTCTTCGGACTAGAACGAGTTTCGTTCGTTTCAAGAAGAATCACGAGTCGCGTGATTTTAATCCAACCGCTGGACGCGATTCCATAGCGATTGCGAGAAAGAAAGGATCGGCCGTCACGGTTCGGAGAACCGCGGGATAACTTTTCCCGGGGATCGAGATCGTTATTTGCGGATTACGGGTCAGCTTTATCGGCTGAGAGAAACTTTTCGGTTGTTTGCCGCTCGGGTCAGAGAGGAGGGGGGGGGGGATACGACTTTTGATCGGACGCGAGACGGGATTATGCATCCGGTGTAAACGTTTTACTGCTTCTGGGGAATTAAAGCCGCGTAATCCAACCATTTTTCGCCGCGCACCTGCCCCCCTCCTGGAAAGTTTCAAAGTTTGCCCAAGTGAAATCAAAACGTTCGAGATATTGTTTCCCTTTTACACGCTTCACTTTGCACGGGAGAAAGGCATCGTTTGTGAAACTGTAACAGTGCATTCCAGTTCCAGTTGAAAAAATTGGAGAGACATCGTAGTTGAAAAATTACGTATTCCACCGTCTGTGAATTTTCTTCATTAGTTTGATATCGTACAAATATCTCCTCGTATTTTATGGCATCGTGTATGTTTCGAAAATCGTCAACACGCCAAATTTGAGAAACAAGAAATTTATGAGAAAAATTCTACAATTCTATACAAAGTAGAGTATCGTATACGAATATATGTTTGATATGATATATCGTCAATAACAAATGTGTACGATCAATGAAATATCCAGATGGATAGAGTCAATTTCGAGACGGGTTGTTTGCTTCGTGTTTCATTTGGCGAACCTCGGGGAACAAAGAAACACAAAATGACCTCGGTGCTTTTAAACGCGCTAGAGTAATTCCATTAGTCTGTATCTTGCACGTTGCAGCCACTGATGCAATGATTAAAAGTGGAGTCAACAGTCGAGTCGTTGGTCCGACTTTAATTATTTTTGCTCGTACCTTTAGCTGCATTTTCAAGAAGAAGTTGCAAGGTCTTATCCGACGCTTCTCTTGCCCGATTACAATTGAACCCAGAGAAAATTGCCCCCCCCCCCCGCCAATAATTTTCCCTCTTCGTGACTGACTTTGTCAAATTTCAATCGACACGTTGCAGTATCAATTGACCGATTAATAAAGATAATAGCTCTTCATCGAAATTTGCACAGTGAATTTGTGTTTTTAATTTGATCGTAATAATTATATTCCCCTGTCATTAAATAATTGTTTAAGTTTTGGAAAATAAAAAATGGATGAATCTGTAATTGGAATTGTATTTCAATTTTGTACGTGAAGAATTTATGTGGAGATATTTTTCGGATATTTGTTGAAAAGAAAATGAAATTGAATGCAACACGAGATTAAGTATTACAATTCCGCAAAGAAGGAATCACGTCAAATATCAATAGTGTGTTTTACATTTTATATTTCCAGTATATTTATCTCAAAAAAAGGAAACCTCTTTCAAAGCAATTTACTCAATTTCTTGTTTCACCTTCGTGGATTTCATTTTTATCTCGAAATATTCCTCGATTTATTGGCTTGGAAATTCCAACTAACCAAAGTGATCGTACGATCGTCCTTTTGGAACATATATGAATGAATGGAAAATTCAAGACACTTCTTTCGGTAATCAGCGGAAACGAGTTAAAAGCCGAAGCGAATTTGTTCTTCCGCAACGGTTAAGGATTTTGAGTTTTAATCGGGACAATCCCAAAAACCTCATTTCACTGGGAACAGTCCCGAACGTTGTTGATGATAACAACGCGGCGTATTATCAATTTCATACGCCTTTTCGGGTAGAAAATTGGACACGTATTACAACACGGTCAGTACACGGTTCAATTAAGTTGTTAATTAAATGGCGAGGCTGGAGTTTAACGGCGGGGCACGCTGGTGTTTTCTTTATTTCCAACCACCTGCCGTTGCGCTAGCTTTACTCCGCCGTGCATAATTTAATTAACAGGTTATTTTAATCGTGTAACAACCGTATAGTTTTCGGTTCTCCAAGTCGCCAACCCGCACCAACCAGCACTCGCTCATCCGTCTAAATACGATAGAATTCCAGCGACACTCGGCCGGAAAATTTATTCGTACGTAGATCTCTGATAACGTGATGACAGGAAGAATAAGATTCAATTTAATTCGATTTATAAAAACTTTTTCTCTTTTTTCTTTTTAATTACAACGAGACTGTCGTGATTATATATGACGAACACTCAACTATGAACCATGATTTCGTAATTAATACTTAATATTTCTTTAACAATTTTATTAATTATTATTACACAATATAATTCAACAAGTTTATAGTTTTGAAAACGTTACCCGAACTTGTTAACGTTCGCCAATATTTTTTAGTTGATTCGTGAAACACAAACCAAGTATCTCAATGTATGAATAAATAGCACTTATACCACTTTCGAAAACAATGGCTCATATAGTAGATCAAGATATTTGCCAAGACTATCTTGAACGTTAATTGTACGTTAGAACATATTCGGATTGGCCTCGAATTTGACAATTGCGACTACAATGGAAATCAAAATTTCAAGAAACGCCATACGCAAATTCATTAATTTAGATCTGCAACGACAAATTGCTAGGAAACTGAAACATTTAGAACTGTTTTCGAAAAATTTACGAACTCGTTCTGTCAGAGGCTGTATAGTGCGACGAAGCTTTTATTTTACTTACTCGAGCAGTGAGATGCTCCGCCGGATTTCAAGTCATGGTTGAAAAACGTCGACAACGCGACGTTTTTTATCATTTCGCGTCAGCTTTTCCTGTTTCTCCTGTTCCTTTTCTCTTTTCGATCAAAGAAAAAAGAAGAAAAAACGAAACCTCCTGATCGTATCCCCGCCGACAATTGCGCCATCTTATAAGCTTACAAAACGAATCCAAGAATTCTCGCTTGTAAGTAGAAGAGTTTCCGAGCTGATCAAACGTTGACTCGTGTTACTGCTCTTTAAAGTTTAACGCGGCGGATTCTTTTCAACAAAAGCTTTCCAAGTAATTTACTCCTCCATAAGATATATATTCTCGCAGCTACATTGGCTAGTATATTTTTCTCAAAATTCTCCTCCTCGTTGTTCAATTACTAGCCTAGTTTGAATCTCGATTCTGATCAATCTTAGAAACGAAATATCGACTAATATCGCAATACAATAAAATATGATTGCACCGTATTAAAAATCATCCGCCTGTGACAATATTTGCTAAACCAACAAAAATCTCTCTGTCATATTTGACAATTTCGACGTTAAAAATCCAGCTAGAAATCAAGATAGGTGATAAATTATCATTCATAAACGATTTGACGTACGTTGCTATTATTTGAAACAACAAAAGTTTAACTTGATAAGTTTAATTAACAATTCTTTCATAGTATATCGGGAATGAAGAAAAATTCGAACATTAACGCAACGTTTTATTTGTAATTCTTTCTTCACTGTATTTATATTAACAAATTTTACATATCTTTTTTACATACCTCGGTTCGGAAAGGGAATTTCAGGTTTGACATTAATAATATTAACAATATTTCATCGTTTACGATTCATTCTCAATTCTTTTACTCGTAAAAGTAAAGGTTCTCTGTATATTGTTCTTTGCACGTCCAGCGAGAAAGTTTAAATCAAGATTCCAATTTATCCATAAATTCTGTTTGAATATATAGTTAAATAAATAAATAAATAATCAAGAAAAAATATCAACATTTACTTGGAAAAACTATCAAAAAAATACGCTGTTTTTAATATATTGTTTAAACAAATGATTTTTTTCGCAAAATGATATGACATCACTGAATTCCGTGTCGTCAAAGAAACACTAACTACGTCAATTTACACAAAAACTGTGTCTGCAGTAATGTTCGAGGTATTTGACGAAATAAATCCCGGATAAAGTTTGAGTTTACACCCCATCGACATGAACGATTGCCGATAAAAAGGAAACACGTGTCATTATTTGTCAATAATGTCATTATTTGTCATTGTATTATATGTCAATATTTTTTCGTAAACTAGATTTGTGCCAAAGTTCACTCCTCAGTTTTGAAAAATTTCAGAAGGTTGAAACATTTATAATACAAATATGTATAGTAATTTACATTCTATTTTTCTGGAAAATGTACATACATATATATATATAAATTTACATTAAATTATTATAAATATAATATAAATTACTAATTATTGTTTAGGTGAACGACTTTGAAGATAATTATTACTCCGTCGCCAAAATGCCTCGCACTTACACATTATCTTTTGTCAGGAATTCCATTCGAGGTCAGACAGCTGGTGCAAAAATTTCACGTTCGCAATCGGACGAATGATAAATTACGCTTCGCTGGTAGTAATAGACAGCATTAAAGAAATTTCGTAACCGCGGAGTTGCTCTACGTGAAATCTTCGAGACGCATCTCGCCACCTTGCGAAACACCGTATGCAAATTTCTATGCAAATGCAGAAATACGGCGGTGCCTGTTAATTAACGATTTAATTGAAGCGAATACGAACGATGTTAACGAGCATCCAACTTTCGCTTGAAATTAATAACACCTGAAAATGATCACAATCAAACCTCCAGGTGGCTATAAACGGACACGCACGTGTCACAATAGCTACATGGTTGCTCGACTTTCCGCGGTATAGATAATTTCATCGCGTTGTTAGAATCATTCTCGCGATTATTATTTTAATGCGAAATAATACGACGCACGAGGCAGTTTTCTGTTTTCCGTTTGAAGCATGCTTTCTCGTTTATAAAAAGAAACCTTTTTTATCGTCATAGCCATGAAAGTAGACTGCGGATTTTTATGTGGTTTATAAGGAATCTTAATATTAGGAATATATTTGTTATTTATCAGAATGATAAAAAAATGATCGATTGATGATAATCTTTCGTAGAGATTTTGTAGAGTTGCAAGAAATTTTAGACTATTCTTTGACATTTAGGTCAAATTCTTGTATTTCTCATTTTACTACACATTCTTTGTTCTTTTTGCTCTCGTTTCATTAATACAAATTAATTTAATATCTATCGAGATGTTAAAAATAATCAATTTTTCACGGAAATTCCTCAGATATTTAGATAAATTCTTGTATTCCTCTTCCTATTGTACTATCTGTTCCTTGTTTCTTGTACTTTCATTTTTTAAATACTTCTAGTTCTATACTTTAGAGTTCTGTGATAAAGCAAAGAAATGTGAAAAGATATATAAAATATTCGTAGCACGAAGATTTTCTATACAAGAGAATATTATTCAGAAATATAAAAAATTTGCAGTCCAGCAAGATTGTAAAATACGAAGTTAATTATTTCAACAGTGTAAACGTGTAAGTTAACATCACCGGGAGAGAAAGTACGTCGCGCCACGGAGAAGCGTAAATCTGGATTTTGCTCTTTGTGCACATTAGAATCACGGTGAAAGAAGACGTGTCGTCGTGTCGCTAAACAGAAGTTTCGCTATTTAATTAACAACTCTCTTCGAGCGTGTGCCAATTGCTAATTTTCGCGAAACTTTTTCGCTTGCGACAAAGAGACAAAAAGGGAGGAGAAAGAGCGACGTGGACGTGCAGCACATGGCGTGTGTTGTTCACCATTGTGAACAAAGTGCATTTGAAAACACGTAGAAAAAGAAAGGTCAGCCAGAAAGGGAATCGCTGAATCAAAGTGTACGACATGTACGACTGTGTACGACACTGTTGTCAAAAAGGGTTCCACCATTGAATCAACGACTTAATTCCCGTTTATCGTGACATAATTCGTTTCGTTACCTTCTTTCTCTAATTTAAAACGCTAAAACGCGGGAAAGTGAACTATTATTTTAATACACGCGATGGAAATCGTGGAAATCGGGCTTGCTGTCAATGTTATCGACAAAGTGAGATTCCATTTCATACGTTATCATACCCACTGGGAGCTGGATATATGAAATTAGTTCCCGACGAGCTGCGTGACGAGTCGCAGTTTTTTTTTAATAGTATTAACTTTTAAGTGGACATGTTCGATAGAAACAGAGAGAGAGAGAGAGAGAGAGAGCGTAACCCGGCGAAATATATGTATATATACGTAGCTACGATGAATGACGGAGCTTTATTCAATGTCATTTCCAATTTTGAAATGGATTTCTCGGTTTAATCTTTCCGTTCAATGAAATTTAATGGATGCAAACAGGATATGAATAATTCTCCTGTTATTTTTTTCATATTCAGAGGAAGAAGAGACAGAGACAGCGAAAGGGAGAGAGAGAGAAATTATCTAATTTCTGCTCGTTCCACTCTCTTATCGGAATTAAATCTACGTTAGCGTTACGCGAGTGCTATATTTTTTCACGCGAACTTCTGTTCTTGAAACTTTCCAGGGTGTTGTAATAGTCGCGGCCTTATCAAATCTTCGTTCTCTTAATTCAAGTTATTCTGACGTGGCACACGAGGAGCATAATTTTCCCGGGGATAGTTGGCAACTATACTTCTCTGAAACCGACCCGGGAAAATATAGAAAAAGCAAACGATTTGATAAACTGTGACGTAAAAGTTTGAATAAATTCTAATTTGAATATGTATCTGGCCCGAGTGGAGAAGGATACAATAACCTAATTAAACGCCCAAAACGTACATAATCTAGTTAATTAAAAGAAAAGATTCTTCGAGATTGAACTGAAAGCGATGATGGATCTGAAGTATAGACGTTTCTGTCACGGTGTACATATATCAAAATACTTTGACTCAAATTTACTCGAAATATAATCTTGACCTCCTGACCCTCCAAATTAAATTTTAAAATGAAACTCCATTTTATTTCAAAGTCTGCGAACAAATATTAGTTTCGTTCGAAAACCTCACATTTCAGTAGATTAATTCGTTGCATAATGTATTTTACAAATGTACAACACGATATTTCTTAATAAGATAAAAATGAAATTTATTATTAAGTGATTTCTCTAATTTTTGTGACACTTTGAACTATTGGTTCCCAATCTTTCGATTAGGCTTCTCATTTCAGTACCCCCTCCTCTCGTAAATCCCCATCTATCCCTTAAAAAAGTTTCAATTTTCTTGGATTAACTAAATAATCAAACGACACAATTGAATGACACACTTCAAATCAAAATTCTGTCTTTCTGTTTTCATTTTTAACTGCTATTTTTGGTGTTTTCCGCCATTACTATTATTTTTACGTAACACACAAATTGGCAATCGCTGCTTTAAACAATTTTCAGGATACATATTCGCAATTTGTCGAAAGTACGTTTTCGAATTAACGTGGAACGATGCGCGTTGCGACAAAATGTACTCGCGTCTGACCATAACGGTGCATTACTACTTACAGATATTTCCCTTCGCCAGATATCAGTTCTCGATCAATCAGCTACTCTATTCGATATCTACTACATTCAACGCTCATTAAACACCTACAATCGCTCAACAGTAATTCAAATAAAATTTCATCCGTACTTTCTTTCCTCTCTCTCTCTCTCTTCGACATCAACCGGATTCAAAGCGCAAATTCCACCAGTGCCGCGCATAGAGTGTACACGGCATCGCGCACACTCAGCACACGTTCGCCGAAGAAATCACCATTACTTATGGCAATCTCTCCAACGCCTCTCGGATCCGCCTCGTCGTGAATATAAAATTCCCGGAGTAACCAAGTCCGCGTTCCGGTCAATTCGAAAAAATGAGCCAGCCAGGAAAAAATGCGAGAACGAGAAACAGAATGAACGAGGGAACGAGAGGCTGGGAGCGTGAGAGGTTCGCTGCCGGCGGCAATTTGGGTTTGAAAACAAATTGAATTCGATCATCTGAAATATGTCTGAGAGCGGGACGCATCGACGTGCGCGGAAATGGAACGCGAGCGAGCGAGCGAGCGCCGCGAGAAAAGAGTCGCGTCGTGCTTTTCACGCCGAGAACTTATTTTCCACGTGTTATTAGCGGCATAGTTATCCGCGTTCTCTATCCAAAAGTTCGCGTGTAAAATTCGCGACAGCGTCCGCTTCTATTCCGCGTTCCGACCCGCGCCGCCAGACGGGAAATAAACGGGGCTTTCGTTTCGTAATCGTATAAACATGTTACAAATTCGACGAAAATCTCCGCGTTTCAGCCGCGAACAAATTTCGCCACCGTACAAAATGATAAAACCAGCGCGTGTCTACGTGTGAATTCTACGTTTGTGTATATCTCCGAATTTTTTTTTACTGCAGTTCTTTTTTTTTTAACCTCTATTGGATTGCGATGTGACACGAAATGTTTGTTTGGTGATTCTTTATTCTTCAATTTGGTTCTTCTTCCTTTCTTTGATACTTTTAAGGTTATACACTGGAAAATACGAGGTTAAACAATTTTTAATTATCAATCGTTCGCTCTGTTTTGCTGTTACAATAATAGATCTGAGATCTCTCTTTTCGAGAGAAGTTGAAAGAATTTTCGAAGAAATTTATATTCATATTGTATCACTCGACAGTCATCACGTTCAGAGAGGTGAAAATTATGTAGAGAAAAAGCATTGGGGAGAAAAACCACCCTCGTGTACAGTTAAAGAGAGTCAGTTTGAAAATATAGGAAATTAATAAGTAATCCACTAGTGTCGCGAAAAATTTACAAACTTTAATTCCTAATTAACAGGATTAAATCGTTTCGTTGCGGACGTCCCTGAAAAAACTGGTTAAAAAGCAAACGATTTTATCTTGACCAACGGAAACGGACGATTTCCATACATCACGGCCTCGTGCTTTGCATTTTCTCTTATTTTATTTTATACCAAGAGGCGCGGTATATATTCCACGATATATTCCGCGCGGTTAAAAGGAAACCGTTACCCTCGTTGGGAAATTAACGATCCGAATGTTCATGAAAAATTCATTCATCGTGACCACGTAAATCGATTCCCGATGCCAACTGGTATATTTGTAAACGTTTGCCCCGCGGATCCCGGTGAAAACACGAGCCTTGTTTCGTCTCTTGCTTTCATCTTCGCTAAGCTACGTTTCTATGAGTCCCGCCCCCGTTCGAAAGAAAGATTGAACCGGCTTCGGAATAAAATTACTAAAAGTCGCAAGCCGCGCCGCGGTCCGACTCTAATTAAGCTCCGTCGTTATCGAATTACATTGCAGATTGTGTAAAGCTCAGCAGCGGCCAAATCGTTAGCCTGATTGCTGCAAATTTGGCTAATTCGCTTGTTTAAGTTTATGCCAATGAACTTTCCGAACCTCTCATTCGAAATTGTTTAAAAGTTTTCTGAAATGAAGTAATGAGACTTGTGTGTGTGTGTGTGTGTGTGTGTTAGTAGATGGATGCTCTCGCTTGTTAACGATTCAATTAGAACGTGCTAATTAGATTTCGTATCATTCGATAAATCACGGTTTACGAATTTTTTAGCAACACAAGGAATTTATTGATCTGTTTATGATTCAGACGACTAGACGGCTTGTCCTTTTCTTTAGTTTAAGATTCACGCCTAAAACGTGACATTTAATTAAACGCCTTTGTTCGTTTGTCGTTGATCTTAGTCGTTAATAACTAAGGCTAATGAGCTTGTTTTGATTATCGCTTTCAAGAAACACTGATTATTATCTTCAAAAGGGTCGACGTTGATTTCTTGACGTCAAAGTTAACTTCTCCATTTAGAAAACTCATATAAAACAAGATAGAGAGGTCACGATTTCGCGTGACCAAGTTATCGAACTACTAATTGTATATTAGCGCTGTATTGTTAGACAAATTCAATCGCTGTCGTTGTTAATCGAGTAATTAGGGAAAGGAAGAGAGATAAATCCGACAAATTATGCACAGTCCATTTGCTAATAAATTGTTCTCTCAAAGAGATCGCCCACTGTACGAAACTCGAATTCTGCATTTGATTCTGCGACACAGTCTATACGCTCTTCATTTTTTTGAATTTTTAAATTTTCGTACGAGACAAATAGTAATTAATACGTTGGAGGCCGATATTGTTTTAACGCAACGTTCCACTAGTAATTTCTTTCTGTCAATGCGTATCGTGGAATTCATTCTTTTCGCTGATGTAAATTGCTGCATGATATTTGAAAGGATCGAAATATTTGTAGCACAATAACGAATTACCTTCTACGTAAATTATGATAATTCTATTTCTGTCTTTGATTTATTTATTTGCAATTCCGTAGAGTAGGCATCGTTATAATATTTGGTATGTCTTTAAAGCGTTATGTTTACGTTTTATTTCGCGTTACTTCGTACTTTGCTAAATTTGTAGGTAAACATACTGTGAATTTATTCACCATTCAATTTCTCAATCTGCGTGCTTGCAGGAATGCAGAATGTACAAGCGAGATTTCCTTCGTTCTGTCCGTTTCAATTTTTATGTTTATCGAAACAAGTGGAATTTCCCTCTTCCAGTTTTGCAACGGAAAAATTCCTTTCCAACGTATTTTCCACACAACTTAGAGCTCGGTTGGATAACGTTCAACCACTTAACCGGGCAAGACGAATAACTCGTCCTTTGTGGTCACTTGCACGCCATTTTGGCAAATACGACGTTGATATTTTCGTTCTTCATCTTTCTGTTCTCGGTCAAACGCGTACGAATTCATGTCAAAAAATCTATCCTTAACCTTAACAATACAAATTGGGAATCGTTTACTCGATTTTTTATTAGTAACACTTTCATAATAATTTATTAAAAAAAAGCATTAACATCAATTCATGTGACGTTTAGAATATCAAAATCATTAACTTCGATTTAAATGGTTTTAAATGGCGTGTGTCGTTCACGTTTGGTCAACGTGATCCCCTTCCGATATTTCAATAAAATAAATTTCGGGAAACTTTTAAATTGTAAAGCCCTGTTTTCCGCGAAAGCTGTAAACGCTCTTCAACAGCGTTGCATTCGAATTTTGGAAGTTTGACCAAATGTCTGCTTATCAAATGCGCAGCAATTGTGAGCTTGATGAGTAATTTAAAGTTGCGTAGCAACACGCTGTCGACACGTGAAACTACGTTCCACATACTTCAACTAGTAAATTCCTTTTCCATTATTGGGGTAATAGAATTTCCTGATAAATTCGAAATAATCACAGAGGTTATAAAAAGAAGATTAATAATTAAAAGATAATCACTGGTATGCACAACGTTAATTGGAAGAAAATTGGTAGAATATCTTGAATAACTCGATTCTCAAACGAGTCGCAAAATGTCTTCTGAAAAATCGTCACTTTCGTTTTCAAATTGCTTCGATGAAAATTCTCATTGCATTCTACGAACTATGAAGCGTTTTTTACAAAGTGAGTAATTAACATTGATATATTTATTTTTCAATTGCTTCGAGAAAAATTCTCATTGCAAAATTTTTCTGCTCTACAAACGGAGCAATTTTTACACACAGTGAATAATTGACGTTGATACATTTATCTCTAAATTGCCTCGGTAGAAATTCTCATTACGAAATTCCCCTGTCCAGCAAACTAACAATAAACATTTTTACACAGCGAATAATTGATATTGATATATTCGTTTTTAAACTGCGTCGACAGAAATTCTCATTGCAAAGTTTCTCTGTTCCATAAATTTTATACTGATTCATAAATATACCTTAACACTAAACGTACCCCAAACCAGGTCAAATGACCCCTTTTCAAAATTTACTTTAGAATCGCACATTCATTGTTATTTCTTTTGCTAATTTGACTTTCTGTAAATTCTTATATTATCTGATTATTCAATTTATCGCTTTCTGGTTTTCTCTTAGCTTATTTTTTATCGAGAAAAATTCTTTGCATACCTTATGTACCGCGAGGGGTCATTTGACCCCTTACGAAATTTACGTATTTTTCTGACTGAATTTATCAATTAAAACCAAGAAAAAAAGTTACGATACTAAGTTCGAGACATAAATGCGCTAAAACCAAAAACAATAGAAAGCGAACACCCGAAACATTTAGTTATTATAATAAGACTAAATTTGGCGTCGATGTGGTTGCACCAAATGGCGCGAAAACATAGCGTCAAATCCAAATAAATGGCCTGTGCACGTATTCTTCAATATCCTAGATTTAGCTGATATCAATGCATGGATACTCTATCAGGAAACAACTGGAATAAAGATATCAAGATAGCGTTTCCTGTTACAAAGCAGATGAATTGAATTTCTTGAAGAAGGAAAGGAGAACCTAGAACAAGGAACATCAAGCAGCCCAAGCAATATTTCCCAATCACGAAGAAAATGTCAAATAAGATTGTGCACGGGTAATAAAACCACTCAAACTTGCATAATTTGCAAAAAATTTGTCTGCAGAAAATGTATGAAGGAAAAACTCCAGTCATATGTAAAAAGTGCAATTAATTGATCTTTTTTTTTATTTAAATAAAAATATATGTTTGATTATTTTATTAGAAATCAGAAGTTATGTTGCGAATTATTTCCTTTAATAAATTAAGAATTTCTAAAAATCAACGTTTATTCATAAGGAGTCAAATGACCCCTTATGGTAACATAGGTATATGTAAAATGCCGGTACGTTTAGTGTTAATGTACATAATGTACATTAATAGAAATTAATATGCATTAACATATATTTCTATTACCAATATAAATTGATGTATACTGATATATTGATAAGTACAGTATACAGTATCGTTAATGTTAACGTTTTAGAACGAGTCGATGAAAATGATGAATCAAACGACATCACTCGCGATAAATTGGAACAAATTTCCAAAACTCTGCGTCCGTGCGTAGCAAATTTCTGGAAGGAGGAAAACTGAATTTCAGACTGCCTCGACGGCTACGAAAGAGGATCGCGATCGGAGGAGCGAGATGAGAAACACTGATGCAAAGTTCCCCAATAAACAGACACAGGCCGCCGTTCGTTCTCGTTTTCCGGTTTTTCAAGAGCGGGCGCGGAATATTCATGAAATACAGAAAACCTCTTATTGTCCTCTTATTGTTTAATTTCGCCACATCAGCCGTAAAAGTCTGTTCGCGACACAAAGGCGTCGTCCGACAATGCGACGAGCACCGAGCTCGTCGAAGAAAGAACGCCTCACTCCTCTCTCCCATTCGATTCCTCAGGCAAAACGCGCCCTCTGCCCTTTTCATTCCTCCCCGCGCGCAGTTCTTCCACGAGTTTCTCGCGCTTATCGCCACCGAAACGTTATCGTCGGGATTGAAACGACCAAACGGACCAGAAACACGAACAGGAGCGAACGAATTCGAACCGCCGCGAGCTGCAATCACCGGTTTCAGGATTTGGCGGCCAGCAAGCTCGAGACGAAGCTTTTTACTTTTATTCCCAGCGAGATTGTATGAGATGTATCGAGCGCGGCGATTAGATGAAACGATGGTGGGAACCGACATGTTGGAAAATCATAGAGCGAAAGTCTTAGTTGGAAGTCACTTTGTCAAACCTCTTGACTGTGAATGACGAGTATATTCGAGTCACGGAGAAATGGCAATCTCTTGTGTACAAGTGTACTCGTCGATGCGAGGAAAGTAACAAATTACAATTTGTTACTGGAATTAAATTTTTTATGGGATGTAAAATGAAACGTGTTTTGGAATGTTTTGAAATTTGGCTTTACTAGTTCTTTTCTTGCTATTAATAATTAATTGTTGTTAATTAATATCAATCAACTTAGACAATAAAATTATCAATTTTTCGAGAAAGAAAACTATTTTCTTACAATTTAATTCAATTTTACAGCAGTTATAAATACATATATAAATCTTGTTTTTGACGAGTTTGATCGCGATCGTTCTAGCGTCATCACAATGTGGATACACACTTTTAGAAGCGACACCACAGCTAAGAGGTTAATCTTTAATCGATAAGTATTGTTGTATCATCGAGGCATAAGAATTTCTAGTCACGCTTGATTTTGAAACTTTTAGTTCAAACAAGAGAGATAGAATAGTAGCAGAAATCGAGATGTTCCATTTTATTGGAATTCTTAATTTAACTTTACTGCCAATCTATCTATCACGAAATAAAGCAAACCTAGATCTATTCTCGTAAGTGATTACAGTCACCTGTGATTCAGCTGTAGATCGAGAATGAACGCATTTTTGAAATCAAGTACCGACGTGACGATTAAAAATCCGAAAAGTTAATCTTTCACGATAATAAAACGAACGAAGCTCTTACATTTCCAGCTCTTTCAAAGTTAACGTTGTCGAAAAGTGGGATGAAGATTTCATCAGAAATTATCCATTAAAGAGTGGAAGCTGTATTCTATTTCAGGCTGCAGAAGCTAAGGATTAAAAATATGGACGGGAGAACGAAGTTGAACAAAATTTCTTTTCATAGGAAACCAAGGTTAAGTCTGTTGAATGCACAATGCGGACATGTGTAATTCTTTCTTTGGCGAAGTTACTTCTGTTGACACGATACAGCAAATTCCTTTCTCGCTATTATGCTTTCTTATACATTCTTTTGAAAAAGGACACAATACAGAGAGCTCCTTCCCTGACACTAATACTCTCTCTCTTATGTTTGTGTCTCTTTCAAAGAGATACGCAGCAGATTCATTCTTATGCACTGCATTGAAAGAGGTGCGAGACGTTGCGTCCCCCTTTTTTTTTAATATAAATCGCACCGTACGTGAAAATATTCTGCTTATTTCACATCTCGACTTAAGCCCGCGAGTATCGCATCAATGGAATAAATTTTACAATTTTATTGTATCCGGGAGGTAAAGGACAATCAAACGCACCTCGGCTCGAAAGTTTCAAGACAACGTACCATGTTCATTTCAAAATTGGAGGAAATTGAATAATGTTCCATACGACAGAATCTGCAAAGTGTTGAATTAAAATAATGAGAAGATATTGTTATCTAAACTCAAAGACTTTTCAGTGGGAGTGTACAGGTATAGGTATGCCTATATCAATTGCCCTTTTACGAAACATTACAATTGTGAGAAGAGACCAATCTTTCGAAAAAAATTATGAGATTCAGCCTGTGAGTGAACAACTGAATCGATCTGACAATCGATCGCAAAAAGAATACAACCAAGTGTAGAAACCAGAAGATAGAGCCACGCTCGCAGATTGTTACCACGCGGATAATTACACTGATCGAAGCTCCAACGTGTCGAACATTCGTCGAAATTACGGAAATCCTGGAAAACGGCAATGTGAAAATATGAAATTATTTTAAGGAAAATATTCCGAAATACCGAGCTGAAATTTAAACGGCCGTCGAAGAACGCGCAAACGCGTCGAATAATAAAAGCGCGTCGTGATATCGGCACGCTGTAACTAATTTATGGAATTCCCATGCATCCATTAAAACGCGGACAGCTGTTTAATTTATGTTAATGCGGGTGTTATCGAAATCTTTTGTCCGCCGACTTTTCCCCTGAATATATCTCCCGCGGGCTTTCACGTCCATTGTCGGCTTATTTTTTCGAATAAATGTTAATCCTAGCCATTCGCGTTTACAGCGGCTAACCGAGAACACGTACATGGATGTGCGAACACGTTCTCTCTCCGCGAAAAGGCTCGAGCTCTGTTAAAGTGTAATGAACTGCATCTGCCACGTTTGAAAATAGCTTTACACACTGCAGATGTTGTTGATCATCTTAACATGACTAGCGTATAGAGGATTAAATGCGCTCGTGGTACGTTTGCACCACTTGAATGTCAGGTCAAACTACGAATTAAACTTTTTTCTTTTTTTTCTTTTTTTGAAAAAATATAACAGAACGGTGTCACGTGTCAATTTCTTTAAGAAAACGAAAAAAAAAAACATTCATCACGTTACACGGTCATGTTAGATATTATCTGAAATTGTATCGATATTATCTGAAAAAAATCTAATCTAATTGAATTACGTGATTAAACCTGTTTTTCAAGCGAAATATTTTTAAACTAGCCTAATACAATACAAAGATTTATGTTCAATTGAACTAAACGTTATTGAACAAGTAAAGAGAGATTCTTCTACTTGCATTAACTTGCGATATACGTTGGTTGTTAAGAACCAAACAACTAGCTAAAAAGTGACTGAGGTTATGCGACATTTTGCAGTGTTCGTTTCGTTTTGACGAACAATGAAACCAAACATAGTGGACAAATTGCGCCGGGCTTCCGCATAGTTATCCACGAATTTAACCATATACTCATCCGTGGTTATACTGCTCGAACGTGTCCGTATCGAAACCGAGGAAATTAACAGAAACACGCGAGATTTCAGCGCCTTTCGAATTCAGTTGCCTGCTGGCCGAGGAGGGAATAAATTCAGCTAATTACTTTCTCGCGGCCAGCGCGAGACCAGCGCAGCTGCATAGCTTAACGACTTGTTTCCCCTAATAAATAAAGAAAACTGTTTAAAATGCAAATTAAAGAGCCGAGCAAGTCGAAAATCGATGTGTTTAATAACGGAGGAACCAGCTGCGAGATCGATATTCCGCGCGGCTTCTATAACTAATTCGCTCGAGCGTGTTTGCGTGCATCGCACAGGTGTGTGGCCAGCGACATACACACGCATATATATATATAAGAAATATGCAGAACTATGTTGAACTTACAACATTCGTAATTCAACGCGATGCTAACGTTTCCCCGGATAACGCTATCAAGTATTTACTCTCCTTCTCTCCCGCTGATCTTTGCTCTCTGTTTGTTTCACGTACGCGATTGTGTAGGAGAATTTTGCTGTAGACACTCGTCAACGTTTCATAGAGTAGAAAACAAGAGAAAAGTGTGAAAGGGAAAAATTCGTGGACTCGTCCCTGAGGATTTCCCTTTCTTGTTTTTGTGCTTTCGACGGGGATTCGAAAAATTAACGGAGTCACGTGGTGAAGAAGATTCGCGGTACCAGGATAGATATTTTCGCGTGAATCTCTTGCATCTCGAAGCAAATACGATCACAGATCAAAGTTACATCGATTCTCTGAATTTGTTGTTTATTTTGTTCTATTTTATTTTGTTGTCTATTGCTTATTTTATTTATCGTTTATTCTGGAAGCTGTGAAATACGATTATTTCCACAATCTTGCACACGGCTCGATACATCCCAACCCTGAGTATTATACAATATATACGGAGTTTTTTTTTAGCAAACTCGTAAAAAAGAATCTATCTCCAATGACTTTTAAAAATCTACAAAATTACTAGACGTATATATAGACATATTCTTCCTTTCTATGATATATTTCTCCACCGCACATGTCGGTTCTTATCACGGAAAACCGTTCAAAGTTACTTCGCTCGCGGTTATCATCCAGCGAATCGTGAATTTCAAAGACGCCAGACCATTGAAAGCACCCTTTCAACCTGACTCATCAGATACTGTCTCTTATTTCCACGTGTCTCGAATACTTGCCTGAAACTATCCCTTCCCCGAATAAAAACGTCGAAGCCGATCGAACCGAAGGAGAGTGGCGAGCGTTTTCTGCGCGCTCGCTGCTCGCTCGGTGACATATGCATTATCCGATGAACAGCACTCGAACGAAAGAATGCACGGACCAATTACTCTTCCACCTAATTAATTAACGCCGAAGGACTTTCTACAGGGCACGCGGCTCGACAATATTGAATGGTTACCGATGAGGCATTCCAATACGACGAGTAATTGAGTGCCACTGAGAATCAATTAGAATAACTCCGAACTATTTGAATCCGAAATTAATCGACCCCTGATGTCACTTTGTCCCTCTCCCCGGCTTCCACCCCTGTGCTTAATTACTGTCCCCGTTTTATTTGCCCCGTCATAATCGTAACTCATTTTAAATTCTCTCCATCCTCCGTCCACGCTCTCGGCAAGTTAAGTAATGCACTAAATAATTCATTTTATTTGCGCTCATCTTGCATTGTGGATATGTGTCGCCGAGCCGTCTCTCGAGATAATGCAAGCACCGGAACATCGACAACGATAACCTAAAACATTCGATTTCTTGCGAATCAGTTCCGAGAGATTTTCCGAAGAAATTTTCGTTATTTTCTTTTCGGTCGAACTTTTATTGATTCGGAGGTGTGCGGAATGAATAATGAGAAGAATCCTCGTGGAAGAACATTTAATTATACAGTTTATTTGAACTGTTGAATATTCGTTCGATTCTCTTCTCCTCGAATTTTTTAATTTCTCTGGATCGATGAAATCAATCCACGCTGTTGTACGTATTTTTAATTATAACCAAACAAAGTCGAGAATTACGAAATGTATATAATTATATGTAATATAATTTACGTGTTCAAGTCACCTGACTATTGCTGATTCTTATTAAGATCAGATGCAATTTAATTGTAACGGTAATTAGTGATTAAGCTGTAATTACAGCGTCGCAGTATCGATTCGTGTTGCAAGTAATATAAAGCCAACGCCATTGGGGAAACGAAATCCATTTGAAGTTCAACTTTTTAACGCGATTTTCTGGCGCTTTTAATTTCTAGCGAGCTACACAAAAAGCCACTCGATAATTGCATTACTCGTTGTCAGTCGCGTTATCAACGATTCTGTCCTCACAAAAAGTGCACGGTGTGCTTGTTTAAATATTCAGTTCACCCTGTGAACTCTCTTTCATCCGAAATTAGGCAGAACTGTTCTTTGAAGAGAATCGACGATCAAATTACGAAACTGATAAACTGACACGTCGATTTGACTTTAGTTTTTAAACGCGAGAGTGTTTTACTCGTTGAACTGTGTTCAACCGTGTTGAATATTCATTTCACATCATTTCGAATGATTGTATTATGTCAATGAGAAATATTTTAAAAGAAAATCTGGTCTGTATGTTTTTTTTAAATAAATTAAAATTAAATTAAAATTTGACTGAATTCTCAAGTATCCAGATTGTGATCCATAAAATGTCAGAAATTTTTCTTTCTTTGGTTTTTTACATATTTGAGATTTGAATGTGACTGCTGTCTCTCACTGATATGCACAAATCGTGCAACGAAGAAAAACCTTGACAAGTAGTAATTGTTAATGCTTCCTCGCTTTGTAACAATAGATGGATAATTAAGGAGCAGACAAGAGAGGACTCAAAGGGGCCAATGAATCTGTGGCGAAGCCAAGAAGCTGCCACGTGAAAAATGACCATCCCGAGTTGAAGCTTCACCGGAGCTCTTATCGATCGTGTGATCACGGTAAGTGATGCAATTCAATTACTCACTACCCTGATTGCAGAAAGAAGAAGCATCAACTGTTTGATTCCGACTGCGCCAACCATTGTCTTCAATTAGATACACGTTGTACAACATCTGAATTGTTTGTCAATACCTCGAGCGGCTAATTAAATTTTTTCAAAGTCAGTCAAAAAATGATTATATCTTTTTTTCAGTGAATCAGCTGGATAAATTTTAAACAAGTGAGGAGTGAAATTTTGAAGAAAAATATGTAATTGATAAAATTATACCGAAAGAAGTGGAATTACTGGATCTACAGTTCTAAAGATGCGTTTTATTCCAATTTGTTAAAAAATAATAATAATAATGATAATAATGTAAACAATTTAGTTGGAAAATCCCGAGAATGCACTGCGAAAATAAAAATTTAATGACTTTGTCTAAATTGAGAGACGCTAGAGTGGAATAAGTATATATATATATATATATATACTTGAGATTAGGTTGCGGAAGAAGAGTAACAGCCAACGTTTTCGGTGGGCGTGACTCGATGAAGTTGCTGGATTTTGAGATTGTCCGACTGGAGCAAACTGAGATTGTCTGCGCTACTTTATCTAAACTGAGTGAAATAAAGACAGAATTGAAAAGAACGGAGTGGAAGACGTATGTGCAAATTGCTGATTGATTGAAGCCGACACTAATATTTCATCAAGTTCCATAATATATTCAAGAAACATCATGCACTATACTGAAGAATAAAATTTTCATTTATTCCGTCCGATGTTTCATTTATATTATTCTGAAGAATGTTGAATTTTTATTTGTAATCCTTACGTCTTGCCCTACTTGATCAAAGTTTCAGAAAAGGAGGGGAGAAGACGAAAATAAAGGAAAGAGTTTTCTTTCAATTCATCACCTTCCCTCGTTGCTATTTAACGCTCGGCATTCAAAAATTAATTGCGTCCCTGGTTTAACTTTAATGGCTTCGACGATTTGTTCTCGTTTTAGCGGCTGGTCATTCGTGATAAGGGCAACGTCTGAAACGTACAAAGCTTTTTAAGTCCTCTGAGCAATCTCGTGGCCATGACCACGTGAATCGCAGAAGCTTGACCTGGCTTCTTAAAGAAAGGCTACCGAGAAACATTTAAAACCGTTCTCTATTAATAATCAAAAATTACATGCTAGATTATAACTATATACGTACATACCAGTCTTTGTTTACATAAACTATTCATAAAGACATTTTACACTTGAATTCTATCGAGAAACAGTATTTCAATTGAAAGCTTAATTTGAAAAAATTAATCCATCGATTCGCGCGAGGCTTTTTTTCAATCAAAAGTAGAGAGATTTTAGTTGCGTAGTATTACTTTTAGTCTATTAATTTTCAAACAAATATTTGTAGAAAATTTCGAATGCATGTAACAAGAATCGAGAAAGCATAGTATTTCTTTTCATAACAATCTTCTGTCAAGGTTCCACCTTTCGCAATTGTGTTTTCAGAGGCATGCTTTTGCGTAAAACTTTTGCAGTCTAGCTGTAACAAATAACCGAGAGAACATAACGCCCTTTCTTTTCGAACTAGGAAACGAGGCAAGAGAAACTTTTGCTTATAAATTTTTTATCCTTTCTTGATACGATGTACAACGCGAGTTGTATCGTATGCTCCTGTTATTGTATGATAAATAATACTTGTAAGCTATACAATATATAGAGGCTAGGTCAACATCTGTTGTACGAGCCGGTGTCTCTTAAATGAAATGAAATATCGAAAAACTGTTTATTCTGGAGGGATCACCGGAGATTTTTCCAGATGGAAGTGCTCTTGCCCAGGATTCAAGGTTAGTCTGATTTCTTTCTAATTGAAAATATCTTTTTCTTCCTCGCAGCAAATCGGGCGAAAGAAAAGAAAACTTAAAGAAATCAAATAAACCGGTAAAAATGCATTCAGCGAGAATAAAATCTCAATTGAAGGGAAAATATCTGTGAATTTCGCAATCTTCTTCCTTCGTATTACTACTTACGAGACTACTTTCGTGTATCGTTCTTTATATGCTTTATTCACTATCTATCTGTTACCTGTCTTTCTATATACGCAAAGTTCTCAATTATACTTATCGTGCGGGACGATTTGCTTAAGAAAGAATTTACTGAAATTTCAACTGAGATTAATTCACGGATTATACAACAGCTTCCATTTATTATCATTCAAACAAGATGAGAAAGAAAAGAAAGAATGTGATTGAAATTGAGACGATGGCACGATGAGAAAAGACGTGGAGCCGAGGTTCAGCGAGGATTATGCAAACCTTGGTTGGTTCGTGTTTTCTATATCGCGATTAATAAACGTCTGATATGATTCCAATTATCTGTTATCTGCACTGAAATTGCTTTCCAGCTTTCGCTGGGCCATCGTATCCGCTTACACTTGCAACAAGATTTCATTTATATTTACCTCCCCTTTATCGGTACACATTTACATATCTCGAACAGTCCATTATTCCCACTCGTCCATTTTATTTGAAGACGCATCAACCGAACGACTAGGAAATTCTCGTTGCCACCGTTCGTTCATAAAGTCGACGTAACTTCTTGGAAACAAATTTTAATTACGGAGAGGAGAGGAGAGATAAAGGAAAAGGGAGTCCACCTCTGCTCGAGAGGTGGACAGTGACAAAAGAGCAAAGCTTAAACGCGCTACAAAGTAAATTTTTCGCTTGAACGTCTTATTTATCTTCAAAGTAAATTCGCGAGTAAATTACGTAAAAATTAAAGGAACAGAAAGAGTCGGAATAAAGGCTTCTAATTACGCTATTGCCGGCTTAAACGACACAAGAAACACCTGGCGAAGAGATCGATGAAGAGAATTGCCGAGCTTTTAAAAGCAAATGCCGCGCTTGAAAACTTTACGAACGAAGGTAATAGCTTTCCCTCGCCCGGCTATTGTATACACGTTAACGGCGGCTACGAGATCTGTAAATCACGACGAATACTTTACACGTCCTTGCGAATGAAACTTCTGATTCATTGACCTCTATCTTTCTATCGTCTACGCTACCCTATTTCCGAGGAAATTCCCTCTATATGAATTCCAGGAATAAACGTCCAACAGTATGACAGTTTCATGTGACATGAGAGATGATAAACGAAAGTTAATTACGAATGAAACTGACAATAAAATTTAATTTAATTCTTTTTGCTTCTCGTCGATAGTAGCTAAAATGGCGAAGGATCAAATAAAAAGACAGTTGTGTCTCCGGACATAATTTTCTTGACTTTACTCGAAACAACGTAAAATTAATGTTTATAAGAAAAATTTGCACGTTACTGTAATTACTGATTAATTGGATGATCCAAGTATATTAAATTTCGTATCATTCAATACGTATTTTGTTACAGATGCTACAAGTATGACAAAGAAAAAACGAGAATATAGAAAATTTGCCGTCTCTATGTAATAGGAATTGCTAGAAAATATCGGAGAGAGTTGTTAAAAGGGACGCACACATCAATCGGCGAAAACACCAGCAGTTCAATTTCCGTTCTTATTCGCAGGATGAATTCGGGACAAGCGTACAATAACAGCAATTATCGCTACTAGATTCTGATTATCGTCATTAAGGATTGTATATGGTATATAGGTGCCTGATTACGCGCGCAGTTTTACTACTCAAATACGCTTAAATCGATTAATGCAATTGACGTCCGGTTAATTGATTTACCGGTCCTTCGGCCCGGTTCGATAAAAGCCGTTCGTTTTGTAAATATATTCTCCCCATCCCCCCCTGTTCCGTGTAATTTACGCGACGAGAGAAACGATTGTAGAGTATAAAAATATCATTATTATTAATATTGTCGTTACTTTGCAATTGGATTGCAATTGTTCAATTACGCCGTAAACGAGCCTTCGTACGGTCGTGCCTTCGAATCAATCGATTCGGTTCAGCGAATGTTCAACGATTACATTAATGTTCGTGTTGCTAACATTATTCAGCGTATAATGAGTAGTATATTAAATGACAATAAAGTCTACTGGAAATATGAATTTTTTTAGTTGCGACGATATGAAAGGCACGGAAGATTGTGAAATTAGAATGTCACTCGATTGTTTATCGTACAAGTTTTTCCATGGTGTTCTTGAATTTTATTGAAATGCTAGTAATGTACACTGTCACAGATAGAACAACGTGATCAAGTGCAGCACTGTCGCCGCGATCAATTATAATAATTGTATCGTGACTAATGATGTTATTATTGTAAGTCATAGATTACTGGTGCATGGACTATTTTATGCATAATTCATGACGCACAATCTACTCTCAAACAGACAGAATTCATCGGCAGAACATTACTTGTCCCGTTCATCGAACAATCTTTCGAAAACAAACACTGTGTATAGAACTCCATTTATACAAACTTGTATTAAATACTTTAATTTCTACTAGTAGCTTTTCATTCATGTAAAAAAGAATTCAGGTTCAAATAAACAGATTCAACGAGCGACTCAGGAGTTCATTTACTCGATTGTTGATCAAAATTTGATTCAAACGAATGTGGTATCATTGATTACGTTGATTATCATTGATACTTTTACATCGATCGTTCGGCTATTGATAAATTATCGACAGTAAATAGTGGAAGACAATTGATAAAACAATTAACCTCTGACGTACAATGACTTCTAGGAGACATCGTGCGTTTTTTAAGCTAAAGTCGACAATGACGGCTTTTTTAATAAAGATATAAAAAAATATTTTTCTACGTGCTTGATACGGCTCTTTTCTGAACGCTTATATCTCATATTATAACAAGCTTTCAACAAGCAATAGCTGGTAAATGTTCATCTGAATATTGCAGAAGAAATTAAGCCAAGGGGTTAATTAGGATATAACTATTATGTTTCTACTTATATTAAGAGTAGTCACTTGCGATTTTCGCGATGTCACGGGCAACATTAACTCCATTTTGCAGACAGAGTCCGAATAACAAAACAATATATCGAAGCGTTTATTCCAAGCTTAACGACGATCCATCGACGTAGAATTGAGCGTTTCAACCCTTTAACCGATCTGAATACCGGGCTGCAATCTCACGAGAATCAAAAGAGTGTTCACGTTGCGAAACCGACGCCACACGGTTCCAAGAATATGTTTTCTATCAACCGTTTGCACTTTCCGGCAACGAAAGCTGACTGAATTGCCATTCGGCTTAAAAGCCATTATTACGTCGCACTCCGAGTCACTTTGCGAGATGAATATAAAAAGTCTTTGCTCGATCGTTGATGGGATCGTTTAATAAACGCCGGTTCGCGGAAATTATTCGCTGATATCTGCTAGTTGCAGCGAACAATAAGCAAATTATTCGTTCGCGTGCGTGCATTGCGCTTCACTTAAAGGAAACAGACGAGAAAAAAAAAAGTAAAAAAAAAAGAAGCAGAAAAGAAGGAAGACAAAGACGATGACCGCCGAGTAACGGAGAGTGTACACACACGAAAGCCACGATGTTTGCCACGGATGATCTCTAATTTGATTGGAATCGCGACCGATACGAACGTTTCATCGACGTCGCGATACCCGTGATCGCGCCGTCCGGCCTTTCAAGTAAATTAAAATCAGTCGATAAATTCAATAACGTTAAATTGTTCGCGGCGTAATCAACGAATCGAAGTGCGCTTTTGTCGATCGTCGTTAGATTCCGCCCGGTCGCAAGCGACCGTAACTACGATGCAGACACACGACAAAGGTTCGACGAAGGTCCGACTCGACTCGGTGGTGTTGACTTACGGGAGAAACTTTCGGAAACTGTTACGTGAAAAACTGGGCAACAGCCTGAACGTGTATCGAAGCTGTTACGAGCGTAGAATCTTGAATGTCTGTTTCTTTCTATTTGGACAAGTGGCGCAAAAATCTCAAAAGTTTAACACCGACGCCGACTAATTCAAGAATCCGAAAGTTGAAAGTATATTTATTATATTTAATCGAACGATTGGAGCAGAAGCTGTAAATCTTACGAAGACGTTCATACGCAAGGGAAAATTTTTGTTAATGTGACGAAGAATGCAAGCTTGATATATATTTGACGAAAAGTTATTCAGAAAATCATCCTCTAAAAATATACCGTTGCAAATCTACAAAATTTCCATGAGAAACTAGGGATTGGTTATATTGATTATATTGATAGTTCTAATATAACGTGAAGTGATTTGACTAACGAGAAAGAAGATAGAAAGTTGACATCTCAAGACAAGTAAACAACAGATTCATACTTTCACACAGTGAGTTGACAAATACTTTTCTTACGTTTGCAGGAAAATTCGATAATTTGTAACAATTCGCAAATAATTTTTCAATGATTAATTGAAAAAAAAGATAAATGTATACATTGTGTGCACTCATGGTGCAGTTAATTTATATTATAGCATACTAAGAACTTTCCACTATCTCTGGAATCCGATTGACAAGTTTTGAATGTTTCATGAGTTAATAAAATTCCGGTTCAATAAAAACAGAAGAAATTCATGAATGTTCCGAAATAAAAGATGAAATGATACAAACTTGCACATAAATACATATTAAATACGGCTCACGTGTTCTTGTCGTATAATATTCTTTCGACTATTTTGCATCTACGGATCTGCAAAACACCCAAGCAGTCGATGTCGTTTGTGCGATGCTTCGTTACTACGTGACGTATCTCGTCCGAAGATTAGAGATAAAGATCGTTTCGCGAGACACCTTGTTTGGAAATGTGAAAGGGTTAACGTTGCTAAACGTTGCGGGACGTGCAAAGAACACAAACAACTCTGTTTTATCTTCCTTTTGCACGAAACAACATGTTCGATAATGAATATCGGGAAAACATACACGCAAGATATGACGACAGTTTGAAGCACAAACGTTGCTTTGAGTACTGAGATACGAGCATGTATCGTATATTTTACGGAGATCCTTGTCCCAAAGACAAGAAATTTCGTACTTCGAGGGACAACGTAATTTTAGAAACAATAAGTAAACTTACTGTTTACTGAGAAATAATTCAGATCTTTTGATTGCCACTAAAATTCTACCGCTCTCTTCCAAGCACGTTTCAATCGTATCAAAAATTGCACCACACACGGAACACGAAAATTGATTGATTTTCACTGATTTCTGAAGAGATTTGCATACTAGGAAGAAGTTAAAAAAATATATTTCAACATTTGCAATGGATAATAATAATAATAATACACGGTACAATACTTTCGAAAATTCGACGATGGCAAATATAGCTAATAAATAGATTTACCGTGAGATACATTACGCAGAGTATTTAATATACTCTAGAGTAATCGTAGGTAGTATGAATTAATTGAAGACCGGCTGCAATTAACACTGAGGAACGTGATGGAACTATCCTAGACTCGCTGCACTTGTCTAAAGTCCCAAACGTATCTTGCATCTTACACAAGAGCTTATTAAGATCCTGAAATCCTTGGCAAACCCGATCGCACCGGCTAAAATAGTTTTAAGCCGGAATCAAAGATAACGTCGGTCCCCTTTGGGTCGTTCATTGCGCGGTCATTCATTGTTTCACAACGATGCTTGGCAATAAAATTGTGAATATTTCCGTAGATCTTTGTAATTTTTACAAATCTAACTTTCATCGTTTTTCAATCTTTGTATTCCGTCTTTAGGCACAATCGTTACGATTAAAAATATCGTTAGTTGTAAAATGTAAATTGTTAACAAAAGATGAACGGAAAGGAAAAAAGTAAAATTGCTTAACTTTCGTGAATATTCCGTAGACTCGTGCATCGTCGAGTAATTTTTACAAATCTAATCTTTATCATTCTTTAATCTTCATATTTTATATTCAGGCGCAATCATTATTATAAAAGGAAATTGTTAACGAAATGCGAATAATAACAGACAGAGTAAGAAACGATTTTTGGAACAATTTTCAGAACTGTTGTGAACGATGTCCTCTCTTTCCTTCCCATACTGATATTTTCCAATTCACGAATACAATCAATACAAGGTTCATCAAAATCAGGTTTTCACTGCATATTGGGATGAAATAAGCGAAAACTTTCCAAGTATATAGTTATTTTTCGATCAAAACTTTCTACATTTCGTACCCATAGAACATCACGGAACCTATCAAAATTGACTTAGCAATGAAAAAAAAAAGCAACCGAGGCAATAGTTTTCAATCGCTTGAACCACTGCTGAATATTCCGCCAATAATATTCTCTCGAACGCGATGTCGATATTACATATAAAATATCCTCGCCACGGATTTAAAAAAAGAAAAATCTTTTACGACATGTGAAACAAAACTCGTAAGCATCAGATCTCGATTCGATCCATTAAAACGCGAAAAGAAACCCGAGAAACTTTCTCTCTGAGGAAAAACGTCTTTCGCTCAACTAAAAACCGTGCACCTATAACTGTTCAATCAACGATATCGTCTGCAACGATAGCTTTTAACTATCTAGAACTATCGAAGTTGGTATTAGAGAAATAAAAATAGAAGTAACAGGAAAAAGTTTCTAATACGATAGATAACAACAAGAACTTCTATCTCGTGTATTTAATTAGAATCACACTAAAAATATACCGTTGTGGATCAAGAAAATTTCTTGTATACAAGGTGTCTCATTTTAATCTGTAAATGAAATTATCTCCGAAACTATTTAAAATTACGAATATAAAAATATGAAGAATTACGAATTGGTCACTTCGATTACATCGATAGTTCTGATGTCAATCAAAGAAATAAAAGAAGTTAAATAAGTGGAGAAAGATTTACGACGACTTCGAATCATCGAAAAAGGTTTCCCACAGTGAGCTAGAGACTTCTAGAAGAATCGTGTGCTCACTACACATGATCGTCGGGCACGCTTTGCGGAGCATCAATTGTCATGTGAGGCACGGTTCCCGCGAAGCAGCAGGAAGAGGAACTACGCTTTAAAGCTACTTTGATTACGATTCCGAAACTCTGGAATCCTTTGGCAAGTGTGAAGTTCACCGCAAGCCTGATCGAGGGAAATACATACTCTGCAAGTTGTTATTCGTACAACTAGACTGCGAATTTTTCCACTTATATAGCGAAATTTTCGAGTACAAATTTTACAGATTATATTATAAATTATGAATTTACAAAATATCACAAGCGTAAGTGAAGCGTAGTGCATTGTATAACATGCGCGTAATTTTACTTTCAAAAATGCGAATCAATGGGAAATTTAGAAATCCAGAAGTCCACGGAATTTAATAGACGCGGGGAATATCCAAAACATAGTACTCCTTGCAAAATTGGAATCAAGTTCTTTGATGTGTCTACAAAAATATGAACTTGCACGAATCTATATCTACTATATATTAGAACATGAATTTTGCATAAAAAAAAGTAGCTTAGTAAAAAGTAGGTCTATTTCGATTAGTTCTCAATGACTACATGTAAAAATTAACAAAATACACGAATATCAGCAATGAATTAATAATTCGTAACAATGTTTACGATTTATGTATCATATGTGAATTTTAGATGAATTGGTGATGAATTAATGATTCGAGGCAGCGTTTACAATGCACGTACTTGTACCACTCTCTAGTCTCATAGTATAACATTTTCAAACTTCATTTTCCCTAATCGCTCTCGTATCATTGTTCTCTATCCATGTGCATCGTTATCGGAGGCAATGCGATGTAAATAGACAAAACATTAAAAATGGCAGCAAACACGTGTACCGGAAAATATAACGAGCACGCGAAGTCACGCGAAGTCATGATTAAAAAAATATATCGGCAACGGCGGTGATAAATCGTGGAAGAATACCATACAGACATCTCGATGTCGCCAACCTTTCTTCTCTCTCTCTTTCTCTCTCTCTCTCTTGTTTTTTTATTCCACTTTAATCGACCATTGTTAATTAGTTGGAAATTACAAATTACCTCGATGATCGCAACGCATGCAAATGTTGTATCCGGTAAACAAACCGAGTGCAGGTTTTGCGTTCGTATAAAGCGAGGAAAAATTAATGGATGAAATATTCAAATTAGTTGACTCGCAATATGTTTCCATTCGTATATCACGAATTAACCACTGAGTTGTGAAATTGAGGATCAGTAAAAATTTCACGCACATTAGACTTACACGTGTAATAGCGTTTTTAAATACATCGACTCGCAAAAGTTTATACTTGAACACTGACTGTTACAGTTATTTTACGTTTTTACCATTGTATTTATAAGACACTTTAAAAATTTCATCGTTGCTGTAACGAGACGCGATTAACACGATTATATCAGCAAAATTGGAAACCAATAAGGAGGTCTTTCATAAAATCAAAAATAATAAATATATTAATCTGTTAATTAAGTTACAATTGCATAAATGGGCAACTTGACATATTTCTAATAGAAAATCTTCAAATAGATATTTCAAGCGGTTGAGAGACATGCTGGCAACGATCGCGAGGACCAAATATACATTCATTGATAATAAAATTTAACTTGATCGATGGTTTGCTAGCTTGATTTGTCAGCAGCAGTTTGAAATCGCTACGAAGTCCGAGGATTCTTTGATTGACATTAATAGGTTTCCGTGAAAAATTGAACAAAAATCCTCCGAATGTCAGTGCTATTTCCAAAGCGGTGCGAGACATAATTCCTTTCTTTGACGAAACGTCGATTAACTTTCAACTTGGCAACAAAAGTTAGTTTGTGAAAACGAGGTTGTCCACCTCGTTTTCATTTCAGACATAAATTACCTATGTTGGATTTCTCTCTTTTAAATTTTGAACACAATTCTAGGCATAAACACGGCGAGAAAAGTAGAATTGAATTAATTTCTCAAACCTAACTCAATTCCGAATTATACGAAACAGTCGATCGAGTCGAAAAACTTTTCTCCGATTCTGACCAGTACGCAGCGTAGCAGGTTAATTAACATTTCATCGCGTACCAAATGAACATCCCCGCGACTATCATTGCAATTTTCACTGAGCTCCGCTCTTAATCGGATCTTAATAATTCATTCGACAGAGGAGAAACTAATCTGCGATTTAACGACCTTCGTCTCGACAAAAAAAAAAAAAAAGAAGAAGAAGAAAAAGAAACAACGCGAACGAATTAAACTTTCCAGGACTGGAAAGAGTCAACGACGCCTCTTTTCACCGGCGAGAACGAGCACAGTTTCGTCCAGCGATTTACGTTGAACCCTTAAAACCGGAGACGACGAGTTAACTCGTCGTTGGAAAACGGCGCGAAGAACAAGTTGAGCTTTAAAGATTTTCCAATCTTAGTAAAGCTATAAACAGCGAAACAGAAAAGCGAATTATAGATATCAGACGAGGGTGTTGCAAAGGGGTTACAAAAATAAAGCGTTCGAGATGCAACGTACATCTATGTTTAACGCCAAGCACAAACTGTCTCATGAAATTCCGTACTTACGCCTTTATAGAGACAAATGCAAACGTTGCTACTTCAAAGCTACAAAACGTTATTCGCTGCAATGAAATTGTTGGAACTGCTGAATTCATTGTTAATCTGCGTTTACAGGTTGCATATCTGCTGATTTTACGTTACATAAACGTTTTTTTTTATAGTTTTAAAGAAAATTCAAGCCGCAGAGGGAGAACGACAAGTGTAACAAATTGTAGATAACAAACAAATGGCAACAGAGCTTCAAAGATCTATCAATAAATTTTCCAATGGCGAGTTAACTTGTCATTCCCTCGTTAAAACGTCCGAGTGTGCGAAGCTGCATCAGAAGACTTCATCTCTATTCTCCGTGTTTGTTATTTGTTGCACACAAATCTACTCTCTCTCTCTCTCTCTCTCTCTCTCTCTCGGGCCATCGTCGAGACGAGCCACACTCGGCAGGAGTTTGAAAATAACACCAGACCACCTGGCCAACCTTAACCTCTTGATCGCCGTGCGCGCATCAGTATGCACCAATCCCTATACCCTAAATAAAAGCGAAATTAATTTCGATTTCTTAACAGTGACATATAAAATCATTTTCTATCGCTAAAAAAATTGAAAAATATATATATTCTTCCTTGATTTTGGATTTATTCGAAAAAAAGGCAAGAAACAAAATTCGTGTGCGAAAATTGTAAAATTCCACTCTGCCCAACTATTTACTTCAAAGCATACCACATCATAAATAAATATTAGTTTCATTGTGTGTAATATATATGTGTGTATTTTTTAGACTATAAATTTATAACATTTCAAATTTAACAAACATGCATATAATTTTCTTAATTTTCTTAATATTTAGTTTTGATCTATTGTGTGGCAATCCTAGAGAAAATCAAATGTTTTTTTTTTGTGCAAATTATATCCTAATTGATTGTGGCTCACCAATTATGTAAGTAAAAAATATTTAAATTATTTATTAGTAAAAGTACATTTTTCTTAAAATTGAAAATACGCGGCAAGCTTTTGCGCGGTTTTTAAAATACGCGGGGATCTGATGCGCTTAAAAAAAATGCGGCGATCAAGAGGTTAAATAATCTCATAACGCGCCACGAAGATTCGCTCGCCGAAAATACCGTTCGCGAGCTTCTCGTCGCATCGTGGGAATACTTTGCGAACTAATATGGCAACCGACTCGAGTGGCTGCTCGATGGTGTTATGGTCGTTGCGAACGCGTTAATTGGTATACTTCGATCGAAAGAGCAGGTGACCGAGTATCTCGCGGAGGAAGAGACAATGCGTTTCACCGTCGATGCATTGAAAGTTGTTTCTTTGTATTGGAACTTGACATTCTGATGCTGAATAAGAATTAAATAATAAATTAGGGATCCAAGAAGTTGACGAAATAGGTGCTATTTGAAACACGGATCGCATTTTCGAAAAACGTTCTTATCTGATAAGTGTCCTGGTGATGAATGGGACAAGTAGATATTCTTCAAAGATAAAAGATTCAGGATAAAAATATTTTTCTGTTGGAAAAGAAACTGGTAATTTGTTCGTCAATATTAAACAAGTTTCCAATATTTGTAGCAAATATTGACGTTATCCAATGAAAATTGCTCGGATATATAAATGAATTTTTAGTTAAATGTTCTAAAAACAACTCGTTTCCTTTTCACCTTTATTATACAGAGTTTAAAATATCTATTCCATGGAAACGCTATTAAAAAGTGTGACATTTATAAAAATTCCACAGAAAAAGATATTTTTTTTTTTGCATGAAATATGTAAATTCGAACAGAATTTTTTCAAAAATGAAAAGAACCTATTAATTTCGATCCCTGAATCGGAGATAAAATTGGAATTTTAACATTTTGAGTGCTGGAAGGTTCATGAAAATTTTATAGTTCTGCGATATACATATATAACGGATATTTTGGATAATAATAACTGATAATGAACGTTAAGGACGTACCATTTAATTGGAATGAAATATCTTGCTGCGTTTTAAGCTACGTAGAGGACGGGATTAAAGTCTGAGTTAATGAGGAAAATGTAAACCGAATCGTTCGCAACGATTAACGGATAATTACGCGAGTATAATCAACTTCTACTACGAATTTATGCGATGTATGAAATTTCTTTGCCAGATATTTATCAGAAGCAAGCAGTCCCAAGATAAGTTGGAACCTTTACAGAAAACTCCTACGTAAAACCGATGCAAGATATTTACAAAGGTATATTTATAGAAATGTAAATTTGCGTAAATAATCGCGATCCACTTGTAATAATTAAACAAACAAACCAGCAACAAACGTCCGAAACGAATAATTTACCGGAGAGGTAATAAAAATTCGACAATGAGTTACCGAACTTTGCTTACGAACTCCAAATCGTACGCACGGCGTGGCTACCGAGGTAATTTTTCTTCAAAAAAAATCACTCGAAGAAGCTGTATCGTACATTTCTGATATATAACACTTTGTTATGAAGAATCATCAACTTCTCTGTCGCGTTACGAACTACCGGTTCCACCGCTACATCATGCATTCACTGCCTTCGTATACACCGTTCCTCCATTTATTTCACAGATCTTGGAAACCGCATTTCCGCATGATCCGCATGAGAAACTCGCATTTTTTCTCTGTTCAATTTTTTGTCCCCCGCTTCTCTCGGATACGCTGAATTTTTAACCTCTTGATCGCCGCGTATTTTAAAGACCGCGCAACAGCTAGCCGCGTATACTCAATTTTTAAAAAATGTACTTTTTACTAATAAATAAATAATTTAAATATTTTTTACTTACATAATTAGCGAGCCACGATCAATTAGGATATAATTTGCACAAAGAAAGACACTTGATTTTCACTAGGGTTGCCACACAATAGATCAAATACTAAATATTTAAAAGATTAAAAAAGTTAGATGCACGTTTGTTAAATTTGAAATGTTATAATATTATAGTCTGAAAAATACAAATGTATACTATACACAATAAAACTAATATTTATTTTGGGTGTGGAGTGGTTTGAAGCAAGTAGCTTTGGACAGAGGTTGGAATTTTACAGTTTTCGCACGCGAATTTTGTTTCTTGCCTTTTTTTCGAAGCAGCTTTCGAATATATCCAAAATCAAGGAAGAATATATATATTTTTCGATTTTTTTAGTGTTAGAAAATGATTCTAGATATCACCGTTAAGAAATCGAAATTAATTTCGCTTTTATTTAGGGTACAGGGATTGGCGCGCACTGGTACGCGTGTGACGCCACCCTTATACACGGAATCTTATGGAGATAAAGACCAGATGTCACCCAGACGTCGGATCTTGGACATCTGGGGACCCACTATGAAAGGCCCCGAAACCTCACGCTCCTCGGTCATCATTTAGTCTTCGAGACCACCGGAACCATATTCTGTAAAACCACCTAGTGAATAAAAACCAATCTGTTCACTTTATTTCTGTGTTACGATCACCATACCTTGTACTTAGCGTTAGTTGTAATCCTACCTAGTACAAATACCATAAAATACACAACTCACAGACAACCACTCCGAAACCGAAGTACCTCCGTTCGGCGCTTTATCTGTCCCAGTTTACGTGACACGCGCATGACGATCAAGTGGTTAAACGTGTCATTGCATCACCGCGAAGTAGTAAACTGCTACGGCCGAGCAAGAACGATCGTTCGGGAAGAACGACGCTCGAAGTCTCGTTTCAATCAAACGGCAATTTATAGTCGTTCACGTGTCGATCTCGATACTTTTGTTGGATCTCCGCGCATGTGAAACTTTATCTTCGCGAATGAAACTTTTAATGGAGTTTCTTGCAGTTTCTTTCGAAATGATTTGCATGTATATTTTAGAACGGTCTTTCCCAAGTTCCATGTTTCACGTTGCACTTTGTATATCTATGCCAGGTTTTGCAAGACACTTTATCTTTTGTGATTAAAGGCATCATCACGATGCAGATTCGTGCAATTTGTGAAGAAATTTGAAAGTAATAAAGTAACTGAGAGACAATTGCGAGAGCATATGAAATTTTGACGAATCCGCTGCTAAATTTTCTTCTCTTGCAGTGGAATGAAATCTCGTATCGAGTTCGAACTTTGCAGAGACGACGTTACACGTGCTTCTGCCTCGCTGGAACTGAGTTCACCAAAAAAAAACTTTATCCACCTATATAACGTCCCTACCATCACGCGTGTTGAGCATACCAAAAAAAAGAAAAAGAAAGAAAAAGGAGAAAAAGAGAAAAAAAGGGAGAGCTAACAACCAAGGAAGAAATTGCTGGCGAGTATCTAGAACAATGGACAAGTTGCACTGTTTTCGAGCAAACACCGTCAACTAAATTGCAAAGAACTCGGCGGTTCTTTGTTCGTTCGTGTGGCTTGTTCATCGGGTCGACGCGATCGACAGCAAAAAGCTCAATGTTTGCATGGAGAAACTCGGTGAAGAGAAGGGAAGCGGAGAAAGAGGCAAAATGGTATCGCGAAAAAGTTACTGGCCGCCCGCTCCCCGCTCGAAGCTCCACGGTGCGTGTATTTGCTCGCGGCGAGGGAGGAAGTTCGCAGCGCCTTCCGCTCAAACACCGGCCGCGCCTAAGGATTCGAATTTTTCCGCTTTAATCGGTGCTTCGCTAGCCACGCGTCAAAGCGTCAGTTTGATTGAAAATAGCCGCGGATCGTAGACCGAACTTTGAATAACGGCGAGAAAGTTTGGCAAAAAAAAAAAAAAAACGCAAATAGACGCAACGTTATTTATTCGCGCGATCATGGTGCACACGCTGGCAACATTGGTCAATTTCTACTTTTAACGGCGATCGGTTTCGCGATAGCACGCAGATCAATT
Source organism: Tetragonula carbonaria (assembly GCA_032399595.1). NCBI lineage: Eukaryota > Metazoa > Arthropoda > Insecta > Hymenoptera > Apidae > Tetragonula > Tetragonula carbonaria. The sequence goes on from JAUCRC010000007.1 coordinate 16,990,265, forward strand.
GTGAAAATTGACCAACTATGAAAATCTTGTTCCTCCATCTTCGTAATTGCTCTCAGATTTCGCAGAGGAATCATGTCGCTTCTTTTCTGACTTGCATTGATTCGAGACACTGATCAGATTCTAAACGAGATTCTACTAAACGAAAGAAATAAATAACAATCATATTTTTTTTTACAAATTATTGCTTGAAAATTGCCTTTGGCCAAAATTTCAATTTGTTTAACAAACGTTTAAAAAGGAACGAGTTGGGCTGATTCGATCAGTTTTCTTTTTTTTTTTTTTTTTTTTTTTGAATCGCTGCATTTTATTACGAATTTTGTCTTTTCCATTATGGTACATGTACGTATGCGTCGATAAAGTGAAAGACATGAAGTGAAAAACAACACCACGATCGATACTAATGGTTAATTCAATTATGAACGAACATTCTGCAGCGAAACTTAATTCATTGCTATAATTAACAAACGATGAATGATTTCTGAAATTATTGCCGTCAAAGTACGTTCGCTTCGAATGTTTCGTACGTATTTGCAAAATCGACAAATAATTCAACGTGCCGTGATATTACTGCTTGGAAATTGATTTGGATCGCATGAATTTTCAAGACATTTACGCCGCCACTGTGAAACATTCCAATATACATCCGGTGCGAAGACTGTTTAATAAACAGTAGAACACATAGCTGCATATATTAGCGCAATGTAATGCTTTCAAGAGCTGTGCCTATGAAATTAACCGAGTGTTTGATCACGATATATTAATAAACAACGTCACCTACGTTCGACACCAAAATCGACAGGTCTCAAATATCGTTTTGCAATTATCTACAGTAGTATTCTCGTTTTTCTCTGAAGTGATCAGAACAATACTGGAATAATGTATAAACTGTTAATCAAAAATCTTGGGATATGTTTTCATTTCTAATACTCGATATTTGTAATATTCAATACGTAGATGATAAAATTTTTCAATTACGCGTGCATTCTCACATCGTTCGTACAATCGATATTTGCTAATACTTTATAGATTCATTGCTGTGTACAAAGTATCACTTAATTTTCTCAGTTCTGAAACGAATAATACATAGCATCCAGTTTCCATGCTCGATGTAAATTCGATTACACGGCCATCAAACGTTGACAGTCGACTATAGAAATTATTTAGTAAATTAATTTTTAGTCAATGACGGCTGCTTTTGGCCGAGTATTTCATTCGAATTAAGCGTTAGTCGATCGTAACTACTACCAACTTTATGTATCAAAATGTCCGGAAAATATTTTCGAAAATTGATTGGCTGTTTGCCAATTTACGCGTCGATAAACCGCTAACAGTCTAATTGAAATTTATTTCGAAATTATAGCGAGTCAAGCATTGTAATTAATCCGATTATGAAAAATTGGAAGCAAAATCTACCATTAGGATTTTTCATTCATGCAGTTCAACTGGAGGAAACGATACGTGGTTCGTTGCGTGTTCATTGCGATCGAATCGGTTCGCGAAAAGTGAAATCGGCACGTTCGTTCCCTGTGCGAGCATTTAAATTAAACGACCCACTTCCTGTCTATTTAAATTTACTATGCGACAGTGGCGGATTAATTATTATCCCGAATAAAAAGCTTGGAAAATTGTGTTCTCATGGTGACGCGTGTACTTCAATCAATCGGGAATAGATATTAACGGGACAAATGATCTTGGAATTCATTCTGGAACAGTTAACAAACAGGGTTATCAATATATTTTATTTTTTTTTTTTGCAATATATTCGAAATAATAATGTTTCTGGATATGTTAAATGCTTCAAATTGTACATAACTAAAGTATCGATTCGAATCACTTTATTTTCAAATTCACTGAAAATCGTTGATTCTCAATTCAACATTTATTATTTAATTCAGTCTATCTTTCAGTCAGACCAAATCCAATTTGGTTTTCCTATAAATATCCAAGTCTATCCTAAGTTTAATTCAAAATACAAAATTCAGAATTCGAATCAATCTTTTGGTAAAACTAACGTTGGAAATGTTCTCTAGCGGAAAATCTCTGAAGTCAAGCAGACATCTGCGGCAAAATTTTGTTGAATTAAAGAATTCAAATAATAATCGATTTTTTTCATTCAATAAAGTTGCCTCGGGTGTTTGCTTAATTTTAGATTAAAATATACATCTATCATCAAATAATGAAAAACGATTTCTCTTCTTTCACATTCCGAATATTGGATCGTTGTTCGTAATGTTACATAAAAACTGTACTTATGCTTGGAAACAAATCATTATCGAAATATTTCAGTTATAAACAAATTTGTTAATACGTTAGAATGTGTTACGTGTCCGGCGAGTTGGAAACAATATCGTAATTGCAACAATACTGCTAACGATGTAATAAAATGGATAGGAATATAGCCGAAACTATGTTGTGAAACAGAGTTGAACGACATTGATGGAAAATAGAACGGATTAATTCAGGATCAAATAACTATTTAACAGAATTATTTATATATTTAAACGTGCTAAATTCTATCGAAGGGTAACGAACACGATGAAATATGCGCTATCAAATTCCAGTCAAATTTTGTACAGAAACGTCCCTTCTGTCAATTATTAACTAGGAAATTTCATTCCACGCACATCACTGAACGAACGAAGAATTCTCGATCCGCGTATTGAGACAAACCCCAATATTAGGGTAAAATAATCCGAACTGCAGTTTAAAGTTAACACAGAAACTTGTTCCTTACGCGTATAAATATTTTACGATGTAATTATATGTAATTATTTTTCTTTTCTAATTTTCTTCAATTCCGGACATTTCTGAGGAAATTAAAGAAAAATGCGTACGTTAAAAAGGTTTTAAAGCGTTGCAAGTTTATCAAGTTCAGCATTGTTCTTAATAAAGTTTTTAGAGGTTATTTATACTTATGAAACGTATAAATAACCTCTAAAACTTATGAAACGTATAAATAACTTCTACGTGGCCCGTCTTAGGAAGTTAGCATGAAAAAAATATAAATCTACGGTCGTTCGAGTGTTAATTTTTCATAGATAAATTCGTCTTCTTTCCACTTTTGTTTGTTGTATCGATCAAATTGCAAGATCGATTCTATCGAAGTCTTCCTTTCACGATGTCAATTTATCGCTATACTTAAAACACAAGCAGAGAAATATGAAAGAAACTAGTTACGTCTTCGACGGAATTGCGCTTCGAGACAGAAGGAAAAGGATCAATCACAGGGGCAACGCGACACACACCGGAAGAGATATTGTGTCAATGGCGTTCATTCGCGACAAAGGCATCGATCATTTGCTTAATGGACGAGCAAGAGATATTCCCTCTGTTTGCTTTCATCTGCAAATATCTTGAAAACTTCCCGATACCGGTTTCAACGTACCCACCGCTGTACAAACGACCGATCAATCGTGAAAAAAGTCAACGTATTCATTGTGTTTCATACAACGACACATAAATGCTCGAGCAATCATCAACGTCGAATTTTTATCGACAGGTCAAGTTGCTTTTGCTCCCTTTCTTTTGAACGGTTCATCACTTTCGGAGAACAGATTTACACATTATCGAATTTACAAATTTACAAAGTTCAAATCAGTTTCGAACAAAGGAATCTATTACGGCGTAGTGAATTGTTCTAAGATTTTCAATTCGACAGTGAACTGAAGAAAAGTATACAGTACCATGCGGTTCAAATAAATAATATCTGCAACGTGACATTAATTGGATATTTTTATCGACACGATATGATAATTTTAACTTTCGAGTCAAATTAATGGATTAAAATTCTGCAATATACTTTGTGTTAATTTCGCTTATGTGAAATTAAAAATACCAAAATTAAGTAACTCAACGAAAAATTGTCATTGATCTGACGATACTAGTTAAAAGTTAAAATTGAAATCGTTAGGTAATGTAAAATGTAAAATGTGGTAGGTGTACGTACAATTTCAAGATCATTGATTCGTACCAATTTTTTATTTTTATTTTTAATTCGTATAAATTCAGAGAACAGCAGAATCCCTAGCTCTTTCATCTCGATATCAGCATCATTCGCGCGAGCAACATTATCAGAATTTATCGGGCAACGAGAACAATTCTTACGTTCTCTCAACCGGGTTGAATTATTTGTCTCCAAGTACGAAAAATTATAGTCCCAGAAAGAAAAAAGAAGAAAAAAAAATAGAAAACGGGGACAAAACGGAAGGTTTTTTTTTTTATTTGCTGCAATTCATTGCGAAAGTATTTCCATCGAACGGGGGAGAACGTGGTCCCCGATAGTAAAGTTGCATTAATCGTTGTCCGAGGAGATAATGAAACGCGGGGGGGGGAGAGCATAATGCAGAAGATGACACAATGCGCCCACTGTTCCCCGACCATTTTTTTATCGACGAGTCGAACATTAAATCGCAATTCAATCGGAAACGAGCGTGCAACAAATTTGAGCGAGGCCATGGTTGAGATAATATTGTAAAATCGTTGTCAAACAAACGATCTCCCTCTGCTCCCTCCTCTTAGGCTGGTCTATTGATAAAATGTATTCAGTGCAAATTACCCAATCGTCGTAAACGAAATCAGAAAACGACACGTTTCCGCTCATCGATTCGCGCGAGGCACAATGCAAGCATCGAAATTCGTCGAAATTATGAACCGTACAAAACGCGTCATTAACTCGTTACAAACGGTCTACGCGAATTGAATCGCGAAAACGATCGCGAGTATAATTTAATTTCTATATTCTCCGACAGCGAATATTTCTCGCATGGCACAGGTGTTGGAAGTGACTGTGTAATGACTGTACTGTGAACGATGTTCGTGAATACGTAATACGCGCGACTGGAGGAATGAAATTTCAGTCATGGATTTAATTCGCTCGGTAAATTTTTCCGAAGAGTACGATATTTTGGATCTGTATATTACGTGTGGTATTTCGCTCGTAGATCAATAATAATAAATAATATTATTGCACATATATAGTTGGAGATCAAAGTGGAATTAATAGAAAGATGTAGGTCAATATTGAAGTATAAGTAGAATAGAACTATCTGTTGTCAGACACGTCTTACACGAGGTATCCTAAAACTTAAATTATTCCATGACCGTCTCTTAGCACTATTCCTACCACGACCGGTCAAATGACCGTTTTTAGAATTTCGATTAGAATTTCCTATATACAACGTAATTAAATCGACTTTAAACTTCACGACTTTTCCTCAAATATACGTATAATACATTTTTCAATATTCACTTCTTTCTTTATTGTCTATTTGTTGAGAAAAATTTGTAATCTGTCTTACCTATCACGACCGGTCATTTGACCGGTAAAACGATTTATATCTTTTTGCAATAGTATTCTCTCAAGGACTCAATTCCGAAAACTATAAAGTCGTTACAAACGAAAGGCAATGCAGTTGTGGCATGATTTTAGCCGAAAAATGCTTTCCAGGGACTGATTTAGTGTGGCGGCACTTCCAAGTGTTTACAGTTCTCACTCGCGGTGTAATCACGGACAATTTTTTTACAAGCGTGTCTCCAGCGATAAAACTTTTAGCAAAGAAAACTACGGTTGTTGGAACAATTCGAGCAAATAGAAGAGGGCTACCAAAATTGGCGAAACTGAAAAATGACAATATGACACGTTTCTCAACAAAATTATATCGTTCAAATAATTGTACTCTGACAATTTACAAAGCTAAACCAAATAAAAAAAGTACTGATTCTTAGTTCAATGCATACTTCCGTACAAGTTGAAGAAAATGATACTCGTATACCGGAGACAATAAGATTATATAACAGCACCAAATTTGGTGTAGATGTGACCGACCAAATGGCCAGAAATTACACGGTAAAATGTAAATATCGGAGATGGCATTTACAGGTATTTTTCAACATCATTAATATTAAATGCATGAGTTTTATATAAAGAAACCACGAGAGAAGAAATTTCGAGACAAGAATTTTTATTTCAATTGGCAGAAGAACTTGCCATCGAATATCAAAAAGTGCCACAGCTAGGCAAAGAAGATCAACCAATACCCGTCAGAAATACAAGTACGGGTTCACGTGAACAAAAAATATGCCAGATAAGATATTGCAAAGACAATAAGACTATAACAAAATCTGTCTAAAATATAAAAAGTACGTACGTAGAAAATGTACAATCGAGAAGCCTATTTGTAAAAAATGCGGTGAAAACGAATAAAATGTACATTATATACTTCTGAGTAAAAGAAACTATATTTTTATACTGTCAAATTGGCTTTTATCTTCATTCTATATTAAAAAATATAAGTTGTGCTAATGACCGGTCGTTTGACCGGTCGCGGTAGGAATAGGTATACGTGAAGTGTCGGTAGGAATAGTGTTAGATGATCATATATAAAATTCGTTTCATGCTTTACTTGACTAAGTCAACAATGCCACGCACGTGAAAAAATAGGATAGTATCGAAAACGTTAAAAATATTAAACAATACTCGAAAATACTTGTCTCGCTAGTCTCCAACTTCAACTTTGTTGCAGTTTTCTTAAAGAAGCATTTTAAAAAAATACATTTCTCCAATTGGTAAGTAAGACGGTCAATTTCTCTCGCAGTCCGAAGTAAATCACGAATGAAACACTAGCTGTTACCATTGCAAGCGGTTTCTAAATTAAAGCGACTAAATATTTAATCCCCTGCGACCGTTATAACGTCACACAACTCTCCTGAACCTGTCAGAATCTCGTAAAAGAAATTGAAACGAACCGGGCTGACTTCATTTCGAGAATAAAAATCCCCCGACAAATATTCTCTCTACTGGCACAGAGCACGCTATAAATTGAAATTAAATAATGTACATATTGTCTAAGAATATTTCTAAGAACGATCGATCAAGGATTAAGTATCTTCTAACGTCAGATAAATTTGTGACTCTTTCAATTCTCCGTTGAGATGGAATTTACGTCTTCTGGATGCAAATGCAGCTCTGATAAAAAAGGCCAGGAATAATAATTAAATAAATATTAGAAATCTTTGTAATCTTCAAACGTCAGGTTAATAAAAACGGGCGTCATAAACTATCCCGAACAGCCCGAAGCACTTCAAAGTTATTCTACAACGCATCCGTCATCCTTGTTTTCACATCGTCGAGCGTATTATACAAGTTTTCCCGAAAACGAGGAAAATTTTCTCCGGTTCCTAGTTTTTCCTTTCGCGAAAAAGACGCTAACGAGTGAAATTCGAAGAAGCGTCGATTTAGATCGAACACGAATTAATTTCACGGCATCGTCGCTTTTCTTTCCGAGAAAAGAAGTGTTTACACGCAATAGTCGTGTCACAGAAACGTACAATATATATTCACGACGAAGAGTAATAAATTCTGTGCAAAGAAATGCAAATGAAACGCCTGATGCGCCTTTTATCTGTCAATCTTCCTCTTTGAAATTCTAATTAACCCTCGACCTCTTTTGCTTGCCCCTTTTCTCCTTAGACAAGGAATAGTTTTCAACCATTTGCAAGGAAGATGTTCCCACTCGCGGGCTATATTTCACTTATTGAAACATGCACCATTAACTTCCCATTAACAACAAACGAAAATTCAATAAAAGTGTACAAAGAACTTGTTTACACTATGGCTTAATGGAATTATATACACGATGTCATCTTTCATTTGTTTTCTAGACTTTCCGGACTTTCCGCCGTTAATGCCGAAGAGCGTGCCAGCGAGATTAAAATAAGACAATCCGAAATATTTCACAATAACTCGGTGAAATAACAGCGAACGTGAGAAAAAGAAGGGTTGCTCTTTTTTCGTCTCTTAATCCTCCACTGTTAAATTTAAATACTACGATTCGATGATTCAGTTCAAGGATTAGACACAATTTTCAAAAAAAAGTCAGCCAATTTTTCCATAGTGTTGTTAGAATTTCACGAGAGGCTTGATTAATTAAGAATCGTTGCTAGAGGAGCTTGTTTCTCGCCGATGATTTTATACGCGTAACAAACGGTTGTAACTCTTAATTGCCACAAACACAAATTTTGCACTCCAGTCTAACCGTAGGTCACAAGTCGCAATCCTCGAAAGCCGGCTCTAAAGTCACGTCACGAACGTTTCGCGGGAGACTGAAGGTATTAATCGAGAATCGTTGGAGCAGCTCTTTATCCAGGCAAATACGCGTGTAGCTCGCGACAGCTAGTGGATACGAGTAAATTATCCATCGACTAGTGACCCATTTAACCGGAGTTTCCGTTCAAGCGACGCGGTGACGTTGAGCGACGATCGTGTAACTTCTGTCGTTTCGTTTCGTTTCGTTTCGTATCGTATCGCGACCTGCGACGCGATACGATAGTAGAAACTGCCGGTGCGACTTTGATATTTATCGAAATTCGATGCAGCAAAAATTGCCCGTCACGTGTTTTCAATAATATTTCGCCGTGGCGACGTGTTGAACGTCGAAATTCGTTTCGAAGCTGGAGCTGTCGCCCTCCTCTATCCCCCCGTCTGTCTTTCGACTTCGTTACACCGTTATCGATTTTATTTAATTTCCGCCGACTGACATTAGACAATTAGAAATTTCGAACCGGCCCGGCGAGATACGTCCGGCTCTTAATGACTTTGCCTCGATGCTCGTCCACTGTATCAGAAACTTCTGTTATCTCTTGTTCCCCAGTTCACCGTTTTATATCCACTGGAAGCCCGACTGTTGCCCGATGAACCGATCGTTCCAGCCCAGAATTTTCTGCCGCTCGGCAGAACAACACGTTTGTATATTCGAGCAATTTTCAGTCTTAGAATTCTACGCCGAGAGGAGAAGATCTCTGCTGTTGCTGTCGTTGTGAAAACGAAAGAATCGAAGAAATTTGATGCAGCAACCTGTGAATAAATAAGACTATCGACAGAAAGTCTGTTTCACGTGTTAAATCTTACGAGAGGAACATTGCACCTTGCACCGTTCCGTGCGATTCGAAAATTTCCCATAAAAAATAAGAATTCGCAAAAATATACTAATAAGTAAATTCTGGCTGTTGCACGAACACATGCTCCCGTAGACTTAAGCAAAAGATTAAAATTGAAAACTGAAATTTATTTCACCTGTTATAAACTCTGCTCTGGATATTTCATTTTCTTTTCCTTTCTTCTTCTTCTCTTTTTTTTTTTTTTTTTTTGTTTGCGTGTTCTACATATTTTTCACGAATACGTAAATATACACAAATTACTAATAGCAGTGACGTCAGTGAACAGTTTAAAATCGTACGCTGAGATCTCTAAATTGAAAAGTGGGATTTTCCGCTTTTATTTCGTTACTTCTCGTTAGATAAACATTCCGAAATTTTGATGAATACGATAAAGAGAAACTCTATCCCTCTATGTTTACAAATAGTGATGAATAGTATGAAATCTCAAAACGAACGGTAAAGAGTCAATATGTGAATCGATCCCTTAAATTTACAAAACTACTGCAAGAATTGAAAACATTTTACTCTCTATTTACCTTCGAATGAGATTTAAAAAGAAACCAGATATATTTTCTAATCAATCAATTTTCGTGTTATTTTATCAAAAATCCAGGAAGCGAAACGAAAATGGAAACGAATCGAGCAACGTAATTCCGGTGTTCTCGATAGCAATTCGTTTCACTCGTAACCGCCGATCGATATATATCAATCCATACATTTCTAGCTGACCATTTTCGATCGAACATCGACCTAACATTGATTTCCAGCGAATAACTGTGACCATGCATTTCCTGCAATTTCTTCATTCATAACTTTTGTTCAGCGGTACAAAGTATTCCGCGATTTCGTAAGAGAATTTTATCGTGTGATTTTAGTCGTTCCCACATAATCGGTAGAACGTAACGTTCGCATTGTTTGCCTTCTGTCAGATTTCTTTTGAAATTTAGCGAGTGTATTTGATAGAAAATCCTTCGTACGTCTTTTCGTTTAACTGCAGGAGAGTCATCTTCGTGAAAACGTGTCGTTAAAAATCTGCAATGTCCCTTTCACGATTTTGTATACTTTTCTCTTTCGTAGAAAAGGAAATAAAAAATTCCTCTGTATTAAGGCAACAACATACAACATTTAATCATGCCTGAGCAAATGAAACAGTCGCGTGGTATTTATCGATATAAATTAAGAAAAATTGAGAGATTGAAGCTTTGCAGCATCATTTGCAGCGTCATACAAGCAGTATATTGGCAATGCACTCGGTATTTCACATTAATATTTACGAATCAAAATAACTCATTCGTAATAACAAATGCAGGAAACAAATAAAAAGATTAAATCTTCCTTTGCAGTAAATTCAACGCATTCAATCCTTTATATAATATTGCTGTTCGAAAGTTGACAACACTCTTTATTTAAAGAAATAAACTTTTGAAGAATAAAGATTGTAACTACATCTTTGATTTTTACAGGCAGAAGTATTGATTTGTCTCAATATTGATGATACAACCGAATAGGAAATGATTCTAAAAGAAAGAAGAAAATTTTTTTGTGAAATGCTTCGTTTTCGAGAGAATCGAAAGCCAATGTACCAAGGAATAGTCTGAAGGAATACCATAGGAATGGCACAGTGACAATTCCTTTCTCAATGCAATATATACGGATGAACCGACAAGTTTCAAAATGATCGCGAGAGGAAGCCAGAAGCAAGGGAACTTTTTTCTCAAAGTGTAAGAAAGCCTGCGCGAGTACGAAGCAGATGCATCGACAATTAAAATAACGTTTTTCCAATAAATTATACTGAATCTGATACTGAATCACTCTCGACTATTTCCATAGTCACGTTTATAAAAATACGAACTTGGACGAAGATGAAGGTAAAACAAATTCAACCAGCTCTCTGCATCTTCAAGAACAAAAAAATTCGATGCAACCGATCGGAACAACCGGCTCGCCGTCGCTTCCTTGGAAAAGTGAAACTTCGAAATACGATTTTTCGCCGGCAAGACGAAAATGGCGGCGGTGCCTTTCGGAAACCTTTTGGTTCGAGGTCACTAGACGAAGGGAAAAAAGAGAGAGAGAAAGAAAAGGGACGCAACGGTGGCTGCCGATCGGCTATAGATTTCAAATAGAATAGAATTTCCTCTTCGAAAGTGCTCGTTGCAAGTGACAAATTCATTCTGAAGCGGCGAAACTTGACTCCCGCGTCGGGAGAGCCTACACGCGGGAGTCCGCTCGCCGCCAGCCGTACCGATCGATCGTGCCCGAACAACGTCGATTGCTGTTCCGTTCTCGGCCCCGGCCATTTCGAAAATCGCATTTGTTAAAGTCTGCCGGTCCACGAAGCCTTCTTTTCTCCGTTACGATCCGCCGCAACGGTGATTGTTAGATACCCGACGATACGCGTTCGAAGGATCGAACGATGCTTGCCGATAACCTGCAGCTCGCATTCGCGGGGGAAATGGCCAATTTGTGGCCGAGAGATACTTTTCTATGATCTTACCCTCCTACGATTTTTCGACGGATCTATCCGGGCTATTGTGTCCAGATCATCTTCGTGAAATCATCGATTCCTCGGGGCCGATTATGCTTGTATTTGTGTCGCGGTGACATAACTGTGCTTCTCCGTCGCACGAAATGTTATAAGCATGTTATACTTCGATTTCTCTAAATTTAAAAAAAAAAATTGTAGTATATTACAGACGAATCTTCGTTTCATTTTTGGCTACAAAAATTGTAGACAATGATGAACTGATTGAAGAAAAATATCTAATTTTTAACGTTAATACTTGACGAGTTAGTTAATTACTCATTAAGGTTTGATATTGAACGTTTGTAAAACTTTGAGGCATTAACAAACATTTTCATCGCAATTTGATCATGTTTTGTCGCACTACACGATCATTGTATTGAATTACTATCAAACACTGGTCAATTTCTACTTTTTCCATCTAAAAATTTCACATTACAGGTTTCACATTTATGAGAATTTGAATAATAATTTTTTTATAAGTAAAAAGTTCGTCCTTCTTCTTCTTCTTCTTCTTCTTCTTCTTCTTTTTCTTCTCATAGACATTTGTTCGCATAATTTGATCGATTCAATCGTTGGTAATTTTAGCGTCGAGATTCGGTACTTGTTCCATTTCTGTTTCTTCGATTATTTCAAGCTACTGTAAAAATCAGTCGGAGCCAAGTTTGGAATATCTACACGTTGAGCGTGCCAACGTTTACTAATCCAGATTAAAAATTGCTTCCTCTATAATCTTCTCGTGAGGCGAAACGCACCCAATCCTTTGCGTTCCAGCTAATCTTTCGACATAAAATTCTATGATAATTGCATGAAAAAAAAATGTTGCAAGTCATTGTATTACACTCAAATAAATCCAAAGATACAGCAATATATGCAGGTGATTTTTACAGTGTTTTTACAGTTCTCAAAAATTTCAATTAAAGAAGCTCCTGCATTAATCTATATCGCCAATCTAAACCTTTGACGCTTACACGATCATCCACACAGACAAATCGATTTCACGGTTCTGCAACATCTATCACAGATAAATATCAGCGTATCGTATTAATCACGTATGAAGCTGCAGTATTATGGTAATATCGAAATACTGTAGAACTTCGCGTTGATCGCGATTCAAATGATTCGTTTGATTAAATGTTCCTCATTCACAGCCGATGGAAGTTCAGAAGACGCGTCAGAGATAAAACTTCGCGAGGAAATTTGCTTCGTTATTGATCGTAATTTCTTCCCGGCAATGAAAGGAGTAACAATAGGCTTTATCGAGCAAACGACCACGCCAAGTCGCAGAATTAAGAAAAAAAAAAAACAATGAAAGAGAAGACGCGGCTTTTTCCCCATAATTAACAACGATTTAAATGCAGTTTGATTGAGGATCGTTTGGTTGCTAGACAGCGCGCGAGCTTGACCGGAATTCTTTCCCCTTGCCTGGAAATATTTTAATTGCTGCTCTTAATTGCAAGATCGCGCGCTTTAGACGCCATCCTTAATTGTAAAGTTACTCGACAGCCCAGGCAATTGTATTAAACGGAGGTTGGGGGGAGAGGGGGCAGAGAATCTTTTAAATTGCTTTTAAAGAGCAGAGGTGCAAAAAGAACAACGCGCAACGATTCGTTGTAAACTCGCGTTCCCCTTAAGCTTTCTCCCTCGATTCGTCGATTTATCCGGCCAAAAGGCAATGTTTGCAAATATTACACCTCCCCTTCCAGTTTTCACACGGGAAGTGTTCCAGTTCATAAAGGCGACTATTAATTCGCAATCTTGCGAACTACTGTTCGCATTAATTCAACCGTCTGAGCCTGGATGGGTGTTTGCCGTTAAATGGAAGGTTGTAGCTTAAACGTTTGAAATTAACCTGCTTCAAGTATCCGAGACACAAGAATCTAGCGTTAACTGTCACTTTGCACTTACGCAAGTCCGGTTGTTGGTTTCTACATTAGACGAGGGAATTAATTAAATTATGATCGATGGTATAGTTTTCTCTATTTCGACTTTTCCACTATCTAACTCTTTCAACTCGATTTGTTATCAACGCTGTTGCGTGTCCACTTGTGTTTATTTTAGGACGAAGTAGCCAAATTGAATGATTTTTATTTGTTTATTATCATCACTATAATATAATTTATCTTTCACGATCTTTCAAAGCGCGACAATTTTTCAAGCAAATTTCCCAAATTTTTATAATAAATTCGTATTGTCAGCTCCAGCGTGACGTACGAGTTCAAAATACTTGCGAAAATTGCCTGCACACGTTTTTATTTCTCAATAAAACATTTTCCAGTCGGGTATCAAATTCTCACAGCCGCATATTACAAAAGTAACTATTAATCAACGTGAAATTCAAAATGTTTGTATGTAATTAATATGTAAGAGCTATAATAAACAGTAAATAGAATCTTGAAATTGTCTATCCGGAAACGAGACACCACACCCGGCGATCTAACGTTTAAATCAAAAAAGTCTGCAATTCAAAATTTCACCCGACGAAACTAACCCGAATAGCAAGAAGCAATTGAGCCGTTCATTGCACAAATCGATTAACTCCATAAAACAGAAAGTTGCGAAATGCGATGAAATAATGTACATAGTTTTTTAAAATTCCCTTTATAATATAAATTCATATAAATACTGTAGAATGCGTGATATACAGATGTAGCTTTCATCTAACGATATATAAAATTAATAAGAAAGAATAGCCAAAAAATAATCGTCAGTAATGTTACAATTTTTATGTGACTGGTGGAGTTAATCGATTTGGCAAGGGAAAAAAGTAATAAAGTTAAATTCAGTGTTTAAATTTTTTTAGTTTTTTATTACAGAAAAAGTTAATTATTATATATTTTTATTGCAGATTTTCCATACAAATGAATGTTAACAGTTCTATTGTAATATATTATTTGTGATTAATTCATCAGCAATATAAATGATGTCTTCTTCATCAGCTGTATGTGAAAACTCGTCATTTCGATTTGTTATCAAGTTTTTATAGTAATCATGTTTAACAGGAGGAATGAATTTTAGCAGGTCCATCGTGTCTCTCCTTTTTTCCCTTGTCACAGTTTTACCTTTACTAGGATATAGTAAAGGCTGATCTACATTTTTCAAATTTTGTGATCTACCTGCTACAGATTTTCTTATATTAATGGCATTAAATTCTGAATCTTCATTATAGTCACATTTGAATTGTACCAGGTGGGGTTTGGACATTTCTAACTTTATCCATCGCATTTTAAGCCAATTTACTGGAAATCCTGTAACGGTTACTTTTCTGTTAATGATTGAATTTTCCAAAGGTTTTGTTGAAAAATAATCTTGGTGAATCATTTGTATTAGATTAAATGGCGCTTTCTTTTTACATGTTTTGATTATATTGTACCAATCATCTGGTGAAAAAATGTTTTGAATTTTTTTCGCATGTGACTCTATAATGGCAAAATCTGAATCATTAGGCAAATAGCTGTGTCCACTTACCAAAAATTTCATTTCCATTGACTCAGCTCTTATTTCCGTACTTTGAACAAGTTTCAATAAACTTAAGAAACAGTTTTGATATTTCTATTTTGCCCGGTACACGAATCTGAATATGTTACTATTTTTTCAAAGTTTTTAGCATATAAAGTCTTTATGTACTTTATTAGGCATGATGAAATTTCTTGAGACCCACGAGATCCTTCAGTTTATAGTCAAACAACAATCATGACAACCGAAATTATAAACATATAAATTTCGCTTATAATAAGCTACGGATTTACCGTTATTTACTAGCGCTTGCTAGTGCATTTGAGTTGCATTATTGCAACGATTTACATTAAAGTATGAAGTTAATCAAAGTGACCTCTGAAATAAATTATTTATTATTCAATGGCCAAAAAAATTTTGTCATTTAATGGTGTTAATCCTTATTATTCAGGAAAGTTATTATAAATATAAAAAGTTATGACTATACCAAGTGCTTTGACACTTAAATTTAAGATTTTTCAAAAGGTGGAGTTAATCGATTTGTGCAGTGAACGGCTCAGAAATTATTAAAGCGCAGTATCCGAACTCCGGCAACACCTCGCCGCCGTCTAAAACGATTCGATGGAGGAAAAACGGCCGCGGCGCTAATGTCGTAAAATTCTCGTTCCGTTAATTAAGCCTCGAGCACGAGAATGTGAATCAAGAACCTTGCAAAACATCCGCACGCCTGGCCACAGTAACGTTTCATCTTTCGCAAAATTATACCGTTCGCAAGCTTAACCTTTTCGTTACGATGGCGCGCAGTGAACGCACCGATTGCTGTCAATGTTAAGAACAAATGCAAAAGTTTATTTGGTGGCCAAACTCGGCGACAATACGTAGCGAGGTTGTCAGTTGTTGAGTGACTATAGTCACGGATAATCACCCATCAAGTACCTTAAACTGTAGCGAAAAGGTTAATCGGCCGCTGCACGAGCCATCTCCGCACACATTCGCGCAAATCGACGCACACTGTGTAGACTCGCTCTCCAACTTATTATCAGTTGGCCACGCCGATCATTTTCATCAGTTGATCATCGTAAAGACGGTCGCCGCGAAAAGCAGCGGCTTTTGTGAGCGCTTCTGACCGCCTGGTCGAACAAATTTCGCGGAACCAATCGAGATTCGATAAAAATTAGGACTGGTTGTGCAGCGCGATCGATGAACCAGAATCGCGATAGAGCAGCGAGTTTATAGGATCGAGACCGAGGCTATTGATTGTGCTCCCGATGCCATTACGAAGATTTGGCGAGCGAAATTAAAAACGGACGAGATACTGAGCAGGGCTTACTACGACCAAAGATAAAGGATTACTCTTTGCCAGGGCATTGGGACAAAGCGAATGACACGTTTGGGTTTTTCGTTTTCTCGCTTATCAGAATTTTCAGCTATTTCGTAGAGACTCTAGAGATATTGTAGCAGGATTCGTCCATGCAAACGACGAAAGATAAAAGATGATTTCTTGTCGAGGAATCAGGACAGAATGTATGACGATACGTTTATATCTTTGTATTATCTTTTCTTTCTTTCTTTCTTTCTTTTATGTTTATCGAACAACTGTTGCTGTTTCGCAGCAACTCCAAAGATAGAAAGATTCGTCTGTCCATTGTGTTAATTCGTCCACTGTACTAATGCCACTATTAATGCGTATTAATTTCTCACTTTCCGATCGGATGACATTTTCTGCTCATTTTTGAACATATTAATTCGCCAATACGCAAAATTATTACGAAACAATTGAAATTTGTTATGACAAACGGGATAAATCTTTTCAAAGCGAAGCTCCGCTCTGTTGAGAATTTGTTGAATTTATGCGCTTGATAAAGCGCTCTTCATATAGACCGTATTCCATGCGTTTTCCTTCGTGACTTCCGTTGTATTTTTGACAAAGCAAATAAACGGTTTACCATTTAATTAATCCCGATGACGAAAATAATGATTTATTCAACAGAACATTATCTATTTTCTTTCTCAAATTTAATTCTGCCGCGAATGATTACCGATAATCTAATACGGTCAATATTAAAAGACAGATAAAAAGAAAAAATCGAAACGTCAAGTTATCCGTAAAGATTATTCACAAACGAAAGTATTCGTAGAATTAGAAAGTAAATCGAAGTGAAACATTTTGAACGAAAAAAAAAGAAAAAAGACGCGATCCGAGTTCGTCAAATAATCATCGTTCGCGGAAAGAAACTCGTCAAGTTGCCACGCGGAATTACGAATCGATCGTTTCGATCATTTTCACTCCAGGTGGATTAGATCGTTTCTAAACGTCTACGTTTCGACGTCGATCGTTTCTAAAAATTTCGCACCGCAATTCCGGCATATTCTCGCCGAAAGAATCATCGTCGCCGCGTTTTGCCGACATTACACGACCGTCGGGAATATTTCATCGCGCATCAATTCCCGCTGAACGGCCGGCGCCATTCCCAGCGAAAATAACAGAAAAAGGGAAACAGCGTTAGAATAGGCAAGAATAATAAAATAGGGGCAGGAATCGGATATTTCAAGCTTTCACGCGTTAAATACATTTTATGTTATGTCATCACGCGATCCAGTCACCGTTGTTTACACTTTCAACGAGTGATATGCGGCCAGCTTAATCAACAACAACCGCCAGCGAGGAATAATAAAACGAGCGACAAAAATTCGAGCGGAGACCATCTTCCCTATCGAGCCGCATAAAAATTAAAAATACCACGACAGTTACTGTAAATGAGTTTCTTTCTCTTTCCCCCTTTCCGATTCGTCGTCCTGAAATTCTTTCCGTTACGTGCAACAGATCACGTTCAAAAAAGGGATCGGAATTTTGAAATTCGCAAATACACTATTTTCCTGTTATAAAAAGAAATTCCATTCTATTCCGCGTTTACTTCTTTGCAAAAAATTACATACGTATTACATCTCCAATGGAAGTATAATTGCTGCACGTGCGAGTGAATAAATTGTGGATACACTAAGACGACACTACATTAAAAGACTTGAAAATGTACGAAATATCCAAAATATAACACACGTTGGGTTATCTAACGAGTCAAATAATTTTCTGTTTGAGGCACGCTTGTTTGAATTATATTCATGAAAATGTGAGCTTGCATAAATATCCACAGCTTATACTTATCTATTTATTACAAGTTCTTTTAATTGAAGACTTTCCTTCGAGTATATTAAAGATCGTTGGTGAAATAGTTGGAGAAAACACGTAACAAATTTTACAGGTAATTTTCCAACAATCAAAGATCACAGTAAGCCTATCTATCCATAATAAATGACCGTAACAGATCTACCTGTACTTGTTCTTTGTCGCGAAAATATAAATTCTAGAAAAATATTGAAATTGAATTTGAAAACGTGAAGTTTCAAGTTTCTCATTTTGCTTCGAATCGCCCAACCATTGCCTTTAGAGCCTTTAGAGGGAGTTCTTTCAACGCAACTTTCTTCCTATTCGCGTTAATTCGTGTCTTCGAGCGAACGATCGGCGAACCATGGAATCCATACCGTGAAGTCACGCAGCCGGAAGTGCATCAAAATCCCCGCATACTTGCCAGACCGTTCGAACGTTCGCCAGCACGAGCGCGTGCAACCGTGCCGCGGAGTTTGCCTTAATTCGATGATTCGCGAAGAAACACGTGGCATTTCAACGAAACTTACCCCCGTTCGATGATGAGAAACTCTACTTCGTTTTTCGTTTATCTTGTTGTGGAACAAAACGCTACGTTTGCCTCAAGAAGAAGGAGAACAGTAAATGATTCAATTGCTTCGTTTCTTTGGAACTTGAGGTTCCATACTTAACAACTAATTTTTGGTAGACAACTTATCTGTTTGGTAGTTGAACCAAAAGAGATAAAATACGATCAATTTTGATAACAGCCGAATCGAAAGAGTCACATATATATATATATATATATATCAGGTGTTAAATGTCATCTAGTGACGCTTACATTATGTAAGAGAAGAAAAAAAAATATTCCACGAATTTGTGAGTTTCTCTTCGTTTGCAGTTGAAAAAACAGAACACCGCGCGGATCGAAAAGTGACCCAACTTGACAGTTTGAAAGTTAACGAATGATCCTCCTATCAAGCTGTCACAAATGTGAAATTGTAGAAGTGATAGTTTGCGCGTCGAACGAGTGTAACGATTTATAACATGGAATGTAATAATCGATAGCATTTTAGAATTTATCGGAAAAGATTTATACATGAAACTAATTATTTACAAGCTATTCGAAGTACAATTGAAAAATTCTTCTCTCACGCTGTACATGCTGCCTGTATTTTTATATTAGCTTGCAATCAATCACCGTACGAAACACCATACACGTATTGTGTATTCCAACATGGAAGTATTTCACCATGGTTAACGGAATGCTTCAACGTAATCGATGATCGTATTACATTCATTCAAAGTTCGCAAACAATCGCTTTACACGGAGACAGGAGCACGCGGGTCCATTCAGAAATTTTCACTGGTTTCTGCGTTTCGCGAGAACAAAAACTGGGATTAAACAAATCGCCTCATAAATACCTCAATTTTTCAACGTGTCGATTATCCAAAGTACTGTAATTAATTGCTCTATCTTGCTCTCTCTCTCTCTCTTTCTCGATTGCGCGCAATTTTATATTCCGCAAATGTGTCGTCGATAGAACGCCGCGGAACAATAATGAATGATCTACGGTGCGCAATATAATAAGAAACATTCATTTGCAGACCCACTAATTATTCGAACAGTTGCCAGTGTCGCGGAACGAGGTGAAACTCCCTCGTAAAAATTCAACCGCGCAATTACGCTGAATTTATTATGGAATTCATTTTGCAGCGGTATGCAATACGCTAATTCCCTCTCTGCGTACCCTTTTACGACTATCTTCCTTCCAATCTAGCGATTAAATATTTGCTAATTATAGAGAGATCGAACGAGAGTTCGCCTCTCTTTCTGGGGAACGGTGATCGAGAAGATATAATTGATTGAACGGTTCTCGTGCAGATGATGATTTCAGACAACGATACGAACGTGCAACGCGTTCTTGCGCGCGAAACAGATTAGACAAAGGAAACTCGAATTCGAAACAAATGCAATTTTACATGAATTTTAAATTTAAATATAAAATCGCATCACGATATTATATGTTATATTGAGAATAGAAATGGCGTGTTACACAGTAGTCAAAGGAGGTATTTACGAAGCAGTTTGTTTAATCCGGTTTCTATCGAACTTATTCTTGGCCGTTTTTTACGCTCGAGACCACATGTAACATTGTCACTTGTAATTTCCAACTATTCTAAATTTCTAACAATGCCAATCCTTGGAGATAAATGTATATACTCGAAGATGAAAACTGTTTATCAAAGACAATATCAGTACGACGGAAATGAGATTCCAACAGTGAATTGGAATTAACTGGAAGACAAAATCGATCCATCAATGAATTGGCAAAAATTTTCTCTGAAATTCAATTCATTGAGTTTATGTGTGATATTCATTTCCAATGAATTGGAAAAAATTCATTAAAATGTCTGATTTTTATTGCAAAGTATCTAATTTATAATTGTAATAACATGCGTTGTAAAAAAGTATCTGTATTTTCAAAGTAGAAGCCTAAACCCAATCGTATCGGCCAATTGGAAAAATATAAATCCATTTTCGCTGAGATTAAACTCAAACGCGAAATGTGTATATTTAGAAATTTTCACGGCGCAAGTGACAAACAATGGTTCGGTGAAATCGAGATAAAATTTATGCGTCGTACGATTTCGGCACTTTGCCGATTGACAGTGTTACGCGTTTTGCAAATGATTTATAGACGGTAAGAGACATGAATATGAAATTACACGGGAGGAACTGTACCTCACGGTTTTCAAACGCTTCCCGCTAAGTGCCGTTACGTTGCACCGACTCATGTTGAAACCGTGCAAGATGCTTCGCAACTAACAACGTGCATACACAATGAGATGAGAAATTCGCATTCTCCGTAAGAGTTGTTCGAGTACAAACAACCGCGCGCATCATATTTCTACTAGCAACAACTAGCAAATGTTTGTTGATTTCATTCTTTGGAATTCTCTATCTTTTTTTTGAAATCGCTTCTGAATTTTCATTCAATTTTATTTCAGCAATTGAAAAATTTTCAGCGAAAATTTCAGAGAATGTTTCAAAAGATCATTTGAAATTTCAATTGAATGACAAATTTTGGTTTCGTACGAAAATTTTTACGAAAGTGAAAAAGACACAAAGTCTTGTCCGATGATTTTCTAATTTTAATAAGCGTTTCAAATATGCACAACATCAACAGCGAAATTGTTCCAACGTAATGAAACAATTTTCTTTTGGACGCTCGAAAGAACAGCGGGAACAGATATTTATCGGATAAGAAATAAGCGGTTTTATTACGACAATATCAACCGCCCCAGCCAGTTGAATTTCGAAAAGAGAAAAAGTGTATATAATTTATCACAGCTTTTCATATCCGTGGGCATGTACAATCTGCATCGTGCAATTGAAAAAGAAAAAAGAAAAAAGAAAAAAGAAACCTCCAATTTATTCCGCGCTTCTTCTGACAAAGCATCATTTTGATACAAATTTTCCTGATACTAAGCTCGTTCACGCGAAAAAAAAAAAAGAAACGTTCGAGGGAATTGCAACGCGGAAGCGAAGAAGTTCTCTCGCACGCGAGCAGCGGATAACGAATTAACAAATTATGCAAGTTTTTGCGAACGTTGCGCCGGTACGCCCGTGTGTGTTTCATCGAACGCGCCGACGACCAAAAATAGAAACAATGAACCGAAATTAAAGAAATTAAGGGATACGCGTATTCCGTGGCACGTGAACTTTTTCGGTAAATCCTCCTCTCTGGGATAATTAGGGGAGAAACTTTAACCAGAATGTCCGACTTTCAGATTCGTTTCCTCCTCCTCGTGGAAAACAGGCCGGAGCCGGGGCTGTTTTCTTCCCCGCGTAATTTTATATTCAATTAAACCGTGTTAACACTTTACCGACCGGTAATATCGTATATTAATATATACAAATATATTATTATACGATATTAACACTTTACCGACCGGTAGCCTATTAATCGTCTTACCGCTATCGGTTGGTAAAGTGTTAATCTTCGAACCGGCTAAACTAATTATTCGGAGCTTTAAAAAATGGCGCAGGTGCGTGCGATTTATTTTTCACAGCCAGCGAAATTATCCGCCGGGGCAAATTAAATTAAATTTCGCTCCCTTTCGTTCTCTTTCTTTTGCACGTCAACGAAACTCGAACGAAAGCATAAAACTGACTAACGAGTAATTCGCCGAGCTATGGTTTTTTTGTCGAAACGACGGCGAATACTCGAATCGAACGAGCGTCGATTTATCTTGCGCGATTTGAAATTTTAAACGACGATTTTTCCCCCTGAAACGCGAATTCGAATCGAGTATTAAACTTCTATAGTTCTGAGAAAAGGGTGAATTATTTCTCTTTCCAAGCATTTAAATGTTGTATATACCTGGTCTCAAGCAGTCTCCCTTTTATTTTACAACTTTATAACCCGATATTCGCTCTCTCTCTCTTTCTCTCTTTCTCTTTCTCTTTCTCTCTCCGCGTTTCTTCCAATTAATTTATTATCGAGTGTAATTCAGAGTAAATGCTGGAAACGGATCGCCGGGCCAGGGGTTTCGCCAGTTTTATCTCACCCAATTAGTCGACTTTTCGATTACCCCCGGACCTCCTTTACTTCCAATTACGTCAGATAATCAGGATTTTTTTCCACTTACAGAGAGTACAACGGATCCAAATACGGAGCGCGTTAAAGGAACGAATAACATTGAATATCGCGGACGAATTACATTAACAGAAATTTCTCTTCAGCTGGAATCGCGAATGCGAACTGCAAGTTTCTCAACTTCGTTCGTCCCAGCCAAAGCCACATTGTGTTGGATTTATTTTTCAAATAGACGCCCGAGTGACTAACAAGCTTTCGAAATTTCGCAGACATGACATCAATGACATTGTTCTAGAATCGTTAGAGTAATTCTCTCATCGAGAGGTCCTCTCTTTATCATAATGTCGAACTATTTTTTTTTTGCATTCTGCAAATTAATCGACGATGTATAATCATGAAAAGCGAGAGAACAAAATGAATTCGATTCAGTGGCGAAGGAATTACATTGAAAGGTACAAGCTCGGAGGTAAAAAAAAAGAAGCGAATGTGAAATGTAATTGAAAATGTAATTTGAACGTGACATACAGACGAATTAAGAAAGACAATGGATCCTTAATCTCGTTTAATCTCGCGATTAAAAGCGCTCGCTAAGTGGTAAATTCGATCTGTCAAATTCGATTAATTCAATTAATTCTTCATTATATCTTTATAATTGTCGTCGTGGCGCTTCGACTCGTGCAGTTCAAATTTAAATATATAGCTGAACAGAATTTTAATACAAAGGAGAATGTGAAATCGGTGCTTAAAATAGAATTGTTAAAATTCTAAAAGTAAATTATTCCAGAGAAGAAAATTTAAAACTAATATCTTGAATTTTAATTCAAACCTGTCGGTAATTCCGCGAAAGAATTCCTGGACGAACATATCCTCGTACATCTGAATTGAAGTCAGCTTACCTGAAACGAGATAACGAAAATTTATTAATAACTCCTCTCTGTAAAAAATTTTCCTACCATCCGAAATAAATTATTTTGGAAACAATGTTTACTTAATACTTTTAAACATATATCTTTTAAAGTTCTTAAGAATTTCTTGAAAAGTCCCTTCGTGATATATGTAACAACTTTTAGTATGTTATTCCAAATATTATCAGTGTATGGAATTTGAATCTTAGAACTGAATATTCGAGAAGATAATCAACTTGAAAGGACATTGTAACTTTGAATAATACAGATACCTATTATTATACAGAAAAGTATTTATGTTTTTCAAGGATTTATTCAATTAGCATGTAATGCAAAAGATAAGGCAATAATGATAGATCATTTGAAAACTTCAACGCATAAATTCAACTGCTCTTTGATTTCGTTTTTTCATAAATTAAGAACGGATGATTCAACATTCGATTCTTGATTCAACCTTTAACACTTCAACTTTCGCTTTCTCTCTAGCAATAAACTGCTTCAAATCCTCTCTTCCACCAAGTAGCAATATGCTCCAAAGGACATGTTTTCTCAAGAAATCTGGTCACATTTTCTTTCTTCATCACACATCGCAGAAAATTTGGATAATTTAGTCGGACAAATTGATTCCTATATCGGCGTTTCAATAACCTGAAATACGATAATTGTATTATTTCACTGAATTTCTGTTAAAAAACAAATAACGTCGGGTTTCACATCAGACAGAATTGAAAGCCATCTATCCGAAATTGATTCGTCGTTATTAACTTTCAATTTCAGGTGAAAGAACGACGAGAGGAACGATCGAGAGTTAACGAACCACCACCGCTATCGCTCGGGTTAGCCATTTCTTTCAAACAGTGAAAGCAGCATGAAATTTTGCAAATCCCTGGTATCCCTTCGTCCCTGATATCAGACGAACAGCTTATGCAAAAACTGTTACATGATGTATACACACAGTCACGTGACACGCATGTAAAATTCATTCACTTATATGCATGAATTTCTGTTATCTCGCCGCTGGCAAAGGTCACACCACTGTTTAACATAACATCAGCGCCGCAGCGACCGGGCGGACGCCAAAAATTCTTCAGTTACTCGACAGAGAGAAGTATGCAAATATCCAGTGGACGAGCCTCTTTGCTCGCAAAAACGTCTAACAGCGAATGGAGAAGGAAAGAAGGAAGAAAGAGCCGAAGGAGAAAAGATAGAAAAAAAAAGGAAGGATGAGAAGAAAAATTGAACGACCAGCTGGAAAATATCACCGGGGGCTAGCTTTTCGTTCGTTCGTTTACGCGGATATTTAATTAATTGCGGATATTTAGACGCGGATAATTAATCGCGACGAAGAAGCTACCATTTCCCTGCAAGAAGATTACCGCATAGCTCTATTTTTCTCCGTTCAACGGTGCAGCCGCTACCTCCTACTGGCTACAATTCTTTCTCTCTCTCGTCGTTCCTATTTTCCTTTCTTACTTTTTTTTTATTTTTTCAGCTCTCTTTATTGTTTCCTCCTCTTTTCTTTTTTCTTTCTTTCTTTTTTTTTTCTTCTTTTCCTTTCATCGCCTCCCATTGCACATTGTGATACGGTACGTCGAGTCACACAGCCAGGGAATATTCAAATTTTTCGCGGCGCGAATTCCATTTTTCCTTTTTTTCCGAGGCGCCGACACTTGTCAATACGATATCGCTTTTTGATCGGGCCCCGGTTTGACTTTTTCCGCGCGTCGAAGTCAAAGAGAATTAAACTGATTCGAGCACGCGCGCGCGCTAGCGTAAATGCGTATAATACCTAGGCGCACGAAAGTACCGGGAAGTTTGCGAAACACCTTTTACCAACGCGAATATGAAATTTGACGCGTGTTGACGCGTTAACTCTTTGAAATTCCATTAGCTCCATAATGAGAGACAATTACCACGTGAGTGAAATATATATATATATATATATATATATATATATTGCAAAAGTGTGCTCCGTTACAGGATTAATGAAACTCGTATAACGCGATACACACGAAAGGTGTTTAAAAATATGCCAATCAACTTTTCTCAAGTTGTCTATATATTATGAATTTTTTACTTTAATCACACTGTAGCATATGAATATTACTAAGTTAGCTAAAAAGTAACTGCGTTTTGTGTGTGTGTGTGTGTGTGTGTGTGTGTGTGTGTGTGTGTGTGTGTGTGTGTGTGTGCAAATGAAAGACGAATTATCTTCTGCCAACCTTTCAGTCAACTTCAAAATTCTTATCTTTTTTTGACAAAAAAAAAAGTTCTGAGAACGATTTGATATCTTCATTAATAGTGAAACTTAGCAAATCAATTTTTCGCCACACACGTCAGATAATTTTTTATGAGCTTGTATAGCGTTTCTTTCTTTTCGGAACAGCAAAATATGACAAAAATGTGTTCTTTTCTGAAATCATATAGATTTTCTTTTTCTAAAGGAAACTTAAACAATCAGGTATTAGATAAATTACGCAGTGAATTCGCGGTTCAAAACGACGGAGGTTAGAATAAAATGCAATTACTTTTCGGCCAGCCCAGTATTAGCCCAGACTGCAGATTTCTATGCAAATTCGTATCTTTGCAAATGAAATTTCGACAAAACGATCTAGACAGAGAAGATTGATTCCTCTGTTAATTATTATATACAATATTTCATACTTTGGATACTTTATACATCTATTCACACACTGTGCATTATCCGTGTATTTTTACATCTATAAATTTCTCATGAAAAACGCGGAATACGCAAAAATTATCACTAGCGTTATTACTAGCCTTCGATGGAAAATTTCAACGCAGATGAAAATGGAAAATATTTTTCCCACTATATATCGCTGTCGCAGTTCGAAGCATTAAAATTATTAATCGAAAAGAGAGGCGAGAAACTGTAACGATCAGTTCTCGGATCGGGACGACACCATCGGACCATTTGCATTCAGTTCTTTTATTTTTCGCCTTCGTGAAAATACGTTGGTGTAAAATGACAGACTTCCGAACGTTTTCCCGTGCATCGATGAATCTTGCTACATTAATTAGCACGATCGACAGCTAGACGTCGTTTTCACAATCGACGCCATCCACTCGAGGATCTCGATATGTCGCGTCCTCGAGCGCTGTCATTGGCTATTCCGTAACCAATTTCATTCGCATAAAGGGAAGAACCGCGCGAGCCGGTATGATATTCAGCGAGCTGAGTCGCCGAGGACGGGGACTCGACGATAAAACACTCGCCATGGATAAGTTTCATAGCGCCGTGTCAATAACACGATGCCAGAAAACACCGTTACCCAGAAAATCGTACGTGCGGCTGGAAACTCGGTTAACGTCGTACGGCTGCTTTGATGTAAACGAGATGCGAGCGGGTGTGATTTTCGCAGCAACGCCGAGCGGTTGTTACACGGCGCCCGGAACACGTGGTTTTCGAAAATTAACCGAATTTCCGAGTTCATCGTTTCAGCAAGCATTCGTTCTTACAACGAATAACACTGAAATCAACTTAGCATAGCAAGCCAAACAAGGTATCGATCATCGAGTTGATTCATATATCCTCGCTTCAGAAGTTATTATTAAAATTGATTGTGTAAATTTAAATTTAATAATAATCAAGTAAATGTAAATATTTTATTTGCAACAGTATTATTTCCAAGTGCAATCGATTACGTTTACGAATGAAACTTATGATTAACACGTTCACACATCTCTTGATTGGCAGTTGATTTACATACTCGCTCAATTATTGTTAAAATTATTGATCAAGTAAGTACAAATATTTCCTTTGCAACGGCAATATATATCTAGGTGCAATTAATTGTATTTGCAAATGAAAAGAAAAACTTGTAATTAACATTTTCGCATTCCTTGGACGAATATAGGGCGAAGAATGATAAAGATAAAAGGACGTTCCAAACTAGCGTTCTAAGCGGAGTATCACTAAATTATTCTTAATTTCCGAAAATTACAAATATATCTTCTTTCAAGTTTCTCAATTGAATATCATCATTTCATTCTTTTATGTGCATCGATATTTATATTATTTTAGAAATAACGTTCAAATATCTTAACAAATTGTTGTAATAAGTTGTATTGCAGATCAAAGACGATCGATCCTGTAATCGACAGCTTACGATCAATCTTATAATTGAGAAAAACTTGTCCAAAAATATATTACTAAAAATTCGATTACTCTCATTGCACGATATTCGTAATAAAATCTACTCGACACCCATAATTTTATTGTCACGCATCGAATAAACGTTTTCTTTCGTGCCATTGACAGGAAAAAACTTTTGCTTCTCGATTAAAAAGACTCGCATTCGAAACAGGTTGCGACGATTTATCGCCGATGTTTAATTAAGAAACACGTTTCGTTAATATTCCGAGGCGAAAACACAATGGGGCTTTAAAAGGAGACTAAGGGGAGCAATTAAAGATCTATTCACGTCGGGCTGTCACGCGAGCCGAACACTTTACAATTGAGAGACATAGCGAAACAACACTCGAAAGAGAGATTTATTGCCGGGAATGGTACAGCCAGATGCCTGTAAACCTTCAACCCGACTCGAAAATAGAAAAAACCCGTTCACTGTGTCTCGTCACTCTCATTTTTTCGTCCTTCTCCTCGTTCCCGCGTTTTTCTCGCTGAAAACCGAAAATTCGAAAAATATTTTTATCAACGATTTCCAACGCGCAAGAAAAGGAAAAAAGAAATTGAGAAACCAACACGAGCAATGGAAGACATGTATTCTGTGTTAAAATTAAATTTTAATATAATATATAGTAAACATTTAAAGAATACATATGGAATGTTAACGTGAATAATATTTCATCGAGTGTTCGCATGTAGAATGTAAAAAAAAAGCAAACTATATAGTGTTTTATTTTAATACATAAAATGGAATATTATTATGGAATGGTATTGTGAAAATCAAATGAAGCATTTAATGGAAATAACAGATTCACTAACGTATAACAATGTTGCACATCTATCGCATCTATCGCATTTTTTTTTTTTAGGACATTACTTCAAAGAAAAACAATTTATTATTCTCGAATTTCATCATTAAACTTCATCAATTTCTGACCAAACAAAGAACGTAAAATCAGTTGGAATGCATTGTTTGTCACATGATAACGTCGAAAAGAAATAGCAATACTAAACTATGCGGTTGATAATATGAAGTTTATCAAGATTTAGGTATTAAATTGAATAACCGAATAAGATCTCTCTGTAACTTCCTAGATTTGCACGCTGCCACAACTCGATACTCTCTGAAAAATATCCTATCTATCCTCAAAACCACTGTCTTCATATGCACTTTGCACGAATATATAATCATACTCTCGTATTTTATATATTTTAAAATTAAGCCGACTAAACAAACAATACCAAGCCTGGTCTGCTCCGCTGCGACAATCGCAATTGTGTCGCTCTTAGGCCACACAGGAACAAATTCCAAACAACGAGGCTTCCTCATCCTTCCAAATGGTAATTACCATTTCAGCTAAATTTCGTCCAGATACGGAAAGAGCGGAAAGAGCTGTGAAGAAAAATCCGCGTTCGCGTTTCATCAAATTCCAGCGTTTCTCGTTTTGCTCTGACGCGTCAACACTTCGAGCGTAACAGGGAACAGGATTCGCACAGAGACAATTGAAACGTTGACGATCGACGGAACGAGCCGACATTCTTCGCTTCTCACGCGAGCAGCTTAATTAACTTCTATATAAATCCAACGCGCCGAGTTTTTGTCCGAGTTCTCCGTCTCGCACCGATCGTTTCCCAATCCGATCCGATTAAATATCTCGGTAAATATAAATTTATTCCGGGTCGCGATGATATCGCGAGGGAAACGGTGAGTTTTCTCATTTTTCTCTCCTTTTCGACGAACAACCGCGTCGATGTTTAAGAAAACATGAGCGTCGTCGTCCATGAAGTGTCGAGGTAAGCGCTGCTTTCACCGAGATTCTCGATATTCCCGGGCGGAATTTTTAACTCTGCTGAATCCCCCGGAATTAATTAGAGGCCGGCAGGGAAATCCTTGTAAACAGGGGAGGTGTAGTATTTCTCTCTTTTCGCCGCGTCCGAAAGTGAGGCTTCAAAGTGAGGCGAATATTATCTTTCCCCACCGACGGATACGACATGAAAATTCATGGAGGGATTATTTCCGTGGCGGCGCGATTTAACGACCATTTCCGGTCGCATATTTTCCGCCGAGAAAAACAATGCCTGGAAACCGGTGACTTTTCGTTCCCGAGGACATTTGGAACAAGATTATCAAACACCTGGTGGCTCGCGCTCGTGCTTTCAAGTTTATCGTCTCATAAATTCCAATTCTATACATTGCGAGTACATCACGGAGGAAATTTTCTTCGTTCTCTTCTGATTTGACAGCCAAAGAGGAATATTTTAATACCTGTTGTTCTGGCTCCATGGACCATGTATTATGGTTCCGCTTCGAGGAGCTGCATTGCTCAGATGTGGCGAGACGAAACGAAACGATTCCGATGGGATCGGAGATCGTGAGGGGTATATTTGTGACGTAATGCAACATCGTATAACGGGACGCACAAAACTCACGTTCGACGTTCAACGTTCGAGTTCAGTTTCATTTTCTCCAGTTTCACCCAGAGGCAACGTCCGAGCCACTGTGTTTTTAACGTTCGTCTCTTTCGGAACGTTTTCCTTCGTGGTTTGCCATCCTTCTTTTATTTTTTCTAAAGTAGAACCGGCGCCACAAGATCGAGACGGTTCCAACGCGTTGAATAATCGCGCTTCGTCGAGAAACGATCATCTCCCCCCCCCTCCCCCCTCCGTTACACAAAATCGAAAACGCCCGCTGCCGTAACGTGGAAAGATAACTGAATGTAACGCTTCCATCAATAAATGTCTAAAATGAAGGAAAAAAAGAAAAAAAACGACGAAAAGAGGGGAAAAAGAAATACAGGCACAAAATTTCGCGCGATGCATCAATCTGTGGTCACCTTTCATCGGGGCCTGCGCAGTTGCCTGCGGATTTTTCCCGATCAACGAAAAATCGTCGGAAATTCGTCTCAAACTCGATAACGACGATTTCACGCTTGCCGCTCTCCGAAAGAATGATACTCTTTCCCAGAAAAATCCCGCAAACTTTGCCGCGTTTTTCATCGTTTTGTCTCTTCGCGCGCGAAAATTGGTGCGTCGCGTGGAACGAATGTTTCGGCTAAAAAATACTCGTCTGAACGTTTCGCTTGTTATTTTCTAAAAAAAAAAAAAATGAAAAACTTTTCACTGTATTCTTCATATTTATTCGAAAGAAATCTTTGCTACGTTTAACTGTTTGAAAGTGACTGATATCGTCCATTGCGAGAGAAATTATTTTGATAGACCACCGTTGAAAACAGCATTTCGGTGGATGATCACGATTGCCCTGCGCATATTTTCCATCATTATGTTATTCCGTAATTTCAACAGCTTGTCTCGTCACCTTGGCCGCGCAATTCGAATGAAAATAGTCTCCGTTATTGTAAATGAACGATTCTATTCAATAACAGAATATATATTTTTCCAAACTAAATATGCCTGAGAAAGTGGTATTGTATAATCTACAATCAGATAAGATTATAGATTACACATAGCCTAATACAGATTGAAATGAAATTTTCAACATTCGGCTTACGCCACACCGTCAGAAATAAATAATTGATTATATTACAATTATAACGAACGAAACTCGCCGCTAGTGAAAATTTCACACGTTCGTTTTCTGGAGTATTAAATATATTACTTGTAACGAATGGACACTTTCATCGCTAGTAAGTAAAAATTCACGCGGTTGAAAAGAACCATTTTTTTTTTTAAATAATACGAATTTTACAAACAATGAACGATTTCCCTGCTGTCTTATACATTCGTCTTTGTTGGACTCGCGACACCGTGCAGATTTATCTTTCAAAAAGAATCCTCAATCAATATCCATCGTACTCGTTGGTATTCGTTGCTAATCGGTCGTTTAACGATGGTGAAAAATAAGAATGACGCGACGGGGGAAGAGAGGAGGGGTGGAGGCTCTGTTGCGGGAAACGCGCCTACGGTTCTCAAAGCTTTTGTAAATAAGCATGCGTTAACTCTGGGAAGAGGCCAGAGAGAGAGAGAGAGAGAGAGAGAGAGAGGGAGGGAGGGAGGAAGGCTTTGTGTTCAAAAGAATGCGCGAACACTCTGCCCTGTGTTACGCGGCATGCAGCGCGAAAAAAATTAATTAACGCCGGGACCAGAAGCCACAGCCCGTCAGACAGCGCGAAATTCACGTCGATAATGCAATTAATTTTTTTACTAAGCGACTCTCTCGCCACCGGAGGATATTCGGACCCCTGTGGAACCCTTTGACTTTCAACACGTTCCACGTAAAATGGAACGAGAGCAAACGCCGAGCGATAAATCTGCTTGGAACTCGCATAAATCATTGCAATATTTCGCGTGCACGTACTCGATGAACTCTGAAAACGAGATTTCCCGTCCTTCTTACATCCTGCTTTCTCTCTGCTCTTCTGCTCTTCTGCTCTTCTACGTCTCTCTTGTAGTATCGAAATTATTGTGTATAGTTATTTAGTTACTTTTGCTTTTAATAGATGGCCTGTTTGCTGAATGAAAAGTATGAATGTGATGTGAAAGGCACAGCGTTGGCATTGAGCGCCAATGCAAATTTTCTTTTTGAAAAGAGGAAAGTCGTGCGAGTGAGAAAAGAGAGTCAGGAGATAGTCGAAAAAGAGTGTTGAATGAGTGTGGTCAAAAGAGTAATTTGTGTTGTATATTAATTGTGTCGTTTAAGTTTATTCGAATTATTGTTGTCTGTGTTGTCTATCTCGTATTTATCATTCGTTGTTTTATTTCCTTTTTCTTTATTATTTAACATAATAAATCATTTAAATTATATCCCTACACTCTTACATTCCCTCTTTTCTTTTTCCTTTTCTTTCCAGTTTCTTCGTTGGAAAAGAAGTAAATTCTCGAAAAACGAAAGGGAACGAATTCGCCCGATTCCATTCGCGGGGAAGTATATACCGTTTCCTTTCGCGACATTTTCCGCCACTTTTTTCCACTTTCTTCTCTTCTCTTTTTTTGTTCGACGGACGGAATATCAGACAGACTTTATTCGACCTATCGCTGCAACACAATAGTGCGCGCCACGAACTCGATGCGACCGGAAAGAAAGAATCGTTAGCGGGGGACACGAAAGTTCCGCAATGGACAACTGCCTTCCGACAATCGCCGCGTTCTCCTTCTTACCAATAACAACACGCTTTCGAGACGGTGTCGCGATTGCCTCTGCCTCGGCAATGCATATATTGGTCGTCTCGTTTTCAATTTACTCGCTGCAATTTACCTCCATTATAGAAGTGAAACAGCCTGTGCAAATCGAGGCAAGCGAGCGTGAAACGTATTGAAATTTATGTACGATCACAACGAGTTCTGCCGACTTTCTATTTACCTCGAATATTAGATGAAACGTTTCAGCCACGAAAATGGATAATTTGGTAGTTGAACGTTTCGCCGGTCATCGAGTTACGGAAAGTTGCCCCATTTTTGCAACTTGTAGAATTTGCAAAGGTCCGACTACTTTTTGAAAAGCAAATCTAAAATCTATTTATACTCTGAATCTAAACGAGAACATTCTAAAATTGAGCAGCAAGTCTATAGTGCATAGATATTTAAATTTCTAATGTCGATAATTCCAACATTCCAGTTCTTCCGACATTTTTCTTCAACAGTAGAACCAACAATAAGTGGTCGAAATGACCAATTTATAGTTTCTCAAGCTACAATTCTACAGATTTTTAGTAATTTGGATCATTTTTATAAAGTACACGGATAAAAGTTTATGTCGTATTATAAATTTTGCCATTTTTAACGAATCAGAGTGCTTCAGAAATTCACTCTGATTTCTTCGAAACAATCTTTATGGTTTTTAATCATCGGTAGTTCTAGCGTTAAGAACTGCAAAATAAAACAAACATAAGAAGCCGGTCCTCTGTTCGACAACCATATTCCGTAACAAATCAGTAATGTCACCAGATAGATCCGCAGGACCTATCGTTTATCGACGCGGTGTTTATCGATCTCATGTTAGAAGATGCTCCCCGGCGATTGGAAAAAAAACGGCACGTAACTTTTAATTAAATCGGTTGCACGCTAGCCGACGACGGCTTATGCCCGGTGAAACGCACAGGAAATTTCCAGAGAAAATTAACGAAATGGATTTCGCTGGAGTTCTTTGTGTATTTTGATAAAGCTACTCGATGGCAATTTCCTAGCGAGAAATCCCAGCTGTCGGTGAAATAGATTCGATGTACGATTAATCGCTGCCACGATTATTGCTAAGCGCGGTTGTAGCTTCTCCTATTTTCGCGCGGCAACGCGCTTTAATCGATACAAATCGCCGGTACCCTTTTTTTCATTAGTTGCGTCGGCGGCAATTAAACCAACGTCCAACGTTGCTTTTCAAGCAACCGACACCCCGATAAATATTTATCTTTGCGATATACATTCATCAATACGATAAATACAAATAGGAAGATAGCGTTTTGAGTTGCAAGTCAAAACGTAATCGCGTTCTTTTCTATTTTAACAGATGGACATGTATGTACATTTTGAAATATGATCAGTTTCGTTTTAAATCGCAAATTCACTACGAATGTAAAAAAGAAAAAAACGCACGATCTCGTTAACGATCTTGTCCGACTTTTAGCGTCGTTTTCAAAATGCAAAATCAAAAAGGAAACATTTTTTCGTCATACTTTCGAAAAGGAAAGGAACGCTGCGCAAGCTCATAAAAAATTATCTGACACGTATGGCGAAGAAGCCTTCGTATTATAGCGGTGTCAGCTTATCGGTTTATGCGCTCAGTCAAAACGCAGATATTGTTTGGACAATCTAACAAATATATAAATCTATTGGCCAATATAATTAAATATCAAGCATTGTCTTTAACACATTTTAGACGAATGGGAACTACAATTCTTATATTTCAAAAAAGGATAAAACATCTTTTCTCTATTGTCATGTTAAATGTGTTTTGAAATCAAATAACGTAAACTCGTAAATGTGCCAAAAATGCCCAAATTTTCTACTTTTTTGAATTTCATCGACGAGAAACTGAAAAAAATCCTGGTGATTTGTTCTACGTACATTAACCTACTATATTCGTTCAATCGTCTCAAGTAGAATATTATTTGGATAAATAAGTGCTACATATTTGAGTCAACATGCATCGGTAGAAAAATCAAGGATGTACCTGAATTTAAATATTAAGAAAGTAAATATTATTTAAACACGTACTTGAATGTCAAAATATATATTATTTAAAATAACGATCTTTGTGATAAAAGGAAAATATAAGACGAAGGTTAGAAGAACGACATTTTCAATAACAGACAAAATAATATTCTAAAAAAATATTTAGACCTTTAGTTAAACTTTACTAATTAATTCCTTCGAAATAATTCCAAATACCTACTATTTTCGATTCCGTTTAACAAAACAAGTGCCAGACGATTGTAATGTTTTTACCATTGAAAGTCTTTAGCAATGAAATTATACTCGTTCTTTAACTAATCACGTACCCTAGAATTAGTAGTAAAATTGGGACAAGGGCGCGTCAATTATAAAATAAAATAGGCCACCGGCCGTTTAGTAAGATCTCATAAAGTGCGAGAATAACGAGCGTAGAAACGAGCGGAGAGTCCAATAGCTTTCCAGGAATTGCAAATCCACCAAAGCGATCAATATTTCCGGTCCATTATCCTTTTCGGCTGCCACCAAATTTTCACTGGCCCGGGGTACGAAAAGATGCGTGTAACTACGAACAATGGCTCCGAAACGACGGGTGCATCCAATCGTCTGGTCAAATGGATGAAACCCCATAAAATTTGATACGGGCATCTTTTGTTACAATTCCTACCGGCCGAATGGAATTGAAATTTAGAAGGAATAACCACTCTCGTTATTTTGGCCCATTACACGCGTCGAGTAATGCACACCCTTACAAAATGTACGCTGGCGTACGTGGCGTATAGCTTTACCGGCCGCGGGGGGAGGGGGGGGGAGGCGCAACGCAAGAAAAATCGCTCGGAACAATGAACGGAAAATTGCGAGCTGCGATGGGCGGTCGAACAATTCGAGCCACGAGTCGAATCGAACTGACGAAACTATATGTACTATGCAATAGAAAGCACGAAAATGTGAAATAATCATCGAGAGATCAGCTCTCGAAATTACCTAAATATTTATCAACACGACGTTAGTCGCGCAGTGCTGCAGTACTAATTCTAAATTTTTCAATTAGAAACTTGGCTAATACTTGATAAAAATCTTTATTTGTAAAAAACTTTGAAAAAAGAAATTTGTAGTAAAAATGACGCTTCGTAAGAGCAGTGCAAACCTTTTTTTCTTTAAATGTAATAAATTATCATAAGATGTAAGAAAAACTCTATGACAGAGTGTACTCGAAATCACGGTATAACCAAAGTGTGATTCTACCGTACTGTATAAAAACCGAGTCGGAAAAGAAGAATAAAATTTTTCCATACGACGCTTTCCGTTTTCGAGAAAATCGAGTTTAAAAACTCATCAAGTGCATTTGAATTTAACTAATTATATAAACGTGACAGAAAAGAATAATTAACAACAGGTTATTCTACGTGCGAATATGAGTAAGAAATACAGAACAAAATTCTTTTAACGGATGCTTCGTTCTCGAGAAACCCGAATTTGAAGATTTATCAAGTACCAGTGGCTACCAATGCAATTTTTAACGAGACATACTCAAAGTCTATTTTTCTGAAAATGAAAAAGAATTCTCATATAGAATAATCATATAAAAAATTTCATTTTTTCTTTTCGACTTATTTTCATATGTAGATTCACACGCTGACTGATTTGTGGCACAACGTCGGGAGCACTCTGTACAAATTAAGAAAAATTGTTCAAATTTCAAAAAGTACACCGAAAAATTAGAAAATTTCGACGAAAAGCTACGAATTAATAATTTCGACCATTTTGATAGTTTCAGTATTAATGTAAAGATAACATTGAGAGGAGGATTTTGTCGCCTTTTTTAGAAAGAAAAGAAATTAATTAAAGAAATTAACGGTTTGCTTCCAAGTAGAGTTCTCTATTTGGTACCACGAAACATTCGCGTAATAAAATTTGTCGCTGCCATTATATCGAGCAGTTTTATCATATTTTGAAGAAAAAATTAATATCACACGTTACTTTGTGAGATACGCACAGAACGACACAATTTCGTTCCATCACGCGACATAAGAAATGTTTTACACTAAATTACTTTGTGTCGGGGAAGAACTTTATGGTCAGCATGACTGTTGGAGATATTATCTGTTTGAAGATACGTTCTTTTCCTTCCTTCGGTACACGTGCAATATATAAATCTAAAAGAAACTATAAAAATCATAAACTTTAAAAATCACTTTAATTAATTTTAAACGCCACTAAAATTTTTTCTGACATCTACCATTCAGTTTCAAGTTCCTTCTTTGGAAAATCTTCTAACCATAGGAAAATACGATTACGCAAAGGCAGAATATGACTCAAGCTACAGAGCAAGGTTAAGCATAATAAATGTTTTATTTTCAACGTAGGTACTCGTGAAAATCTGCGAGACTATAAATTCACTGTTTTCTATCAGGAAACCCTTTCCACGACTACAGAACTTCTCTCTTTTACAGAATAGTCACAGAATGTCCCGTATGAACTTTCAAGTGACTTATTGTTTCAACGACATCTTACCATCATCACCGGATTTGTCTAGACGTTTCCAAGCACTCGAGAAATGGAATTACATATTTTTTTATGCACTAATCGATAAAGCTTGGTGTCCTCTAACCCAAGTATGTCGATATATTTTAACTGTAATTCTGTAAAATCTATCGTACGAAAGACGAGGAAGTATTCATTCTGTCCTTGTCTTTCGCGCGTAGATTTCGACACGTCGTTTTCGTCACAGTTCTCAGCCTCGTATATTTGATGAAACGTTTCTTCTTACTACGAACAACTAACGCGACGTTTCTTACACAAAAAGACTGCACGTACGATACATTGGTTTGTGTATTGCATTTCGCACTAGAAAACGTAATTTTTTTATAATCCGTCTTTCGTTTCGCAGACAAAGAAGAGACGTCGTTTTCTACCAATACGAGAAGGCAGGACATTGCGATCGAATATAAGTGCCTCGTTTTTTAATTAAAAGTATCGGAACTTTGTACCCATTAGCGGGTAAAAATTGCCGAAGCGGACTCGAAAGCTAAAACTCGGATCACTTGAACAAACTTCTTGCGTCCTTGATTCGATGACTTTAGCCTCGCACGGAACGAATGGCCGATGTTGTTCGATAATAAAAGAAGGAGAGATTGTTTCCTTTTCAAGCTGCAACGACGTACATGCTTGAAATCATTTTGCAATCGTGTATAGGTTAGACTATGTGAAAATTGTATATTTTAAATTTGTTGCTTTTGCAAAGTACTCTATTATTCTTTTCATTGATATTTCGTCGTTTCAATGATTTTTGATATTTTTAAAACTAAACCTAAACGTGACATTTTCACACTCTTCCGTCCAATTATATTATAAGTCTCATAACTCGAGTGCGGATGTTGAATCAAAGAAATCGATTCTAAACAGAAGAATTTGTTACTCGAATACAAGAGAAATTATAATATCTATACATTTCTTTGTAAATTTCTTTCACAACGAATGATATCGTCCCGATATTCGAAATCGAATAATAAGATTGTGGAACTCGAATGACTCGAACGGCCATACCTCGATTCGTATCACAAATTTATAAAACTTGGTTCCGCGCCGGTGCTGCCCCGGCCAAAAATGATCGTTCGCCGCACGTACAGCGACCATACTTTTGCCGGCCGCAATTTCCGATTCCTCGAGGAAGAGGTACATAAAAGGTACATAAAACCGTCGCCGGTACACTTGACTTATTTGCTCGGTGGTCGGCGGCCGGCGGCCGGCGATGAACAAACGGAAGGAGACAAGCACCAAGGGCACAATAAACCAGCGGGGCCAAGTATCGGGACCAAAGCTATATCGGAAAGTTCTGCTGCACGCTTTTAAAGGGGAAAAGTGACATCGAAAATAGCCGATCGTCTGGCGGCCAGCCGACTGGCTCGGTTAATCCTCTCTGTTTCAGCCCTCTGTGACTTTGACACTATCTCCCCGATACGGCCAAAGAAAAAAGATGAAAAAGAGAAAATTCTCGAAAAAAAAGAAAAAGAAGAAGAAGAAGAGGATACGATCAAATCGCACAATTATTTTACAACCTTCGAGAGACGAGAGTTCTTCGAATAACGAGACATTTTTGGTAACCACGTTGCGATTAATAGTTTCCGGTCGTTTCATTTTCATTTTTATTCGTATTCCTTGTGTTTTGACTCGGTTCACCGACACCATCAGATTTTTTCCGTCTGAACACTTGTTGCTCGCACGTTTCTACTAATCTGTTTGTAGCACAGTCATTTTTATACGTTGTGCATATTATTTATTATTTATTATTTATTATTATATATTAAATTATTATTTATATTATTATATATATTATTTATTATTTATTATTATATATTAAAAGTCATCGTACTTGTTGCTACGAATATTTTTCATATCCGTGCGCATATCAATGTTAAAGAATATTTTTAAAGACACCGTCCGTTGTTTGAATAAGATCTTAATCTTTTTACAAGCGACTTGTTAGCGACTTGAAGAATTATGTGATCAATTATGAATTCAATAATGAACAATTATCCAGCCATTGAGTTATAAAAAGAAAAGATTCAGCTATCCCTTTTTCCAAAAAAAAAGGAAAGCAAAAGAAAAAAAATAGTATTCTTTCACGGAAATAGTACTCCTTCTATATTGAATCTAAAAAATTAATTTCACTTACACACAGTGAATCACAAATTTACTATATTATAAATATTATAATTATTTATAAATTTATAATATTATAATTATCATTATAAAATAATAATAATAATAATAATAATAATAATAATAATAATAATAATAATAATATTAAGTATGATAATTTATTATTATTTGTATTCAATCTAAAAAACAGATCATACCGATACGAATAAAGCGAGTGTCTATGAATGTTCACCAAAAAAAAAGAAAAAACAAAAAACAAAAAAAAAAGAGAGAAAAGAAAAAATGCGAATCACGAAACGAAAACTAATTTTCACGAAAGACTGCCTCCACGTAAAACTGAATTTTCGATTAATTTTCTATCGATAGCTCGGAGGCGAAACGCAGCCGGGACCAGTACGCAAATATTTGTAGGACGCACGAAAAATCCTGCACAACTATTTACACGCCCCACATATCGATTTCCACTGATTTCACTTTATTCCTTTTTCAAAGAAAAATTCGCAGCGCGAAACGCGTTTCCACCAACATTTAAAGAGGACAGTCTCGTTGACTTTAAACCGATTTAAGTTCCGTACGTCGCAAATGCGAGATGATGCAAAACCGACCTACACTAAATATTGCAAACGTCAAATTTACACAGCCGAGTGACTATTAAACGCACTTTGATTATCAATCGTTCTATATATCTCTGTTTTTCTTCGAGAAATGTTCGTAATTTTA
Organism: Tetragonula carbonaria; assembly: GCA_032399595.1. Lineage (NCBI taxonomy): Eukaryota > Metazoa > Arthropoda > Insecta > Hymenoptera > Apidae > Tetragonula > Tetragonula carbonaria. The sequence goes on from JAUCRC010000007.1 coordinate 17,030,478, forward strand.
TTTTTACCTGGAAGTGGAAACTCCGATCGTTCGGACGTAATCGGCACGATTCCGATTATTTGTCTACACGTTTACTTCATTTTATAGCCCGATATCTCGAATCACACTAATTGCCGCCGAGTTTTCGCAAAGGACATGTTAATAGCCGTAAAATCTTACACGTTAATATAAGCACGGTGTATTTATCTCTTAGAGATCCACTTTGAATCCCGCGGCGAATCGAATCGAATCGCGTCATCACGAGATTCTATATTTATTCTAAATTGTATAAAATTCAATTTACATCGTATCGAATGCGCGACGGTGTAAGTAATCAATTAACAAAAACGCGATAATAGTAAATAAGCGTTTGCAAATGACGGTAGGTTATTCGTTTGCACCTACGTCTTGTGAAAAATAAACTCGTTGGAGTAATTTCCCTCGCTTCTTCCCCCCCGCCCTTCCGCTGTATATACACATATATTTCTTTAAATCGATATACAAGCGAGTTTCCGGGAGCAATTTCTTTTACATTACTGCCGCAAAGACTCGATTATACGGCGTCACGACACGATTATACGCGGCAACGTAATACCAAGTTGGTTGATATTAGGTTAAGCTACAATTGGAGGTAGGGATAGCTCAGTCGGTAGAGCATCAGACTCTTAATCTGAGGGGGTCCAGGGTTTGAGTCTCTGTTCGGGCAAAAAAAAGAAAAAAAGACAATGTCCTTTAAGGCAACAGCACGGGAGAGTTTTGTGTGTATGAAAGGTCCCGGAGCTTTCCCAACGTGCGGAGGATGGCCATCGTGGAGGTTTTAGTCGGTAAAAATCCGATATTACCTGGGTCTTCTCTTAAAAGATTCAGGTGTTTTATGAAGATTTCCTTCACGTAAAAAAAAAAAGAAAAAAAAGTGAAAAAAAAGGTAAACTACAATTGTAACGGCGAACAACTCACTTGGGGGATGAAACTTGCCAGGGCACAGAACCAAGTCACCGCGAATAGACGCGTGCTAATCTAAGACAAGGCTGAAACATTTCAGCCATCCAACGATAAGTTATCGGACATTCGCGAGATTATCGAACCACAAGAATGCTCGATAAGGCAAGCGGAATACGGCACGGGACACAAGTAATTAGATCGACCGCCTAAACCCTTTAGAATTTAGACTGCTTGAACGATTCAACGAACATTGTTAAAGAATTACAAAATGATATTTCGTGGACGAGATCGTGTAAGAAACAAAGCTGCACGAGTATATCGATTTTAGTAATTTAATTGGCCTTTTGCAAAGCGGTACAAAATTGTGCAATTGTGCGGGATATGACAAATGTGATTTATCACGCTTTGTTAGTCTTCGTTCTACTTTAGATAGAAAAATTGACTCTTGAACAACTTCAAAGTTAGCCAATTAAATGCAATTATGAGAATTCGTGTACGAGCTAGCTCTACAAATGTTTCATACTTGTCGATAATCGTTTGAATAAAAATAGATGAATATGACGAACGTTCACCCAGAGAATAATAATACAGAGAAAGTGCCAGTTACGTAATTTCTCCCGCGAGAGAGCATTCGCGTCTGCAAAAGTAAGTTATTTTGATAATTAAATTTTAATTAAATTGCAAAAAGCTCGTGATTTCCGCGGCTCGCCCATTCATGTCCACGTCTCCGATCCACTATCGATATTGCGTAACACGAGGACACGTAAAGATAAAAACGAGGATCTTTGAATCGGCAGAGAAACTAACCTAATTTGGCTGCCGTTTGCGTTTCTCGACGCCTTTTGGCGCGTCTTGCATTAATTACGATTCGCAAAGCGTGAACAGATAAGCCTTTGCTTCAAAATATTTCGCGCCAGAAACACGGTTGCCAGAGCTTCGATATTTTTTAATTAAAGGGAAACAAACTGTGGCTTCGAGAACGGTATTTAATTCCGCCCAACATCCGCGTAACACGAGTAAAAACGTAAGACGGGAGGAGAAATGAAATGAAAAGTAACACCACCCTGGATACGTCGATTCGAGAAGAAGCATTTTTTCGGAAGAAATTCGTAATTCGAACTAGTATTATTTTATGTGTCGCATAGAAATCACAACGAGTTTATTAAATAAAACAATGCGTGAAATTTTAGAATATTTTAAATCTCACAAATTACTTCACTATATACACAATATATATATATATATATATATATATATATATCGTATTATATTACATTATATTGTATAATTGTTATATTATATACTTTATGTACTATTATATTCTATTATATATTATCATACAATTATATAATATATAATATTTGATAAGAAATTACAATTTTGTAAGCAAGATTAACTTGCAATTTTTAATTATATTAAAGAAATTGTTATATCACAGAATATATACTATTATATTTGATAAAAGAGTTTACAAGAAAATGTTGAATTTGTGACTCGTTGATTCGTTGTATCACACAATATTATCAAACACATGGTATATTCATAGAAAGTTTCCGTGAATGTTATCTTCTTGAAATTTCGCATTTTCCATCTTGACGCGCAACTCCCTCGTTCAACTCCCGTTCTAATCTGTTTATTTCATCCAATCCGCGAGCTGTATTTTATCAAAGCATCCGGTCATCAATCTTGAAACTTCTTCGACGAAGCACCTACGCATCGGGCCAGAACCATATTTTCCTCCGGGAGAAAGAACTCTACTGCACAAACGAACGAAAAAAAGAGCGGCTTTAACGCCCTTAAAGCCTGACACATAGAATATGTCTGACTTCATTTCTGTAAGGAAATAAAACTTGACACCCTTTCATGTATGTCTGCTTTATTTTTATTCCTGTTAATTTTTTATGGACACAATTGGTTGGTGATAACTATAATTTTATTAACTACTTTTATTTTCCTCAACAATCCCGCTTGCCCATCGTCTGTGTCTCGACAACCTTAACACCTCACTCCTTTACATCATCTACAATCGATGACACATCGCTCGTAAACTTATCTCTCTCCTTAATCACGTGACACCCCCCTCCTCTGCCAAGTGCCTGATCGAGAGCATGACGCGTTTTCGTAACACCCCCGGTAAAACATATTCTATGTTAAAACCTGGAAGAAGTTGGAATCCCATTTCCAGCGGGAAGAATGAAAGATCTAATCGCGGTGGCTCGGCATCTCGCAACGACCATCTCCTCCGCGTTTCGGTTAGAGCTCGATATTGATTCGAGGACGATTCGTTGCGGCTCGACAAATGCAACAAGGGGGGAGGAGGGCAGGCAAGCGGATTGTAACGTGACGTCGAAGGGAAAGAAGGGATAAAATTACACGGTGGAATCGAGGTTCCGCGATGTCTCCACGGACAGTCGCTGGCACCACGCTACTCCCAAAATTACCCACACTCTATGTATGTATGTATAATATGTATGTATAATATGTATGCATGTCGAGCAAGTTTATACATCGCAGCTGACTATGATATCGCATCTTTCTGTACGCGCGAAACTACAGTTTACTACGGAGCGTTTATGCATACAGCGCATTATGCATTATCGTGTATCTTGTCGCCCCTCCTTTCGAAGTCGTCCTTCCAATATACTTCCGCGTAAGTCTAATTATGCTCGTTAGTAACGCGTAGACCGGAGTTACGCCGATCTATGTTTGCCCAACGTTCGTCAACAGCTTCTTGTTGTTGCACGCGCGACTAGAAAATTAGCGCGACTAACAACAAACGCGGTGTCTTGCATCTCGCAACGATCAATTATTTGTCGCGGCGACAACGAGGATGAGGAGATGTATATATACTGTCGATGCGACAAATAAATTCAACTGATTTTTATTCAATCAGGCAATTTTTACTTATTGTTTCAATTCTAGGTTTCAAGCACCGAGAAAGGAGCAGAAAACTTGAAAGCTTTTTAAATAATATCTCCGAAGCGAGAGTACATTGTACAATGAATGCGAGAAGTTGAACATCTCGCGCTAGTGAAAGCAACGCGCGAAAGCAGCGAAAGAAGTCCTATAAAAATTTATCCCGAGCAACCTTGCTCCCGAGTTGCAATTGGTTCCCAGTTGCTAACTAAACTGATTTCACTCACGATCGGGTACTTGTAACCGAAATTCCGTATTTTTTCCACGAAAAAATCCCTGTTCGCGAAATTTATTCCTACGATTACAACTATATTTTATACAACGATTTTCTATCGTTGGTGTTTCAAAGCAAAAATAACTCTTAATGTCTCTCTGTCGTTCGACGAGAGGAAGAAACTCAGATTTATTTAGAGCGCAGATCTAATTTAATTATATTAAAACCCGATGTGTCTCGCTGGAACATAAAATCCCGTAAGATTTTCTTTTTATAGACGAAATTACGTTAATTTATAACGCGAAATTTTTTCCCACAGAAAATATTGTATCTTTGGGCTGTAACACACAAAAACGTTTCTCACGTCGACAGATGATACCGAAATTCGTCACAAACGTCGTCATTTTTCCCCCAGAATAGTTGAACATATGCACACGCGTATATAAATTCCCCTGTCTCTGTTAAATACCCGTGGAGACTGTAATTATGCGAGCACTCTGCCGGTCCGGGGATAAGTCACGCGTGTTGCGTGTTAACAGCAGTTAAAAGACTATACTTCTAATTTCAAAGGCCCGGTAACTGAGTACCGGAACCATACCGGCGAACTATTTGAAGCGAAAGCCACTAAATAAAAAGTAAATTAGTCGGTATTTATTGGTCGAGAACTGGCTGCGTGAAACAGCGAATTTGAAAATGATAACGTAACAGAAGCCTGTTTTCATTTCTAATTGTCGCCGACAATTCCCTGCGGTACTTGCAATGGTATTTAGAAATACTTGGCTCTTTTATTGATCGGTCACAAACTGCTGTTCACTTGTTTTTACACGATACGATCTTGTTACGATCCACGCGGTGTAATTTCATTGAAAAATAAAGTTATATTTACAAGTAATACGTATTACAAGTAAATCATACATTAAAGCGTATATAATGTACACTTTAGAAAAGTATAGTGTACTAATCGTAAGAGAAACAGGTACAGGCACAAATTTTCGCAATTTACGCAACCTTTTCGTAAAGTTTTCCGATTCTCCCGATGAAGAAGAGAACGACATTGAACAATCTTTCGATAACAATTTTGAGAATTTTATTTCGAATTTGCAAATAGAATTTCGAGCTAAAAAATAATGTTTACCAATTTAGATTCATCGCAAACGAATATACTGCATCAAATGTAACGTTGGCTCTTAAGTCGTTGGTTAACGACGAGATTCTTACACTCAGTACGAAATGCGTACAGGTCGCGAGAGATTCCCACCGAGGCGGAAAAATTCGAAACGAACTGGAAAATATCAGTTTCGTTGGTGAACGGGATACGGAGAAAGGAAAAGGAGAAATCCTCAAGCGAAAGTATTAAACGTGAAAGTCAAGAAGACGATGAAACAGCAAGATTCGCAAATTTCCGGACGCACGTCGGAACTTATCGCGACCAATGCCAATAATATCAGCGAAATCACGGCATGTCCTCGCTGAAAAAGGAAGATCGATAGCGTTATAAGACAGCGAAGTTTAGTTTAGAACCCTTAACGGACCAATGCCGCCATATAAGCGGCATGGCACTTTTACTTACTGGGTCCAATGCCGCGTATATGGCGGCAAAAACCAATTTATTATTTTTATCACTGTTAGAGTTGTCATATTTACTATTGACGCGTTAAGTATTGTGCCATGTCATTTCTGTGAATTTGTTTTCGCTTGTTATCTATGTTCTGTTATTTTTTACCGTTTTTGTGTACGTGCACTTTTGTGCTCTTCGCGTGCAAAATCAGTCTTTTGTTTGATTCTTCAAAAGAACGTGCGAGTTATCGGGAGTTCTTTTACACAGTTTAGTTTATTATATTTTATTTTGTTAATAAAACTGTGAAAAATATGGCCGAAAACTCTGAAAGAATAATACACGATGATAACGATAATTTCAATGATATTAGCAGCAGTGACGACGAGTCTGAATTCGGTATTTCTATTGATGAAAATGAAAATCTGAGAAGCATTACGTTTTCAGACTATAACGATAGTGACAATAGTAATAGTGATAGCGAAGTAGTTCCTAGAAAAAGAAGAAAAATTCCAAATATAAGTTACAGTGAGGATGAAGAAGATGAACATGATACTGATAATGAGAATACCGAATGGGAAAATGTTACAGAAATTGATGACATTCCACCTCGGATACAATACAATACTTTTTCTCTTCGTATGAAAAATAGCTTGGACCTGGTGGAAAGTAAACTTGAAATACTTCCGGACTGTTAAGGATTAATATGTACGGTGGGAGCAAAGTGGCTCCTCTCCTTACAAATGATTTCAATTTCTATTCGAACTTTGACTAGCTCTTTCTTTTCTTCTTTCTTTCTTTCTTTCTGTTTTTTTTCCCTTTTCTTTTTAATTCCCCGGAACAAGTATTACGGATTCCTGGTGCGCGCTGTCAAAACAAATTTCCCGGCGGCCTGCGTGTGCCAACACACAAAAGAACGCTTACGTATTCGCGATACTTTATCCGTGATGCATTGCTCAACTTGCCAGTTTCTGACGTCGGTCGCGGTGCACAAAGCCAGAGAGAGAGAGAGAGAGAGACAGAGAGAGAGAGAGAGAAGAGCGAAGGAAAATAAAGAGAAGGTCGCGTGGCATGTCGTCGATATCATTTAGATATACTACTGCGTTCTCAGCCAGTCGGACTACTTATCTTCTATCTCTTCCAAGTTTAATCCTCCGTCTGGGCGCAACATTTTTCCTAACTTTTAGTTACTTTCGAGCAAGTTACCTCCTCTCTCTCTCTCTCTCTCTCTCTCTCTGCCCACCACTTTCCTTTACTTCTGGCAGAAGTAAATTGACGAGCGCGCAGAGTTGTGCAACTCCGGAAATTATATTTTTCAGAAAATTGAAACGTAACTTTCGCAGGATCGGTTAACAATGGGAACAACGTCTCTCCATTCTACCGCATGGAACGTGGTTTTAGCCGATTAGTGTAACGAAAGAAATTCAGTTAGAACTCGAACGTCAATGAGACTCACGGCTTGTCCGTGAACATACAGTGAACGGACAGGAATTACTTTCGTTTGATTTAAATCAACTCACTCTCAACTGTGTGGCGCGGTCTGGTTGCAACGAAGAAAGAATCTTTGGTAAAATTTTCTTCAGGACGTGTTTGATCTCCACGTTTTAAAAGCATCTTTAAACCGTCTTGCGATCACATTTCGTTAAATTTAAGTTTGCTGTTCTGTTTGCAGAGAATTCAATATGTTGGATACTATTGAGATACTGGACGATTAGGATAAATACGACACAAAGTCTCAACGTTAACGTCTCGTTTCATTGACATCGAGACATTTGCATTATCTCGAATTTCGAAATCCAAATGCAAATCTTGAGTAGTAAATTTCGTAGAGTAGAAAATTTCAAGTCCGCTACGACAACTTGTGCAAATCCAAATCTCAGACAATATCCTTGCTCGAGAAATTATTATATAACATTCATTACACACGTTGCGTGCAATTTACAGCGTGAAATCAATTGAAGAGATTAAACTGATATAACAAAATTACGATCATTCGTTCCGCCTTGCTGCTTACGCGTTCAAATTGTCGATCAGAGAAACGTTGGCGAATCGCGCGGCCGTCCACGGTGAAAAAAATTCGACCGACGTGATTATTTTTAATAAAACGAGCATCCGTCTACTCGGTAAATTGCAATTACATTTTACAGTGCTGCAACAACAGGCGCGTGTAATGTTTTGCTGCGCACCGACCTTTGTTTCACTCGATTCTAGATTGACTCGCGCTTCACTGAAATATTATGCTCCCGTTCATATTTCACTTGCTACAGTGCCAACCACTTTCGTTTAGAACTTGAAGCCACACCGTTCCTCCTTCTACGTTTATTACAAATTTAATATTGCTATTCGCTCGTCCTCGCTCGAAGATCGCAATTTGCGCGATAATCGTCTTGAATCCTGCTATTTAATGTTACAATTACGCTACATATTGCAGCGTAACAACGAGGAAAATGCAGATGTTCAATCGTTTTGACATTTCATGGTTTGCGAACTACTGAAGGATTTTTAAAAGTCAGAATATCTTTTTCTGGAAAACATTTCCATCCGGTGAAATATAATTAATCAGTCTTTCGACATGATATGGTATTTTGTATTTTTGTACGACAGTTTATTTTGCTATCGCTGAAGATGGCATAATAGCAAATGGTAACTAATTCCTCAGTCACAATAATCAATCTCGCTCTAACTTTCCTTCTCCAAGTGAAAACTGTGGTTTCGTGAAAAAATTGAAATCTTTCAAAGAAGCCGTAGCAACGAATAATAATAATAATAATACAATTGCAATACTCGAGCTCGTAATACCTTACGAGTCGATGGAGAGCGAGAGAAAGGACGAAGTCAGTCGGAATTGAAAATGATTCCCGTTCCGCCGGTTGTTAAGTTTTTTTAAACAGAACATTATCTTGACGCTGATTAGCGCGGCTTTCGCGCAAAAGCAAACGATCAATTGCGACTGTTTGTTTCTCGTTTGGCATAGTTACCGGGCGCTTCGTTGCACCCCAGAAACGAAAGAAGCGAATTTTCTCTTGCGTTTTAACGATACACAGGCGGTGTAAAACCGTTTCAGGCTTGCCGAAAACGCGGTATCCATAAGAATGGAGAATTATACATAAGCGGGAATCCCTCGCAAAATAATATATCCTTCTTCTTCTGGCTTACCTTCGACAAATACGGATCTTTATTAACCGACATTCGACAGCGCGTTCGCATAATTTTCTCTCCTTTTTACAATATTTACTCATTAATCATCTGGCGTTCTCGATTCACCCCGGATATGAAAGAGAAGAGTGAGAGTTTTATTCTGACGAAAGAGATCTTTAGATGTGTCCTTGAATAGAAAAGAGGGAAAAACTGGGCGTTCCACCTACAGTCAGTGAGCTCAATTACCTCGCATCCTTTCGATGGAATTTTAACCACAATTATCGTTTAAACGTTCAATCCTGCTTCTGCTTCCGCCCCCCCCCCCCCCCGAATTCGGTAAGAATTTGTCGACGAAATTGCGAGAGACGCGCGTCAACAGTGTCATTGATGATTACAGACGATTGTAGAGAATTTGTTGCACGTTTTTTATGTAATCCAACCGTTCGTAATTTATTCGATGATTGTGCATCGACGTTTCAAAGAAATCCGGTGTGTCTTCTTGAAAGACGACATCTTTCTATCATTTAAATAGAATTCTTCAAACAGAAGGACGAAACTCTCAAGTTCACAGCTTTTGTACCAACAAGCAACAGTTTAAATCGTCGCTACAGTAAATGTAGTAAGAATTTGATAACCATTCGTTCGATTTCAAACATCGTTATTAATCTCTATACCGACGAAATATTAAAAACGAACAGCATATATTTCGTTTCGTTCAAGAAGTTTGTGTCTTTTTAACACTGATTACCTTTGCAATCTTCGCGAATCCGCTTACACCTGTTAAAACTATGTGCAAACCATATCGATCGATCATCGTGGAAGAATTGACAAGACGTGGAAACGAAAAACAGAGGAGAGACCCCTTGTATCCTTAAAATAAAATTTGCGAAATTACAGGATGAACTACATGACTCGATCGCTTTGAATATCTCAAACTATGACGGTAATAGGTCTTTCTTATAAATCTCGTTAGCATTTCAAAGTCTCCATTTGTTTAAACAGAGTGATACATTTTTTGCTCTATTGCGAACGAAGCAGCTCGCAGTATTCTCTATAAAAGGGCATTAATCTACGCATATTGAAAAACTACTAGTTTAGAAAATTGATAAAATGAAACTTTGCCTGCAAGGAAATCCACTTATAGGCTATATTTGTTTAAAAAAGTATCGAAAAACAAAGGAAATACGATCGTACGTAAAAAGCGATCCACTCTAAATAATAATTCATCAAATATCAAAGAACAAACCGGAAAGATTACAAGAATACACGTTTCACAAGCAGAGACAACAATAATGGTAAACCTCAGCGGCGTTGGTCGGTCGATTTCCATCGGAACGATGTTCGCTTCGTGATCATCGCGATGGTTAACACATATCCGTCCGGCATTATTTGCATCGCCATTGACCAAATGCCGGCATTTTTTGACACTATTTGTAGAAACGATATGCTCTATATAAAAACAACCTAACTTTTAAAAAGTCATATATTTTTTGGGAAAGTGAAATTTTGGGAAATGAAACAAAATGAATTTGTATTTATATAACACATACCTTTATTTTTGATTTTCTTCTTTCTGAAGTTAAATAAAAATTAAATCCACAAAAAAGTTGAAATGAATTACTGAAAACATACTCATTATTTTATTCGACAAAGTAAATTATTTTCGAAACTTTAATTTTATCAATAATTAATAGTAATTAACACCCAAGTGCTTGAAACTTTGAATAAACTTCTTCTATACAATAGCAGTACCGACTAATATGTTTTTAAATTAATTTTTTGTTTACGTTTGCATCCTTATACGACACAGTTGAAGCTGAAATCAGTTTTTTCGTAGAATTATCTCTGTTTGATAAAAATTACGTTTTAATTTATTCGGATTTAATAAAATAACAATCAATTATTCAGTGCAATATACAAATGACGAATTTTCGTCATTTGGCTGCTGATGATTGTCTGTGAAATAACGAATTTTCGTCACGCGGACGGATATGTGTTAAGAGCGTCTCATCCTCTAATTGCAGGCCATAGCGCTTGAAGAAGAGGGCCCAGTGGCGTCTGTAATCGACGCGTGAATAGTTTGGCGCGAGCCACCATTCGTAACGGCAACAATATCGGCAACTTGTCGCCGAAACTATTTCCAGAACGAATCGACGATTCACGTGATATTTCACGAGGCACGCTCGGGCCATTTCGGGCGATCGTTTCTTCCCTTCCGGCGCAGTATCGACGCATCGCAACGATCGAACGGTCCCCGGCCGTCGTGCAACTGGAATTTTATGGTACAACAGCCTCGAATTTAATGCCGAGAGTCATTCATGAACGATCAATTGCTCGCGATCAAACCGAAGCTTTCCGAGTTTTCGACCACGCACGATCTCTTCCCTCCGCCATTGTCGTGGGCAGCTTTGCGGAGAAATGCAGAAAGAGCAACTTCACGTGCATACTTGTTCGCTCCCCGATAAGACAGCATTTTTTATTACACTCAAACGCGAACGACGCGAAAGTATTTTAATGCTTTAAAAGTATAATTTTTCTACGTACGTAATGTTTATACGTAAACTTGCAAGCTGATCTGGAAAATATCAGAAATATCGCGACAGTTGAATTCATTATTCATTCGTTATTATATTATTCATTAATCACAATGATCGTATAATTGATTGATATTATTACAATGTTTTGCAAAGTTATGTAACATTTTATCACATATACGTACATAACTTTCGAATTGGTTTCCAATTTTACCAATATAATTACGACTTGTGTCTTTTCAAAAAAGATTCAAATATTGTGCAAATATTGTTTGAACGTGGTTTGGTGAGTCAGTGTATACCGAGTTCGAAACTAAGTTACTGCATTTTCGGATTTGATGTCAAAGACGTGAGATATCTGCTTCGTTGCTTGGTTACTGCATGAAAGATAGCTCGTGTGGTTTAAGAACAAAGGTTACTGTGCTCTTCGAGCATCCAAGATGATATTCCCCAAAGGTTTAAGATACTCGATTTGCTTTGGTAGCTCGTGTGTGGTTCCGAGTGGTATATTTTTCTGGAGTTTTGTACGTAATGCGTTTCTGTACAAAATACTCTTGCAAGATTGTTTCGAGATGGTTGCAATAATTTTAGTATTTCCAGAAATTTTCATACGCGGGCAATTTCAAACTTATTTGACCAAGGTCCTGGAGGCGAACGAATGAAAAGTCCTATGAACAGGAGAATCTGATACAGAGAAATTCTAGATTAATAATTCAGATTGTTCACATTATGACGGAATGAAATTCTAAACGAGAGATTTATAAATTATTTATAATATCTGGAACTATAATACAGTACAGTCACGATCAGTCAGTATCAGTATCAGTATCAGTATCAAAACGAGAAGAATATCGAATGGAATGAATCTACCTCTGAAATATTTAAAATTAACAATGTTACGTTTAAAATTAAAAAAATAAATACAAATTGAAAGTCATCGTATAACTGTTAGAACAGAAAACAACGAAATATCAGCTCTGCCAATACAATACCGCGTATTGGCGTTCGTCGAAAACACTGTAACAAAAGAGAAAGGCAAAAGAGTGGAACTTTAATTAAGAAAAAAAAAAAGACAAAAGAATTCATGGCCATGTTGGCGCAATACTTTGAAGAAGTCGAGCACTGCCTCGACAAAATCTACTGGATCTATCGTCTGATTTAACGCGACATTTAGCAAGGGGATCATAACTCTGGGGTCATAACTCACGGTCATTGGACAAGCATTTGTTCCGCAGCTGTGTCAGCACGGAAATCATCGCGACAACGAAGAGCCGACGTTTTATTCGACGCATTCAAATTCTGTCAGAATTATGAAATGCAAAGTTTCGCGGCGAGCGAAGCCAATTCACCGTTTCCTTAGCCGCGCATTCCAGGCATGTTTGATAACGCGGAACTCATCTTGCCGCCCGGTTCGGGTACAATAATTTGTTAACTCCTGGTTCGTTCGACCAGAGCTTCCATCTTCCAGTAATTACAAGTCGAGGCTCCGTTCTGTCGCTTCTGTTCTGAATTTTTTAACGCGGCGCCGCTTTCCTCACCGGGCATCTCTTTATGCACTTTCCGTTCTCTTCGACGGAATTTCCCATTCACGGAAGAGGAAAAAAGATTTCAGCCGTTAAATTTAGATAGTTGCGAACGAGAGTAACGAACGAATCGACAAAGTGGAAAGAAGCAAAGGGAAGAATTACAAGTTCGTTTGAACTTGGCTAATCTGATTTGAATTGCCGCGCTGAATCTTTGTTAAGCTGTACGAAAAATTGTTTGACAATAAATTCGTCTGCGTTCACAGCGTTGTGCTATAGCTGCTGATTGTTTCGCAATTCGTAATTCATTTCTTACGACGCTGGTTGAGTATAAAAATACTTTGCGTTTCTTCGTTACTTTATGGATGAATTAATAAAAACAAAAGATTCTGAAAATCCATTATTCATTCTAAAACAGGGACAACTCTTGACAAAAAGAATATTCATAAATTCCATGGAATTGAATTTTAATTGGTAAAATAAATGAACGTACGATATAATTCAGCGATAGATGTGTGTTGTAACACAAATTTTATTTTATTTATATTAAAATATCAATTTCAAGTTGACCACCGTTTTAAATGCTTTTAGAAGATAAATCAGTGGAGATCAGCTTCTTAATAAAAATTATAAAACAAAGGTGAAATATTTAAAAGACCTGCATAAATATAAATTTCCGCGATTCTAAATAGTAGCGAATTAGTGACAAACGAAACAAATAAAGTCTCTCTATCTAGCAGTATGTTTCAACAAAGTTCTTACGATGCTAAATGAAAACTGGCAATGAAAAATATTTCAGTCTTTTCGAAAAAACACTTTTTTTGCTCTCGTGTTTCTGCAATTGTAATACACTCATCACGAACAAAAGACTCTTCAATTCAAAAATATGGATAGAATTAGAATAAATCGAACATGTTGCGAGAACGTTAGAGATTGTAAACTTTATTAATTTAAAAACAATGCAACTTAAATATTTTCAAACTCAATTTTTTTTTATTCTCAATAGTACTAGAAATTGTAAATTCAAATAAACGATAAACGACGAAGTTAATGAAATAAATTATTATTTCTTCCAAAGAAATACACAATAGTCGAACAACAATGGAGGCCAGATGTAGACACTAATGAATGTCATTACCATTCACAACCTGATTTCTATCAATCTCATAAATATTTAAGGAAGCAGGTGTTAAGGCTGATTGCATCGCAATACCAGAAATGGATATTTTATTTCTTCGCCAAACTCCCTTTAATTTACCTGAATTCTAATAACTTCACTAAAATGTAAACCATCGTTCTTGATAGGACAAATGAAAAATACGAGCACTCAAACGTGTCCATAGAAATATTCCATTGCTTTCGCGACAATAGCCCAGCAGAACTAATAATAACAACAATAACAACAGTAACAGCAACAACAACAGTAACAGTAGCAATAATAATAATAGTAGTAGCGATAATAATAATGGTAGTGGCGATAATAATAATAATAATAATAATAATAATAATAATAATAATAATAATAATAATAATAATAATAATAATAATAATTCGAAAACTATTTGCTTTTAATCGAAAAATGAAAATGGATTAGAGCCTCAACCATTTATTCAAGCTATGCACAATGCTGGCTTTTGTAACAAAATTTCCCGCCAGCGCGATGGCTAAAGTTTGCTGGGAGATTTGTAAAACAACGTGGCTGAAAATGCCATTAAAAAGTCCCACGGATTAGATGACATTGTTTCGCAAGTCATGGAATGCTTTTAAATTTCATTTAAATGGCGTTATATGAACGAAAAACCAACGCAAGAAATTGGTATTAACATTTTATTCGAATTTTGGACGAACGATTCGTATTTTAATAGAAGTTCGATCGCGTGCGCGCAATTTATTGCACATTTCCCGAAGGAAAATAATTTATTTACAAGCTGTTACTCTCCCGCCTGATTATTTCGAATAATTTTCAATCGCGTTTTCCTATCCAAAACCAATTCGAAGGCCGATCGTATTATTCCGGAAAAATAGCGTTACGCGTGATATTAATTAATCAGAAAATTCGCGACGCTTTGTTAAGCGCCTTTGTTAAACGCGAATCAAAGTGTTCGGCGGGATTAGGCTGTCGGCAAAAGGGGACGACGCGGCAAAGCTGATGCACGGCGCGCTTTGCTCGTACGAGCGTGTTTCCTTGACCGAAAATCAGCTTACACTAATTTCCAAGGCTCGACAAGAAGACCGAGCATCGTCCATTCTAATTTAATCGCGTATCGTCGCCGCGCGCGCTTCCGGCGTAAAATCGCAGCCGCGGTGTAATCGCGTTTCCCCTCCCCCTTTCCTCCGCTTTTCTGCAGAGCATCGTGAAATTTCGCGAATTTCCCCGCCGGAAGAAAAATTTCCCGAATGAGAAAAAGAATGGCGGCGAAAAACGAAGCAACCGTCTCTGACCCTCTGAATTTTCACGATCGTTCCTCACCCGCGTCAGTTCTAGCTAAATATTCTTTTTCTTCTTTTCGTATAACAAACACGCAACTTCTTGCGTGCAAACTGAAATCGAATACAGAAGAATCCTTCGCCTATTGTTATCCTATTATTTTTTCGTAACCTTGTATCTATTACTATTATATAAATTCCCGTCGATTCTGAAATTAACTCAGGACCATTTTGGAGCGCAACTACGTATTCAGACACAAAATAAATTCACAACTGATTATATACTGCGGAAATTTTAGCCTACAGGGAAATCGAGCGAAGCCGGGAATTAATTGAAGTAAATTTAACTGACGGACTTCGAAATCGATACTCTCCAAGACGGATAGCTTCATTTGGCGAGATACATATACGATTTTTAATTCGTGAAATTAGCATTCCCCGAGCAACGTCGACGTTTATTAAAAAATAAACAATCAGTATCAGACTCGTATGCTCGTTGAACATCGAATTACGAGCGAAGACGAACGAAAGAAAGTAAGAGAGAAAGAGCAGAAACGTTGCTTCTAAAAAAAACCGGCGGGGGGGGGGCAAGAACGAGAACGAGAGTTGTAACACCATTTATAAACGCAAAGAAAAGAAAGCAAGCATAACGAGGATCGACTATCGCGCAAATTAATATCACGTGTAGCAGCAAACCTATCAACTAACAATTCCGCGTAATTTCCACCGTCATTCCGCCGTGCAATCGATATTAAAACACGCCACTGTTCAGACTGCGTCTGCCTCAAGATTCCCAAGGAAAAAGAACGTCATTGAGAGTTTTTCACGGTAGTGGCCATTTGCATCTGATTAATCAACAATTAGGCGATATAACCGAATGTAAATATTACCTTTGTCAGCCGACTCGACTCTTTCCCAGACGAAATTACGTTAATTTTTGGTGCTGTGAACCGGCGCCCTTGATTAACTGCCCTTTTAAATTGGATCGAAAGCCATCGCAAACAGAGAGACTGGACAAGAAAGAGAGATCGTGCGAGGGGAACAACTCTCGCGGCTTACGGACTGTTCACATCGGTCGCTTAACCCCGAAAGAGTTCGTGGTTATCGCGAACGAACCGCCTGAATTCAATGATGGCTCTTTAATCGATGGCGGCGGCACTCTCTCTCTCTCTCTCTCTCTTTCTCGTTTGATAACGCCCGATACATTCACGCGATACGTTTGACGCGCGGATTGACGTTGACCGGATGCGAACGTTATCCGTTATCCGTTATTCGTTCATCAACACGTCGAAATTTTCGTTAACGACAGGTGATTAAGTATGCGCGTGCCCGTTGACTTCGAAACGTTACGTTAACTTTGTCGTATTCTACTCTTCCCTCTCCCTTTTACCTCCGCTCCCACCTCTTACTTATCATCGTTTTGCTTCTTTTTCTCTCTCTCTCTCTCTCTCTCTCTCTTCGTCGCTCGCTCTCCACCGACTTTCCCGACACTCTGAATAACGATGTAAGTAAATCGATCGAGGAGGGGAACGGGAACCGACCGACACTATTTCCCTGCAACGCTCTATTAATTTCAGTTGAGTTTCTACGTACAGTCCCCCGTGTTACGTGATTAATTATCTGCCTGATAGCTTCATTCCGCGTAACGTGTATCTGACTGAAGTGGAGAAGGGGCACGGGTTGACAGATTGTTACCGTGAGATTCGGCGAGTTTTTGTGGGGGGGGGGGGCGGAGGGACGCGTTTCGGGTTCGGATGGGCTCCAACAAGAAGGCTCGGATGTAACCGCGGCGATGAATCGATCGCATACGCTTTTTGCGTTTTAAAGATAGGTATTAGGAGTAGTTTGGAGTAGATAGTTGTGAAATGTTACTCCCAGAGGTTATTCCGGCCAGCTTGTACTTCACTACGAGACACGGTTCCGTATTCTCTTGAATATGAAATATTGCGCTCGTAACGCAGGCTTTAAATAATGTGGCATTTGTAATTAGACGTTAAATGATCGTCGAGATTTTACGAATAATTTTCATTAATCAAGAAAACTTGTTAACAAGTAGTTGCCTCTTCGCACGTACTATGCTAGCGTAAAATATTCCACAAATATATATATATGTATATATATGCAGTAGATGAATTGAAATAAATTACAATTTAATACAATTCTACGCATGAATTTCTAGAATAATTTAACGCTGCTCTAATACGCTGTGAAAAATTGCAAGAGACAACTGCTTGTTTCCCAATGAGAATTATTCGCAAAATCTCGATCGTTTAACTTTGTGTCTTTTTCACTTTCCAAAAAAAAAAAAAAAAAATGACAATCATTCGACCATCGTTGCACGTTTGATATTAACGGCGTTGCCGTCAGCAAAACTGGCTTCGGGTGTTTCTATATCACAGGAGAGTTTACAGGCAGCCTTTCCTTCTAAAATATTCCACAGGCAATAATCGAGGGGATTAAGACTCGGACTTTCTGATGGCCAATCTTCTGCGGCAATGAATCCAGGCAAATTCGCTTCCACCCAACATTGCATCATTTTGCCCTTGTCGGCAGAATCTTACTGGAATATCCAATGTTTTCTACCAAACGTAGTACAATCGAGGGGGTTCATTATTTTCTCTAAAACGACAACGAACTACCGCTTCTCATATAGCAAAGTCGTTTTGTTTCGATGGATCAAAGTGTGTGACGCAACTATAAAAGAATACTAATTGTAAGTAAGAGAAATAAGAAAATTAATCCCAAATGAAGAACGACGAGATCATTACGAGAAAATTTCATTAAGAAAATCGTACAGCTCGATCGAGCCACGATAACACAAAAGAAATTTCTTCTAAATATAGAATATTATAAAAACATCGTAGAAATGGTTGAGTACGCCAGCATTATCGTCGATATTTCTACTGTACGTCCAAGTAACGAGAACAACGTTGTTGTTATCACAGAGACGAGAAAGAATTTTCCAGCGGAAAATTGCAATAGAATCAAGAGTAATCGTAGTGTCATCCAGTGACACATCGAACAGTTTCAATGTTGCAGCATAACGACCACGATATAATTAAAATTCCTGCGCCACCATTAAAGCTGATCATCTCTAATAAGAGGAGCAACGCACGCGAAACCTCAGCTGCGACGCGGATCAACGTACACGCAACACACTCCGTGTTACCGGTGAAATTATAATGTAAAGAGAAACGCTGTCGCTCGAGCGATCGTTTGCAATGCCGTGTAATCTAATTACACCTTGCCCGCAATTATTACAATAGTCGACGATGCGAATAGCATTTGTCGATTACCATGACCGTCATCGCGCGCTATCCATTACGAATAATAATAATTGTCAGAACCGCCGTGCTAATTAACGTTCTGTTCGTTCGAATGTTTCAAAGACATTAACAGATTTCAGGGAATTCCATTTTGATATAGATCTTCGCCCCCTACTTAATCTTTACTTTCTCCTTCTGTTTTCTTGTCTCTCTTTTTTTGCCTTTTATATTATATTGTTTATTGAACAAGTTACCAAAAAGTTTCGTTTATATTGTACTTGCTACGTTGTTCATTGAACAAATTATCAAAAATCTGTCGACGTATGCTGAAATTTCAAAATCACATACAGCGAGATTTACACTCGAATAACGTCACACATCATTTTTCAAAAAGTCGCGAGAATAGGCGAAAAATAAACACCATCGGACTTTCTAGTTTTGCAATTTCAATGCATCAATCAAAATAGAAATATTTCCACACAAGGGTGGAATTGCTTAAATTGAGGGGAAAAAGGAAGAAAAGAATTTTTTAACAAATTGCAAACACTTCGCCGCGTTGTTGAATATTAAAAACTTTTAGATTTCACCGGTTGCCAGTGTTTTATTCGCGCAACAAATTGAACATTTAATAATGTGACGCGACCTACCGTCGAATCGCGCCGCTTCGTTTAAAATACAATTTCTATTCTAAAGTGGAGAAGAGTTTCAGTTTGAATAACTGTTGTCCGGATCTGTGTTCGCTAGCCGCGGTCCGCCGGCTGAACGGTAAAAACAATGAAAACAAGGTTAATTAGGCGCATCGTTTACTCCGATGCGAATGGGAAGGAAGCGAACTAAGGAAGGAGGATTTTTGACCCACTCTCTCAGGAAGCAACGTAACTCTTTTACGCCGCGATGTTAATTAAACGCAACGAAACAACGAGGCCAGCAAGCGACAAGTGAACGCAATAAAATAAAAGGCAAATTACGCGATTCCAGTAATTAATTTCATTGCGCGTGGCGGTAATTAAATCGACTTTTGTCCTCGTCTACCAGTCTCAAAGAAACGATCGTTGTGAAATAAATTTCGACGAGAAGAATTTTCGGATCTGTGCCAAAAGATGAAGATATCTTTATCGAAAGTAACACTACTGAAATGTTAAGTATATTCATCCGATGAGCCGGTATTTTGCTCTTCAGAAGCTCTCCAAGTCTCCCATCTTTGTTTTTCGCGATTCTAGTCGTTGTGTGAAATTTCGAGAGAAATTAAAAAGCACAGTGCAAACAATCGTTACACGTTCTCTGCGTTTTATACAACAATTTAATATTTTTCTATTTTTCACGATTTCTGTAATCGTACACGCAATCTAGTGCGTGCTTTAAACATGAGAGTGAACATTCTACCACGACCCAATACGTTTCTACATTCTCAATTCTAAAAATGCCGCGACGAAACATTCCACCTCGTGAAAATGATCTTCTTATGAAAATTTTCACCGTCATTCTACATTTATTAAAGTAAGAGATATTAAAGTCCGCCACTAGGTAGAACGTTAAACAGACGTACCATCCCTCGACGATCATTCCCCCGACGTACCGGCGACCCTGCGAGGGCGTCCTTCCTCGCAATATAATCCTAATTCCAAATAACGCCCTCCATAATGATTCTTTGCAATTTCCATGATAATGCCGGATGACAGGGTTAACGCGAGACTGCCAACTCCCGCGTCTCAAGACGGCAGCAACTGCAACCTACAAACGCCATGCAATCTACCCACCCACCTGCACGCTCTATTTTTTATTCCGCGAATAACGACGCGCGCGCATAATGCACAGGTCCTCGAGGCAACGAGAATTCAAAGGAAGCCGCGAGAATCCGCCAGCGAGGCACTGAAATTTAACATTCGAGAAAAGAAGAATGAAATACGCGGTTACTACTCACTGTTCGGCGGTAATACGCGAATATTTATCTTTCGAAAACTACGTACAAGACTCCAATTAAGATATTGGAGAGTCTTTTTTGTGGTGAAACGATTTTATACGGGTATTGGGAGATTCATGCAGTTTGTACGTTGTTGCATGGTTGGAATAAACGACGAGTAGAAATATTGAAGTAAAAGACGATTGGAATTAAATTTTTCTTTTTTTTTATTTTGAAGCAGGGAAAACGTTCGTTACTACACATTACGTTGCTAATAATAATATTTTAGATAAATAAGAACTTAGTAAATAACACTCGTCGAATATTTCGTAGGCGCGACAGAAGAAATTAAATAACTTTTACACGAGTACTACGAAATTCATGCGCTTTGTACGACTCGATAGCTGAAATAAGAATAAAAGAGACGATTGGAATTAAATTTTTTTTTTTTAATTTTAAAATAGAACGTAGAAAAATGTTCGTTTTACATATTGAATCACTGTATTGATAAATGAGAACTATATTTTTAATAAATGACACTTATCGAATGTTTCGTAGGTACGAAAAAAAAGAATCTACCTAAAATTTGTTACACAAATCGTAATTGCTTACAAACTACTTTCAACAGCTTCAATTCGAATTCAACCGGCCAATAACTTTTCCAAGAATTCTCGAGGGAAAACTCAAAAATAACCAAGTTAGTTTATGCAAAATGATTGGCCGCAGAATATAATCCTCTGGCTATACGTTACGCACACATGTCAGTTGGCACGGTTTTCCCATTCTGTGTTATACAAACTGCATAATATCGTCCGTGACGTAAGAAGAGATAACGACATTTCTCCAAGCAAATTTTAAACCAATTATCCTACTTCTAATTAATATTCTTTCGTTATTTTTCATTTCTTTTCTTTTCGCGAAAATTAATCGCGTCATTGTCGTTGTAAAGAAAAAAAAAAAAAAGGACAGTCTTCGATTATTACGTCAAAAACGTGATTATCGCTATTCGTTCGAGTTTAATACATCGTTCAGCATTATCGGGAATAATCGCCTCGACGATAACTTTTTCAAGCACGACGAACAATTTCGAACAATAGATTAATCAACATTTCCAAGGATGCGTTTAATCTACGTTCTATTAGCAAACGTGTTAATTACGCGTTTACGCACATCTAGTGAAACAATGGCGACACGTACCCCAAAACCGACTAACAGTGACTTGAACCTAACAACTTTGTCGGCCAAAGTTGCCACCAGTAAACTGCTAGCCCCCGTACGACATATCTTCGTTACAACGGTTAACTGTTCCAACACGATACGATAATAATGTGGGTGACGATTTCTTTGGAACTGTTGCGATTTCGTCTACAGTTCTATAAACATAAAATGATAAATATCGATCGTTCGAAATGCTTATCGCGTATTTCAATTATACTTTTATTTTCAGTTATTCTTTTCCCCTTTATTATACTTTTCTATACTATGTATCTTCAAACTTTGCACACGTGAATATGTATACACACGAACGCAGACATGTAATTTATTCAAGAAATAAATTTGGGTAAATGTTCAAGTAATTTTGTCAGCCACTGTATACGAAATGAAATAAAAATCATGTGAGAACATCGTTCAGAAAAAGTACTGTTTTACATAATCTCTTGTCCGTAAAAAACGTTGCGATACGTCTCGAGTAATTCTCGCGAAGAATAATTCTCGCAGTATCTTCCTTCGAAATGACGGTCGTGAAAACAATTTTAAATTCCCTTTGACGTCGATCCGCTTTAATTACCAGCAAGAAAATTCTCGACGCTGCGCCGTCGAACTTGAAACCTTTTAGGTAGACATATTCCATTATGGCAGCGTGACAAAACTAAGAGTAGATACAATGCACCGTATCGAGCGGATTAAGCCAGCGAATGATTAAAACGAAGTAGCCTGTTCAAACTAGAGAGTCGAAGGCAACTAATAAAATTCGGCGCTCGGTAAATGAAATGTACGTGAAACGGAAACAAGAAAGAAACAGGAAGCGAGGATAATATTCGATTCTTCGAAAAGTATATTACGGCGAATTACACTGACTATTAAACGCGGAGGCAACACGCCCAAACGGATGTAAAACCCTTCTCTCTGTACCGTTGCCAAGTTACGTTTCTCAAAAGGGCAATCACGATCGCTTCGAACATTACGTTCTACTAAAGTAAGCTACCTCACTTTGCTAGCAGCACCGTCATGCTTGTTTGTAGGAAGGCAAATTTTCAACGACCCGGTGCAAGAATCCCGGGCAACCTGAATTTTCTCTTTAGGAACGTTTGCCTTTTCTGCTTTTTCATCCTTTTAATTATGCCAGCTGTTTCCCCTCTGTCCCTCTAAAACAGCGAGAGAAGGGTGTTCAAACGTTCTACACCTTTCACTTTTCTTCGTTTTTTTACTTTTCTTATTCGCAAGGAAACGTGATACTTTTCGTGATACTTTATATATCGGTTTCCACCGATCGACAAATAAGAATTCAGCCCTAATCGCGCGTTTTATCCAAAAGCAGCTCGTAATCGTTGGATTTTTTTCGAATACCGTTTGTCCTCGGAGGCTGTTAGTCACGCTCCAGATGCCTAACGACTGGCAGAAAATATTTAGAAGCATATTTTCCGCAGAAAACAACACGTATTACCGTGTGCTGTGAAATGACGGTACCACCGTCTGAAAAAGAAAAAAAAAAAGTTAATTAAAATGTCCTAAGATCACCGCGTTCTTGCACCTTTTTGTTTCTCAATTGTGTTGACACAAGAGTTGTCCAACTGGGCGCCATCTTAATCTAGTTTCGTCGAGATTTCAGAGCAACTTTTTTCCTCTCTGTAATAGCTGCAGAAATATCACAGCCAGCTCGAGTGATATTACAAAGATCTACCTCGTTGAAAAAATATGTAGACTGCCTCAATTAGCATTAATTAATTCATGTTCAAATTTTCGTTGTTATTCACTGTTAAAACACTGTTATACAAATCTATTAAGAATCATCGTTTTCCATGTACTTTTTTTTCTCTCTTTTCACAGAGAGAATTGAATTAAACTTTTCAACAAGGATACAAATTCCCATAAAATCGCTACCATTTTAGACGTACCGCGGAAACAACGTTATTACCGTTGGTGAAAATTTTCAAACATTTTATTCCACGACTTCTATCATTGCCGGCGTTAATGCGGTCGTAGGGAAACATGGTGAAAAAAGAAAAAAAAAAGAAGAAAAAACAGCTTAACGCGCAGGTGGATACGTGGCGCAATCATAAAACTTTCACTTATCCACGTTGCAAATAGAAATCCGAGAAACGCTGACAACACCAATTACATGAATCTTTGTTAACTGTAAAATTACTTTTTATTTTTTTGCGAACGATGTTTCACCGGCGTGCTTCGCAACGTGCGCAGGGCAGACCTTCCGGATCAACGAAAAAACTAATTTGAAACAAGACAAAATATTTGGACCGATAAAGCGAAAATTCTTTCTATTATTGACGAATTTTTCGAAAATTCAAACGAGAAATCCCACGAGCCGACAATAATTAAATTTAACAGTCTTCTCGAGCAAAAATAACCGGTCGTTAAAGATAGAATCGAGTCGAAAAATGGTTCAAAGAACTCAGCAGGATTAAATTCGTAATAATCAGAAACGACTTTAATTATCCTTAATCACCTCGCATAACAGTTCGGTACATCCTTTTCCTTTTTCCTTTTTTGTTCTTTTCTTTTTCTCCACCGAATAATCTCGTATTCCCGAAAGAATGCCCCGATACATACATTCGATTAAACGGTTAATAATTTACGACAATGTTATCATTAAAACGTGCACCAGAGAACGCAACGAACATTTCTTATCTTTCCAGGCATTTCGCGTGTCTCATTTGCCTTATCTATCTTTCTTTCCCGTTATCTCCCGGCCTTTTTCCACGTGGAAAAGCCTCGCCTGTGGCTTGCTCTCTACGGCTCGAAATAAAATTTCCATTCGGTTGCCTTTGAAAATCGTTCGAAGCCATTCTCGGAAAATTGCTGTCTCTTTAAGTAACTCTCGCGCCGGGACACCAAGTAACAATCAGTAATAAGCAACCGAATTACCTGCTTGCCCGTTGTATCGCAAAACAGCCAACGATATCGATATATATACGAGGGTGTACCTCTTCGAATCGAATGCACCTTAATAAGAACACGTGCACATTGTTGATTACCAATCGAGGGAGAAGCGTTTAATAAGTCCGTGACAAGACCACGCAAGCTCCAACAATTATACTGCAACTACGGACGCAATGTACGTAAACGACAGTAGTTGGTTGTTTATCTATGTATAGCAACAAGCATTATCGTGGATAATGACCACCGCAAACGTAAAACCTTCTCCACTTGGATGACCAAGTAGAAATAAGGTTGTTTACCAGTTCCATTGATCGCGTATCAATGCGAGACATATTTGTTAAATGTTAAATATCGTGAATTGAGGATGCTCATAAAGCTAATGGGCTAAGTACTGGTACTTAAGTACTGCTCGCATCAATTACGTAATTGACTCGTATATCGTTCCGAATGCACGTCCATTGGGATCCATTTCTATTTTTCAAAAGGCTAGCGATTTCGCAATGTCGGACGATCTATTTAATTAATACGAATTCACGCAATTAATTAATTGAATCGCCACAATTCACTATTTTGCATATTCTGTGCAATTACGTGTAATTATGTTTGAATAGTGCACGTAATAATATAATATGTATATTATATACATATTATACTATTGTGCTGTTATACGATAGTACAATATGCATGTTATATTGTATAATAATACAAAAATGATACACATAACATCTATAGTATTTGCACAATGAAAAATAATGCACAAAATTAAATTCAAGTAAATTCTAATCCTTCGTTGGTAATTCCAACGTCTAAGTAACGTCTAAATTAATTAATGCACAATATTCAATTGAATATATAATTTCAAATAGAAATTTCTAACGACGGAAAAGGCATAAAACGTGAAATCTCTAAACAAAACCAACGCCCGCTACAAGAGAATGAAAATAATGATTCATCTGAAACAATGTCAAACAGGAAACTTGTATTTCATCAGCGCAAGGATGTAAACGTGTAAGGATGACACCGTGGCCCTTTGTACGACACGCAGCACGACGTTTTACGCGACATAAAAGAGAGAAACGGGTGGACGGAGATACATTATATGTATGCCTTTGCACGTGTACTTGTAAAGGGTCGTGAATACGCTACGAATACTATAGCGATTTTTCACACGTCTGTGGGGAGTGTTAACTTCAAGATCATTTACCACAATCAACGTCTATCCATGTTCTTTTGAACGAAGCTGTCGAAAATATTTAACACAGCGACTTTGAAAACATTCACTTTTGATCTCAATCATCGAACTTCGGATTCGATCTCCAAACCGACATCGCCCCGCGGTAGAAAATTAATCTAACATTTCGCTCTAGAATAAAAAAGAAAAAGTAAAAAAAGAGAAAGAAAAGGAAATCTCTAGATAAAACACAATGTTTCGAGAGACGAGAGACGAGAATTTCACACTCTCTTACTGATTAAACTTACCGATTAAACGAAGAGCCCGAGTACGAGTTCTTAACGAGCCGTGCCTCGTTTGATGATACACGACCGACGAAATTGTTAATTTTCGTTCGCAGCGCGGAAAATAACGAGCCGAAGAATCTCAACGAGAGAAAGGGGACTTGGGACCTCGCGGAACTTGCGAGAGGAACTTGGTCCGCGAGTTCAGGTCATCCTTTTTATGGCGGATTCTTTGCCGAGATCCAGGTTACGAGGTACAATTTTCTTTTTTCGAGAGTAATTTTTGGGTGACTCGCCTGACCATTTAATCCTTTGCCTCTTCAACTACTTTCTGCAAGAATTAACCATACGTTCCAGTACATTTGTTACATGGAAACTTTTATTACAATGGTGTATCGTAATAATAATATACGCTACGTGAGAGTCAATCAAATTCATTCTATGTATATGTAATGATTTAACGATCTAACGATTAATTTCGATGACAAAATGTATCACTGACTTGACAGTGATTTGTGAACTGTTAATGTAATTATTCTTTTCTATAAAAAAGTGTTTATTGCATTATTTTCATCGATAATGAAATATATCGCAAATTAATATTCTACTATTCCAACGATCGCGATATATTAATCCTTGTAATGTATAACAACAACTGCGTTGCAAAAGATAACCAAAGAAATAATTTCTGACGTCCGTAGATTAACAAAGGTATGCTCAGAGGTATCACGTCACCAATTCTTACAGATTCCACGAGGAGTAGATGCGGACAATCGACAATGAATACGGAAATACATGCAGCGTCGTACGTAACAATTAACCAGCGATTTAAATACGCGCTCCGTTTAAAGAGAATCGTACCGGAGCGGTGTTTCGATGTGCACGAATCCTCGAGCGCCCCCGTGTCGACGTGATGCACCGTGAATGGAAAATTCCGTATAAAGGGAAATGATCCTATGAAAAAAATACACATGGGTGTTCTACACTGGCGCTTACCTCGCGCCGTTCAATGATAAGGTTAACTATAGACGTGCGCGGGAAAGAAACGAGAAAAGGAGAGAGAGAAAGAGAGAGACAGTTAATAATTAAAGTCAGAGTTAACAAGAATCTGCATCGACCATCCCATGATTATTTCACGAACGTATTTTCGCGCGCCCTTTTGTTCGAGAAACGCGAGGAAAAGTTGGCATAATGAAAAGAAGCATTTTCCTCGCCGGCAAAGGATAGAGGAAATTCGCGAGTCGCCGGAACGAGTTTCCTTCGATCGAATTTTCTTGACCGTGAAGGAGGAACGGGGTCTATAATTGTAGCGGAAAATTTGAGGCTTGTAGCGCGGTTGTCCGTGCCGATATCTCTTTAATTATATCGCGTTGCAGTTTAACGCGGCAGGATTAATGAACTCGGCCGCTTCTTCCTCCGAATAGAAAATCAATTTCGAAGTTGAGTTCTATTAACTTCCTTTCCCCAATGGGAGGGGGGGAGGGTAAAAGAACTCTTAGGCGATTGCAATACGAAGTACGGCGGAAACGGGAATATACAAAAATTTATTTTATCATTATTACGTATCGAGATAGAAACTGACGGAGAACAAATTATTTTTCACTGAAACATAGCATTTCTAAAATTTTTCATCTTCTTGTTGTCAGATTGTTAAAATTAACGAAATAAGTTACTTAAAGTTAGAAAATCGTTTAAAATCGTGAAAATAGAAAAAAAATAGAGAATTCTATACATTTATGACATTCAACTAATTGCTTGTTCTGCCTTCTGGAGGAAAAATATTCCTTTACATTATACTCGTTTGTGTTTAGAGAAATCTAGTTACGTTCGGTATAGTGGAATGATTTTCAAGATCAAACAGAAAAATCGACAAAATAACCGCTACTACAAAATTTCCGTTATTTTCTATATATTACGAATATTAACCACATCTGAATTCTCATAAGTGAAGTTAAAATGTTAATATATATATTTGACCATTGACGAGAAGGAGCAAACTATATTCAAAAGTTCTCGATACAGAAAACTAAAAATTCTATCGACAAAACTCTCGAAATTGCGCACGTGAAACGAAATTGCTGTGGAATGAAACTAAAACTCGACATGCTTCGTGCTCGTCTTTTTTCCTTTTTTTTTCTTTGGTTTCCAAAACCTATGACAGAATTAGGCCGCGAAAGCTGTGACAACATCGCTGTTTCCAACACGAAACGCGAACACCGAAAGTGACGCCGCGACACGTTGAACAGAAAGAACTAATCAGACCGGTGGATTGTGGGTACGTTTAAAAATAGTTGGGAAAAGGGACGTAATAGTAGTGGAAACTTGTAGAACGATGACACGACCGTCGAATGGGAAACGCGAAACGAAAATGTGCCAAGGACACGCACTTACCAATCTGCAGCTGCAGTCCGAGTAAAATTTTTCTCTCCCAGTTGAACGGGATTTTTCCACGGTAGTAATTCGCAAGTGGCCAACTAAACACTCTTATGAGTATACGTTTCGGACGCGTTTATCGTACAAGGACGCGAATCGGAGTAACGTGCGAAAAAAAGAACCAGTTGAGCGAGCGAGAGAGAGAGAGAGAGAGAGAGAGAAAGAGTGAGAAGAAAAATTGAAAACAGTGTTTCCGTTTATGCGACACAGTGCCAAACTCTCAACGAAATAGCGCACGTGACCATACATCGCGTATGTACGTAGGCATACTCGATGAAAGAGAAAAAAAAAAGAGAATAAAAGAGAAAAAGAAAAACAGCAAGCACACGGGAGTGCGAGCGTCGCCGCAAAAATTCGCGACGCAGCCAGAAACAATTTTTTATCGTGCAACACCATTGGTTAGCCGAGTTCGCTCTGCCAGATAGCGCGGAGTACAACGATACGTAACAACAGAGTCCGCTATTCTTGGAATTCGTCGCTGTCCTTGGACCATCGACGCAATAAAGACGCGCAGCTTGATGGTTGATGTTCGCGAATCGACAGGTGAAGTTCGAAATTGCTCGATATACTCGGGGTAACATGAATCGAACGACTTTGGTACTCGCGACAATGGTACTCGCTTGCAATTAGTTAGTACTGATACGCTCGAGATATCAGGCACTACGATACACGTGCGTATGCCCGATCGGAGTACACACTAACCTTGAATATATCCGAGCAGAAACAGACTGCAGAGGATCCAGCTTCGTATCATCGTATTCAAGGTCCGCTGGCACTTGACACTTTACTCACGGCAGGGTACACCTCTTCTTCGTCACGTATCACGACCACATTCGCACACCTTGGATTGTCGACACACGGCAACTCGCGTTCACGGTTACTCGCGTTCACCGCCGGTAAATGGGAAACTGACCGCGGACGCGGGCTCGAACGTGTGGAAACGTGAGGAAACGCAACGTGCGTTAAAACTGACGCGATCGAGGCGCGAAACAAGCCGTACCGGCACATACCTTCCACAAGGATCAACGAAAGCAAACTGAGCCACTGTTCCCTATCAGAGTTCGTATCCGCCGGACTCTCCCCCTCCCCGCTCCTGCCGCCAGCGCCATCCCTACCTGCACTCCATACATATCCCTTCCCCTCCAACTCCGCGAAACCCACCCTCCGACACTCTCGCCGAAACCCCACCTGACGCTTCCGACAACCCGTTTGCATCGTCTTCCTCCCTCATTTTTCCATTCCAACCTCCATCTCTTTTCTCTTTGCTGCAAAAACCATCAACCTGCTCTTCTTTCACCGACCTTATCGAACACCGGCCGACGTCA
This sequence comes from Tetragonula carbonaria, assembly GCA_032399595.1. Classification (NCBI taxonomy): domain Eukaryota; kingdom Metazoa; phylum Arthropoda; class Insecta; order Hymenoptera; family Apidae; genus Tetragonula; species Tetragonula carbonaria. Next base: position 17,060,204 of record JAUCRC010000007.1, read on the forward strand.
TAAGCTGCCCGTTTTCCCCGTACTTGTCAATTTATCGCGCCATGCGATTACGTCTCTCGTTCTCTTCTTCTTCTTCGTATATTCTTCGGGCAGGGGACAGTCGCGCTTGTCTCCGGTTATCTCTACTGCGGTTCGAGCCGCGAAACGGCTCACCTTCTCCCGTGCATCGTCGCTTCGAACTGGGTTAATACACGGGAAACGATTGTTTGCACAACTAGCCCGCCGATACCAACACCGCGTTCCGCAGTTTCATATAAGTACCTCCGTCTGTTCTCTCACTAATTCACCGATTTCACGAAAGGAACTCCCTCCAACACTCGATCGCGATACCTTACGATTCCGACTATTAAGGCAGTCGATAATAGGTCCGTTGAATTCGCACACAGTTTCCCGGCGACACCTTCCGCTGTCTCTCTGTTAATTTACGAGAGTTTCCTTTTACCGTCATTTTCGTATTATTCGTAATTCATTTCTTATCATTTTTTTCCATATAACTTTTTTTCTTCATTCTTAAACTCGAAACTTCTTTCCTTCCTTAAAGATCATCCGTAATTGTTATTCTGCTGCTATCTTCAATCGTTGACGAGTGTGGAAAATCAACAACTTTTAATTTAAATAAAACTAGTTACTTTAGTTCAGTTTAGTCCCTTCTGTAACTAACTTTGTGCTGTACTATTCTAGAGCGAAAGGAAATACCTGCTCTTGAGAGTATTATTAATATTACACTTCAGGTTAGAAATCGTTAATGCTGGAAACGTGTAAAAAAGTTATTTTACACATATAAGATAAATTATTCTGACGAAAGAAAAATTTACTGTTTCAATTGTACGAAAGTTATAGAATCCCCGGAGCTTTCACGATTTAATCGATACCATAGTGTGTGGAGAGCAGTTATTCCAACTTTTGTCAACTGATCGACCCCTTTAGATATCATAAATTTCTGATTATTGATGCACAAATGCACCCAATGGTTATTCCAGTATTTATTTCCGATACTGTCGCTAAAGTAAACTACGAAGAACAATACTCGAGCAACGTACAATGAATTTCATCTACAAACTAAAATTTGAAAGCATATATAATCGAAATTAAGAATATCGTGTAAGATTTTATTACATACGTTTCATCCGATAATACAGTACTGTACTAATGATGAAAATTTTATTCAACGTTCGTATTTCCTTTTTTAAATAAAGAATGGCGCAAGTAGTATTATATATTGTACATTTTCGAATTATTATACCAGAGAATATTATCCACGATATAATTATCGATTAATATAGACGTCGAAACCGTTCTCCACATTTATCGAAACGAAATTGACGAATCTTCATTGTGTCTAAAATTGATTCGCGTTTTGCATATCGTGTTTCCGAATATGGAGCAGGGGTTAAACAAAGAGGATAGTTATAAATAATATAAATATTTCTCATGTTTACAGCAATTGGACGCAACGTATTTTTGCAGAATAGCCACATTTTTACCACTTTGTTCGAATGCTATTTCGTCATTAAATGGTCTTTAATATATCGATTTTAGCCCATGTTACGACTATTTCGAAGCGGTGAAACCAACAAATTTCACGGTTAGACCATTCGCGCGCATCCAACGACGTGCGTTGATACTTTCTGCAATTTACGAACAGACCCATTCTGGGTCAATACGTGACGTGATTTCTCCTTTTTTTACGTTCGTTCA